>CM021104.1:513021378-513621378 GCA_007115665.2 Sequoiadendron giganteum | reverse complement strand
TGGGACAAGAAGTGTGAGGCAAATTTCAATCAAATAAAATAATACCTGATGAGTCCACTAGTTCTAGCACCTCCAACAGAAGGGAAGCCTCTTTTATTGTACATCGCCAATACTCACCGATCATTAGGAGCCTTGTTGGCATAAGAAGATTCAATGAGGAAGGAAATAAAAATTTATTACATCAGTAGAACCTTGATCGGATATGAGATCAATTAAATATCCATTGAGAAGGCTTGTCTAGCTATAGTGTTTGCTACCCAACAATTGTGACACTATGTGCTTACTCAAATAGTTAATCTCATAGCCAAGATTGATCCACTAAAGTATCTCCTAGGTAAAGAAAATCTGACAGGAAGACTGGCTAAGTGGGTAATGGTACTCAATGAATTCGACATCCAATATTTTAATAGAAAGGCTATCAAAGGGAAAGCCATTGCTAATCAACTAGCTGAGGCACCACTTCACGGTGATCATCCACTCCATCTTGAATTTCCAAATGCAGATGTCCTGAAAATAACAACAAAACAATGGGTGTTATATTTTGATGGTTCCTTCACTCAACATGGATCAGGAGTAGGAATCCTATTCATCACTCCCCTAGGGAACACCATTCTAAAATCATATCGCTTTATATTTCCTTGTACCAACAACACAATCGAATATGAAGCACTCATTATTAGGATCAAGATAGCTATGGAATGGAAAATTACAGAGCTCCAGGTTTATGGGGATTCACAACTAATCATCAATCAAGTCAACAATGATTATCAAACCAAATATGACAAGCTAATTCCTTACAAGAGAATGATTGATGACTTCAAGAAGTATTTTTTTGACATCAAATTTGGTCAAATTCCAAGAAGTAACAACAAGGTTGTCGATGTTATGGCTACTATTGCTTCTTTGTTGTAGATTCTACAAAAATGTGGCTTCTATGAGTTCATGGTGGAGCAATTGTTTACCCTTGCCTAAGATGACTCTAAGTCCCAACTTATTTGCCACCTAGACAATGCCAATACCTCCATCTATAGAAAGATCGACGTTTACCTAAAAGATGATATTTTTCCTCCTGATCTTTCCCACAACTAGAAACAAAATTTCATTTGCCAATCTTCTCGTCATACCATAATACTGGATGCACTTTACCGTCGATGTCTTGATGGAACTCTTTTGCAATGTATAGAAAGCGATGAATCTAAAACAACTTTATGAGATGTCCATGAGGGTATTTGTGGAACTCATTCAAGTGGTTTAACCCTCACCAAGAAACTCCTTCGTCTGGGATATTACAGGCCTACTATGGAGAGAGAAGCCTTTCAATTTTTCAAGACATTTCAAAAATGCCAGATCCATGGTAATCTTATCCATGCACCAGCACAAGAATTTTAGCCCTTTGCATCAACATGGCCATTTTGTCAATGGGGGTTGGATCTTGTGGGTAAAATTCACCCACCTTCATCCAATGGACAAAGTTTCATTATCACAACCACAAAATATTTCACAAAGTGAGTTGAATTTGTGCCTCTGATCACCATCACAGGGAAGTAGATCTCCTCATTCATCATGAACTACATCATTTACAAATACGATATCTCTCAATCCATTGTCATTGATAATGGAAGACCTTTCAAGAATCATGATGTACAAGAACTCTATGAAAAGTTTCACATCCAACATCAATTTTCTACACCCTACTACCCTCAAGGGAACAACCAAGCTGAGGCCTCAAACAAAAAATTCCTAAAAATATTGAAGAAAACCATCAACGATGCTAGACGTGACTGGCATGTTCAATTAAACCTTGCTTTGTGGGCCTATCATACAAGAATCCAAACACCTATAGGAGCCACACCCTATGCACTTGTCTATGGATTTGAAGTAGTATTACTAATCGAGGTTGAGATACCCTCACTTTGGGTATCCTTGAAAGGTCTCATCATGGATGAATATTATCATGTGTCTAGATTGCAGGAGCTTGAGTTGTTGGATGAAAGTCATCAGCTAGCAGTGAATCATGTGAAATTCTATCAACAAAGCATGTCCTAAAGCTACAATGAAAAATTCAAACCTAGGACATTCCAAGTCAATGATCTGGTACTAAAATAAAAATCCCTGTAATCAGGAAGACTGGGAAAGCAAAGGAAAAATTGAACCTAATTGGTTAAGTCCTTTTCTTGTGGTTTCAGTCTTCGAATCGAGGGCATATCAGTTATCTACACCCAAAGGGGATATATTTGAAGAACCGATGAACAACCTTCACCTGAAGAAGTTCTATACCTGATGCATCCAATGCATGTTAAAAGCCCTGAAAAAATACTAAAAAGCAGAAAAAGTCTTTGAAAAAATCCTAAAAAGCAGAAAAAGTCCTGGAAAAAATCTTAAAAAGCTGAAAAATTCCTAAAAACATGGTCTCCTTGATGAAAACCTGGCAAATAGGTGTCTTGGTGACAACATAAAAATCAAAAAAGAGAAAAAAGAGAAAAATACAAAAAAATACAAAAAAAAGTGAAAAATCAAGAAAAGAGAAAAATACAAAAAGAGAGAAAAATCAGGAAAAGAGAAAAATACAAAAAAAGTGAAAAATCAAGAAAAATGGTTGCCTTGATGAAAACCTAGCAAACAAGCATCTTCTTAATAGAAAAAAAAATCTGAAAATGTGAAAAGTGCAATAAAAACAAATGGTGAAAACCTAGTAAATAGGTGCTATTTGTGATAGGTCAGCTTCTTTGTCTTTTAGAGCGTGTGTTGACCATCCACTTTTGCCATCCCTACGCATTCATGCATATCTTACAACAACCTTCATCTCCATATCGGGCTAACACAGTCCTCCCACTCTGGCTTGGTCTTCATTGTACATATCCATAATAAATTTGGTTTGTTCTCACTGGGGGAAAAATCCTGATCTCATTGGGGGAAAATCACCATTGAGCATAAATCAACAGGCAAGCAATCGCCAAACCATAACATCAAAACAACAGTCACAATAACCATTCAAAATATGAGCATCAAAATTCAATCCAATCCAATCAATCAAATCAAATCAAACATCAACATCAAACCAAATCATCTCATCATTGAAGGGTCATCTTTTGAATCATGGTTGGATCACCTTAACAAATGTTCAAATGAGGTATCATGATTGTTGTTATCATTTCTTAGGAGTACCTCGATGATGTCAAAAACTAGAGGCAATATGATCAAGAATGATATTTTATTTGTCTATTGCTAGTGAGTCAATTATTACTACTGTGAAAATTGTCATGGGACATGCTCTACAAAGTACCATTGATGACATTCTAAATTTGCATAGGAACATGATTAACTCTTGTTTGTTTACACAAGTGATACTCAAGTCATCTTGGTCTAATTATACCTAGATTCTTGTGTTATCTTGCATTATCAAATCTCAATGAAAGTTGTATGGAAGTTGTACTTAGGTCATCATGGTCTATTTTATACCATTGATGTTTGTACTAACTTTCAACATAATAAAACTCTCAATGATGACAATATGCACAACGAATAAGATTGACAACATTGCATAGATAGAATTGCATTTCATTTTAGTCTACATCTGCATTATATATTTTCTAAGCTGATCATTCTCAAGGTTGATTTTATTTCTTTCTATAGGACTGAGTATACTTGACATAACAAAAAAATCACCATTCATTTTCATTTCCATTTTCATTCCATATCATACATTCATTTGCATTTGAAAAATTCCAAAAATAAAGCATAATACCATCATCATTCACAATCCATATCATTACATCAAGGTCATAATGAATGCATTTCTTTCATTCATTCATAATTCATCATAATAGCATCATAAGTTCATAATAACATCATAATCCATTTACATTTATAATCATAATTCATTTCACATATTTGCATAGAAAATACCAAAAACAGGGAAAACTGAATTAAATTTTATCTGCATCATAACATAAAAACTCATACATTCATATATCTACACGTATCACATTTTCATCCATAAACCATCCATATCCATATATAATTATCCATTTATAGATCATAATAAAACCATTTGCATCCATACATCAATATAAATATGAAAAACAACAAAAAATCACATTACATATCATTTGCATCCATACCATCCATCTCATAAATCCATCCATACATGCATCCATAACATAATCATATCAAACATGTCATAATCATATAGAACATACATTAAATGCATCCATCCATAATAAAGAATCAACACATAAGATCACCAAATGCCACTGCATATCATATAACCTAATGAAAATATGCCAAGTATACAATGATATAAAACTAAGGAAGTGATACATTAAAAATGTGGCACAAGGCTAAGTCTTTGAATCATAGTATGAAATCAAGTCTATCCAGGAGATCTTGTGGTGCTCCCACCTAATGTGGTTGGTCTTTGTCCCTGGTGGAGTTCCGCTTGTCGGAAGTGGATGTGTAGCCCCTCTGCTGGTAGTGTGGGAGTGTGAGCATCTGGATCTGGATCTAGTGTAGCTGACCTATTGTGTTACTAGTACAACCTAATGATATTTGCCGTTATATTGTTCTACCTCCTTGGCAGAATCTCTAAGTTCTCTAACCAAATCAGTAGTACCTGTACCCTATGTGGCTTTTTGGATCCTATCAGCTATGACCACAACTTGTGCCTCCTACCTCCTCGTGCAATCCCTCTCTACTACCAGTGTAGCTACCTGAGCCTATAGCTGTACCATTTATCCCTAAAGTTGCACCTATGCTGGAGCCTATGTCTAAACCTATGCCTGACCTTGGGCAATCTATCCCTCAAGTGTCTAGACCTGTGGTTGCAAAGTATGAACCTATCCCTATAGCTTGAAAATTTGTGCCTACTGTCTCTATGAGGGAATCCACCCTATCAGTGGCCACTACCCACCTGGTCCTGACCTCTGCCTCTTGGGGATAACCCCAATGTTTGGTGCACCACCACCTCCACCTCCTCCTCCACCACCACCACAACCTCCCCCTCCCCCTCCATCCCCTCCATCATCGCCACCAACCTCACCCTCTACCTCCTCACCTCCTCCATCTCCTCCTCTAGGCTACACGACTGGCCCAACTCTCCTCCCCACCTCCAAAATCGGTGTTGGTTGATCAGGACTAGAAATCCGCAGAAATAGATGTGTATGGAAATACTCCACATAGCCTGTCATCATCTAAGAATCTTCAACCGTAGGATGGTACTACCAGAAAATTAGGTGTAGGTTGTAATACTCTGTGCAGGCTACATCATAGTCAATCATTGGTCCCAACTCTGGTATGACCTAACTCTATCGTGCATAATGCACTACCCCCTATGGAATCCCTTGGATGCAACCATAATTTCTATGCACCCTACCAATCATGGACCTCTCTAGAATATATGGAGTCCTACCTATCAGATATCTACTACAAAAAGTGAAAGGTAACTCTGCGCCATCCGCTGGCCATCGCTCACAATCCAAATAAGGCATCCATATCATAGTAACTAGGTCATCTAAGAATCACCTCCAATACTCTAACTTTCCTAGCTTATGCTAGACAAGTGACCTTGAGTACCCAAAAAAATATGGTCGTCCTGCTAGCCACACCCTATCTCCAACTAGCCATGTCATGGCTATATGCTCCCCGGCCCAAAGTTGTAAAAGTGTGCAACCTGCTGATAAATTGTTTGCCCGAAGATACATCACCTAGTGTAGATCATGATACAAGTGTGCTAACATGCACAAACCCCAAGCATATATCATTCCATGAGAAATCATGCTCTCTAGCAATCTCCCCCAGCCAACTAAAAGGATCTTTGACCTATGGTCAGGGCAAAGAAATCCTCCAATAAAGCCTGATAACACATAAGGTAATGGCTACTAAGTTGCAATCAACTCCTACCAAGATATATCATAACCTTTAATTCCATCATCGTGAAACATCTGGCATAGGGCGTTTGTTCCTCCCTTGTCCTCAACATCATACATAACCAAGGTCTGCACAACTAGTATCGTTAGTATCTGATATACATCCTCTGAGGTCACTATCATCTCTCCCATCAACAAATGAAAAGTGTTGTGGTCGCTATGCCACCTCTCTATAAATGATGTCAGTAGCCCCCAGTTAATCTGATACTAGGGCATGTCAATCAACGAACTCAAACCACACTGTTCTATAATGGAAAGATCTGACAAAGTCATCTATGGGATCATATCCCACGTCCTTGGAAATCACTTACGAATTGGAAGGTTCTGTAAGATACCCTCCTAGAATAAAATTAAAACATCAAGTCAGCAAATCATTCAATCAATATATCAATCAAGCACATCATCTAATCAAATCAGCTCACATGAGATTCTGATCAAATCTCAAGGAGCACCTAGCCTATCATTCAATTCTCATTTGTTAGGAAATCGATTAATCAACCTATCTTATTCATCGTTCCTCACCTATCATGAGAATGATCATCAATCAATAAATATAAATCAAAATCAATCTATCTTGTCATTGTTCCTCACCTATCATGAGGACGATTATCAATCAATCAATCAATCAACCTATCCTATTCATCATTCCTCACCTATAATGAGGATGATCATCAACCTATCAGTCAATATCATCCTATCATCGGTTGACATGATCATAAATCATCAAAATCTAGGAGGAATTCATCAAAAACATCAGTTTTGGTTGAATGCACTAAAATAGGGTTTCTATGCGTTGATTTACCAGATGCGCTGGCAAAATTGATGGATGCACCAGAATAGGGTCCTGATGCACTATTTCATCGATGCGCTGGAAAATGGATTCTATGCATCAGAGCAGAGTCCCGATGTGTCGTTTCTTATGGATGCGCCATTTGTCAGATGCATTAATCTATTGACCTAATGCGTTGAAGTGGGTTCTACATGCGCTAATCTAATTATGGGGTCCTAACCTAATGGGATGCGCTATAACAGGCTTCTTATGCATTGAAGTGGGTACCATATGCACTATTTCGCCTACCCTATGCACTAAAACGTTGGAAAATTTTTAATTTTTAAGAGGATTTTTAAGCACAAAAAATCAAAATTTGAAATTCAAAAAGGGGTTTTCGAGGTACATACCAGAGGTCCATACGCGACTGGATGCTGGTGGCAGCGAACTCGATCAAATCGATGTGTATGGCATGGAATTTTGTCCAGCTTTGTTCTGCAGGCTCTCAGTTTTCAGAATGATTAAGTTACAAATGAACTTATCTTTTACCCCTTTACCCCTTTTAAAGGTTAATTAAGGGGTAATTATGGTGGCATTTTATTTAAATTTTCAAAAGGGTCTTTTTATCAACTAATCAACAGTGTGGTAAATCTCTTCTAATTTTCAAGAGATAAATCAGGTCATCCTTATCAAATATATCGATCATCAGTACATCATCAAAAAATCATTTAAATCATCAAAAATCATCAAAAATTAAAAAATCCCTGATTTACCTCTTGAGGGGGCATCCTTTCATCATCATTGTAAAATGAGAGTCTAGGGCATGTTGAAATTTTTTATCATCATAATCGGAAAATTTATTCTTTGAAGCATTGTGGTTGCGCACATCAATTCAAAGAGGGGCAAAATGTATGCATGCAAAAATGGTCTCGAGCATCATATTAATTAAATACTTGCTATTTGATTAATGTTCTTATTTCTTCTACTATTTTAAATAAATTGTATAATTTATTTATATGGTTCATATTATAATTCTTCTTTTCCAAAATTCACCTTCTTTCTAAAATTAATTAAATGGACAAATTAAATCAATTTGTTATTTAATTGGTTTTCCCTTTCCCTCTTAAATTTGAATTTTTAAATTCAAATTGGCATATTCTTCTAAAATTGGTTAAAATGCACAAATGAATTAATTTGGAATCTTTCTAATTTACCATCTCCTTTTAAATTGATTTTTTAATTCAATTTAAGCACATTTCTACATATTTCCTCTAACCACCTCCAACTCACCTGCCACCTCATCATATGTCTCACAATTTTTTTTTTTTATAAATTGGAAAATATTAAATATCTTCAACCAATTTGCAACCAATATGGAACTAACTGAGACACATGGATCCTCCTTCTTTGTGATTCCTTTTAACACTTGGCAATTTGTCTTGTTGAAGGGAACAATCTCCTTGATTCTCTCTAACCTCCTGATGCTCTGGCGTTGATGTTGCAAGATCACAAACATGACTGTCCATTGTTGCCACATCACCTTGAGGCTTAGAAAATATATAAATAGACCCCTTTGCTACAAATTTTCAACATGAAGATTTGGACAAGCTTATGCTGCTAAATTTTAGTGCATTTGTGAGAGAATTTGGAGAGCATTTTAGCTTAGTTTTGCATTTTAGTTCATTTTAGTGTTATAATGGCAATTTAATTTTGATAGTTTAGTTCATTCCATATTTCATTTAGCATTTACATTAGACCAAAAAAATTCATATTTGAGTGTTATTTCATCATAGGATCATTTAGTTTTTATGCATCAAATATTAAAAATCCAAAAACATAGGCATGTAGACTTCATTGTAGCATCTTGTATATTGAGTTGTCAATATTTGCAAGTTAATGTGTAGTAATGATAAGATTTGAGAGCATAATTTGTAGGATTCGTTGGGATTAGAGAACCATGGAATGAATTAGAAGGATAGTTGTAGCCTTATTTTTGTTATTTATATTTCCTTTTAAGTAATACATTGCATGAAGGTGTGTTATACTGACATTGCAGGACATATTATATACCACACACCTACAATCTGGCAATAGTTCGCTCTACTTTAGCCAGTGCAATTATCAACCCTCAAGGTGCAACTTCTCTAGATGAACATGCAAATACTGCCAACCCATGAGGCTATCCTTGCTGCTCTCTGAACTATCTGAGCACCCGGTTTGGAAAATACATCTCAATAATGTGAAAATACTGTACAATCCTCCCAATCAAGTATCTTTCATGGCCATACCATGCAATATAATCATGCTCATCTAGCCATCGATGAATATCCATGTATGGCCTCTAGATAAAACTAATCAATGTATCCACACCATGTCTCCAATAACCAATGCCTCCCATATGTGCCTATGTCACTGCCCTTGCATACATATAGACATATGGTGTGGTGGTCTCCATATGTTGATCAATTGGTGGGAAAAACACAACAATGTGCTCCCAAGCCCATACCATCAAAAGTGTGACCTTGTAGCTCATAGACTATCCTCATCTATATATAATATCATGTAGCTGAAAATATACCAGAGCTAATAAACATGGACCCCATGCATATACTATCTCCCTAGCCAACATGCCCACAAGCATCTCCCACCATCTAACTAGAAATTTGTGCCACACTGATTTGGGATCGCTATCCCGGCTATTGCAGTGCATACAATACAGTCAAATCTCTCATAATGAGCAGCCAATGTCTCCCATCTGATCTCATATTTGTCAATACCAAGCTAAGCTATATCATCATGTACATAAAAGTATGTGAGTTCCTGATATCTTGCTCCAGGATTGTATCTCACTCTCTCTCCTCGGATAGGTAGATGCAAAATCTGGTATACATCCTCTAGAGTAATAGTCACCTCTTCTATAGGTAGATGAAAAGAAGATGTCTTTGAATGCCAACACTCAGCCAATGTAGTCAACATACCTCTGTTTTCCCTAATGACAGGCATGGACACCACATGTTACACAAGCTAAGGCTCCATAAACTATGCTTCTCATTGCTAGACATCTAATTCCTCAATCTATAGCTCTCAGGTGGTCGAGACTCTCTGGTATAAATTGGATCTAAATGAACCTGTCATCAATGACATAACCACTATGTTAGTAACTTTGGCATATGTCATAAAAGTAGGTTAAATCAAACCTAGCTTAAAAAAATTTCTAGTCAATTGTGTCATTCTTTCTTCAATTGCGGTGCACATTAACATATGCATCACGATAGAGCAATTGCATTAAACCCCCAATTTGATTGTGGATTGCTATAATAATTATGTCACTTATGAGCAATTGGGACACACAATTTTGTGATTGCGCACAATCACAGGAAATTCGGTCACGCATACATGCATGCAATTAACTAACCCATAGATGCATCACATATTCATAATTGCATCGCAAAACTAGAAATACCTAACCTACCCTCAACGAGTTGACATCAGTTGCATCATTTTGCATGCAAATGCATACAATGTGTAGAAAATTGTGGCTTTTTTCGTGCGATGCAACTAACTACTAAAATTATAACCTACCTAGAAATGCATGAAAAAAAAATTAGACCAAGCAGGTTCAAAGTAACTTATCGGATCTCCTATGACCTTTGGCCGCTTGAATGTATGAGCTTTGTAGGCCCTATGTGCATGGAAAGGAACTCGCTTCATCTTTAGTCAGAGCTCTAAATCTTCAAGGTTCAAAGTGCAAAAAGAACTCAAAATTCCCAAATTCCTATTTATACCCTCATCAAAATTAGGGTTTTTTGACCTAGGGTTATAACTAGAGGTACTTTTTGTCATGTTTGAAACACTTTCAAATGCTCTAAACTTCATGAAATTCAAAATTGACTTCACTATCGCTTTTCTAGCTATCAAATTCACTTTTTGGAATAATTTAAAAAAAAGATGATTTATTTTGAAAAATTTGTAAATTTCTTTCGAAGGGGCACTACCTTATCCAGCTATCACTGGGGAATATCTTGACTAATTTTCTTTGACACAACGCGATAAACATCATATCAAAGAGGGGAAAACTGTAGACACTGAATATTGTCCTAGGCCTCCGACCCTTAACTTCTGCATAATTCTTACATCTTCATTTCTCATAATTAAATAAGGTTAATTATTTAATTATTTTCTAAAGTCATTTGTCCTCTATTAATTAAATAACTTTAATTATTTAATTAATTCATTCTTACCTTTATTCTTGTTTCTAAAATTAAATAAACTATTATTTAATTTATTCCTATGATACTTTCAACTATAATTAAATAATTATTTTAAATTATTTAATTATTTGTTGGCCTTTTCTCTCTTTAATTAAATAAATCTTTATTTATTTAATTTAATCCTAAAATCTGGAATGTTGAATTAAATTATTATTTAATTCATTGAAATGTTTATCCATGGCATATTCCTCTATGATTATATAATCTCTTTGTTATCTAATTAGTCATTTATCACTTAAGTCAAGATATAATTAGATCATTCAGTTATCTCATGAGACAATATCTGATTGTCTCTAACGAACACACTTTTTATCTTAATCAGTCTGTTATCTAGATTTATTCTTATCTTCTATGTGCAAACCTTTATTAATTAAATAACTTTAATTATATAATTAATTTATTCTCATCTTCTATCTATTTCAATCTTCATTTTTACATGTAGTCTTTATTCTTCTATTTTCCACTAAAGATTAAATTATTATTTAATTTAATCTCCACCATTTATGATTTTTCACTCACACTAATATAAACCTAACTCTATTTCATGTCATATATTTTAATCTCAATCATCGATTTATCTTTTAATCTGAACTTGTCATTTGAAAATCAATTTTCTGTAAATTAGCTTTACCTCTATCATTAGTATTCCTCTCGAAATCTTATGAGTTTTGGAAGAAACTTTAGAATATTCAATGTTTTGCTAATATCATTTGTCATAAGGCCACACTTTCATACTTAATTAAAAATCTGATGGAAAGTATCCTACTACAGCAAAATGGAGAAGTGTCATAGAGGTTAATCATGGAATCACATAGATGTTTGGTAAAATAGTTTCATTTATGCATTGTCTAATATATTTTTCCAATTGTTCTCTATTATTAGCTTAGGATTAGTTGAATTTTATGCTTGTATTGATAACCCATGAATTTTCCTTGTGCTACAGGACCCATTTTCCACCTTGGGCGAATGAGTCCTATTTGGGGCTTTTTTAAGGTTTGAGCGAGAAAATCACATTTTTAATTCAATTTTTTTCATTGTTGTTGGCCTTTGAGATCTAAAAAATGGTAAATTAGCTGTCAATGCCTATATAAGCAAGTTTCTAAGTCATTATTTCACCTATGTAATCTCATAAATCATTTTAAAGAGCAACTTCAAGATCCAAGCATTCAAAGTCTTCAAAAATTCTTTTACAAGAGCATTCAAATTTCAAAAGCAAGGAAATTTGAAGTCTTGGAGCAGCATTAAAGTGTTTTTGAAGGTATTCAAGCTTAATTTCATTCAAGATCTAGAATTTTCAAGGGTTGATCATGGTTTTCTATGGTGAATGTTGATGGATTCTAGGTTGGGGGATGCAACTAGTCATCAAGCCAAGCCTGATGAATTGTTTCCTAAGTGATTCCATCCTCCATTATCACTCTACATCTAGCCTAAGGAAGGTACACACATTATTACAACTCATTTGGGTGGTTAGAGATCACTCAAAGTGATTCATCTCATTCTTGCACATTAGAATGGGGTTGCACTATGTTTCAAATTTCCTAGTCTTAGACACACTTAAGGCTAGGGTTTATGTTCAAGTTTCATTGTTTCTATCAAGGTTTAATTACCAAACTAGGGATTTGATTACGGAAAATCCCCCATAAGAAAATCAAGTCTATATTGTATTTTGCAGGTTTTTTCACAAATTCACATCCAAAAATCAATTTGGTAGAAAAAGAGAAGGTGTTGAAGTGCATGTCTGAACTTTGAATTCCTGAAAAAGAGAAATGGGACTAATATTCTAGAAGTGACAAATGAGTCCCACTATAGGTTTCATTTCAATATTTTTGTAGATTCAAATACCCTTTTGTTAGAAACTCGTTCATGTGCAGAAATCTAGATCTGGGACTGATTCGCTCAGATTGGCAAATGAGTCCCAATAGGTCAAAAATTTTGATTTTTCAACATTTTTTAGATCATCCAAGTTTTCTTCAATTTTCCAAGTGCACACTATTCATCTTACAGCTAGATATTCTATTTTGTTTTTATTTCTAGTTCATCTAGTTAAAGTTTGCATTGAATTAGGGTTAAGCATTATGAGTTTCATTTCATTTGTCTTACTTTGTTGTGAACCTATTATTGGTTTACATTCATCCACTAGGAAAACCCTATTGCATGATCTCTTTCTCCTTTGCATTGAGATATCTAGGGTTTGTCATTAAATGAGAGAGAGTGAAGATTGAAATTCTAGGTCCTAAACCCTAGAAAAGAACACAATTTTCCACCTTTCAATGGGAACTTACAAAACTAAACTAAAATCAATTCAAAATTTGATTTTTCACACTATCACACATTTAGCTTCTATCACTAGTGCCTCTAAAACTAAAATTTCAAAAAGAGCTCTACTAGGACATAGATGCTCTAGGGCATCCCAATCCTCCATAAACGATCTTGCCTAAAATCTATAGAAAAAATTAATACATGTTAGTTTGCATACCTAGAACCTGGTTTCCATATGTGTGATTATAGTAGGTCTATTAGTTTGTTTTCAGTTCTAGTTTTCCTTACCATGCATAAATCTAGATTGAAATTGAAATTCAATGACTAGACTTGTAGAAAGCATATTAATATAATCATGTTAGATCTCTTTCCACAAGCACATTATATATTTACCAAGCCATTTATTTGTGATTACTTTGACATGTTAGATGATGCCCTTGGGGAGTTAATCTCACCTAGATCATCCTCTAAGGCTTATAATATTCCAAAAAATTCAATCATTGATACTCATTATAATCATAGTAGCTATTCTCATAATATCCCTTTTAATTGTGAGAGTATCTTAATACAAGAAAATTAAATCATTGACACAATTTTTACTATCACTTTGCCTAATCTTCATTCACCTCCCAACATATTCCCTACTTCCGAGAACACTTAAGTGCAAGAGGATGCAATCATGGACCATCACAACAATCATAGTTGTTTTTCTCTCAATACCTCATAGTGAAGAAGGTAAAGTGGTGTTAGAGGATCTAATCATTGATTTTCATAAGAATCTTGTTTTTTTTCTCCCAATGATTCTCCTACTTGGGAATATATTGTGGTATAGGAGGATGAAATAATTGATACATTTCTTTCAATAGACAATAAAATGGATGGCATAGATGAAGATGTTAAGTTGACATTAGATCCCCCCTTAATAGAAGGTCATCAACAAGTAGATAACTTAATTGAGGTTATGAATGCACAATTGACAATTGGATCTTATTTAATTAGTGAACCTCCTAAGTCACCTCTCATTATAGGACCTCCTAAACCCCCTAGCCATATCTTGAACTTTGTAAGGAAAATCACTAGTGAGCATGTGTTGCAACAACCAAGTTATCACATAGTTTCTCACACATATAACATTCCTTAGTATAATGGTAAAGAATATGATCTTTTTGAACAACCTCATCATAATCCAACAAATATCACCCTTTGGGATTTGATTCAAACATCACCCACATACCGTAGGATTCTCCAAGAGGTTTTTTAGAAGATTGATGTTCCACCTTTTGTTAAATAGAATGATGTAGATACCTTATTTGATTGTATTCAAGTGACAAACTTGGATATTACATTCCCTCAACATGAATTATCCTTGTTTGAGATAAAAAATAAACATGAAGCCTTAATGATGAAGGTGATCATTAATGAAACTAGAGTTCAACATACTCTCATAGATAATGGAGTAGGTATTAATGTTTGTAGCATTGATCTACTAGATAAAATTGTTGTCAACAAGAATCTTATAAAACCTAATGATGTTAATATTCATGGATTTGATAATGTTAATAATAAATCATTAGGAATGATCACATTACCTATTGAGGTTAGGCCTGCGGTCTTTCCTACCCTTGTCCATATCATGCCAAACCCTCTTTCATACAACCTTCTCCTAGGTAGATCATGGATTCATGCCATGAAGGGAGTCACATCTACTCTTCACCGTGAGATGAAGTATGAATATAATAATAAAATTTACATGGTTGAAGTAGATAAACAAAGTTATAATTCACAAGTTCAACATGATCATAACACTTCCAACCCTCTTAATACTTTGATTCCAACCTCAAAGGTAGAACCTATACAGGTTTATGGTAATCCTAATTGTCTTTCACCTACAACAAAACTCTTAGATGATGATTGGGGATTGTTATATTTTATACCTTGTTTCAAATGGGAGTCTAAAATCTCACCATAAAAGACAAAAATTTTAAATACAAAGGGTCCATTTTCAAACACATGTTTTAGGGATGATTGGGGTTCATTAGATTTTACACCCTCCTCTATGAGAGAGTTCAATATATCACAATCTAAACCAAAATAGTCCTGTGTTTCATTTATTCAACTTGGTTCTACATCAACAACACCCCATGGTGTTGATGCGGTCTCTTCAACTCTTATCCCTCATTAGAGGAAGATTCTTAACTTTAAAAAACTTAAAAAGGATTTGCGTGCTCATGAAGAAGCCAATCCTTCTTAGAATCATAAAACCTCTTCATCTAAGTTAGAAGAATGTTATGGTCTTGGATAAAAAATTATTTCTAAAAGTTTATATAATGAAAAAATGAGATAAAATGATAGGGATAAAGAGAAGTCTATACCATACTTTTCCAACTAGGGTTCGGGTTTCCTATATTCCTCCCCATTTTCATCTGTTTTTTTATAATCTATTGTATGTATGCCATCTTGTGATAAGAAATCAAGATATTCTTCAAAAGGGAAATAAATATTCCCTAATATTGATCAAGAGAAAAAAAAATTGAGGCTTCTCAAATCCCACCTAATTACTCTTCCTCCAAGAACACGAAAGAAATTCTACAATAGAAACTCATTTTGTGCATATCATCAAGTGCATGGTCATTCTACTAATGAGTGCCAAGCCTTGAGTAATAAAATACAAAAACTTAAGGATTGTGCTTCTCTTCCATGTGTTGTGGCACTTAATTCCTCTAATCATTAATTATCATCATCCTATCATGTTGCTCATCACTATGTCCAACATTTGTAGATTTAGGTGTTTTGCTCATTGTCATTCATGGTGGCACAATTTTAAGTGAAACCATAATTTTTATGGAAAAAAAATGACATTCTTTGATGTGGTTGTCCTTGTCTCAACGATTGGGGGGAAAGGATAAATAGTTTTTGGAGGCATGCATTATTTTCAAGGATCCCCTCTTCCCCTCTTTCTCCTTAAGATACCAACATAACAAGTGTGTTGACATTTAAAGGGGGGCATACATTGGAATTATTTTTCTTCACTTTGTTCATATGCATTGGAATTAGTGGTGTGTTGACATTGGATTTTTTTCTTCACTTTGTTCAGATGCATTGAACTTAGTGTTGCATTGGAATAGAATTTTTATCATTTTTGAGCACCTTATTAGAGTTATCAGGGACTATAACTCTTGATATGGTTGTCATGAGTACACACCTAATGAAAAGAAATATTCACTAGACCTAGTGTGTTTCTCATTTTTCTACCCTCTCTTGGGGGCTTATCTAGTGAATATCAAACTTCATTAGTTCATGTGCCTTCCATTTTATGATTACCTAGAAAATATTACACTTTGGTAATGGTGTAAGTCATGAACCCCTTTAACATGGCCACCGAGAATAACATAGATTGTTTTCCAATGGACCCATGTGTTCATAAGTGATTTTACATCCTTGTAAGAGAATCATTTTGTTAGACAACACATTCAATGAATGATATTTGGTATTTGAGACAATTTAAGGCTAAGGTCTCTTTACCTTACTGACTTGAATCTTTTAGTACTCACCTTGTGTTTATTGTATTTATTTTTGTGTGTCTTCTTCATTTTTACATTATATTTACATTGTGTTTGTTTTCATTGTGTCATCATATTTATGTTCCATAATTTCATGTGTTTTCATTATGTATGCTTCGTGTTTTTCAACATGTATGTTTGTGCATGTTATTTTTTTGCATTTAATACATGTGTGTGTTCCTTTTATATTATGTTTATTTAGAATTGGATCTTGGATCCTAGGGGCTCTTATTCTCCCCCTAGGTCCTTAGTTATCCTATCTCTTCAACATTTGGACAATCAAACTCCTCTTGACATAGATTCTCTACTTTAGTATGAGTTTGATTGTAATTTCATACTGACACTAAAGTGGGGGCTAAATCTAGCATAATAAATTATCACCCTTAACAATTTCACTCTATGTATTGCCTCCCCTTAATTTATTGGACCTAATTAAGCTCCTAATTTCCTAAATTATTCATTTTGAAGCCCATTTTTAGCATTTTTCAACAAATTACAAGCATTGAACAAATGCATCCATTTAATTTTTTGCCCCCAACACCTCATTTCCTAGAAAATGGGGCAAAAACTAGATGCCCTAGGGAATATAGGTCTTCCTATGGTTTCAAGATCTAATTTTTAATATGTCAGTGTCAGTATTTTGACATTTGAATCCCAACTTGCAAAGGTCGGCTATCAGGGTCTAATTTTTAGGAAATTGAATAAATGTCTATAAATATCTAGTATTTTCACCATTTGAACTAGAACGAAGAAGAAGGATATTTAATGAGCAAGAACTATTGTCAAGAGAAAGTAAAGACCAACATTTCAAAGCTTTATTATAGCAATCCAAGATACTAACATCATGTCAAATCTTATGTGATTTTATATGGGTTCATATTATCATTATTTTGTGAATGCTAACCTATTTTGTAGGTCTCCAAAGAATTCAAACAATCAAGAAAGCAAGATTCAAGACCTTGAGGTGATGTGTATGACTTCATTCCTTCAAGAAATCCATTGAAGGGTGGTGATTTGCAACACTTTGTGATTTCATCATTCCTTTCTATTCATTATCTATTTATTATTGACATTCTCATTATGGAAGTGGAAACACTTACACGGGGTTTGATTGAGGAAAGCCCCTAAATGACACGATATTTATTCTCTTTTTGAATGTGCATATCATAGGTTTCGAAAGGATTGAAAGAACCTTGAAGATAATTTTTTTAGTGTTGAATTTGAAACCCTACATATTGTCAACTCACCTACAAAATTATCTGATAGTGTTTTGACAACTTTGCAAGAAGAAATTAAGACCTTAGATTTGACATCAAAGGATTGAAATTGTCGAGCAAGACACCCCTAAGGGGACCCATATGCCCTAGGGTGCCTATGTCCTCTTACAATGGCTAACACCAAATTTTCTAGGAACTTACATAGTCCTCTACACTTCTCAAATCTACCTACAAATTTTTGTTTCAGTCAATGTATTTTCAGGATCTTGCATTTTACATATTAGGAAACATAGTTGAATTAGGTTAATCATATAAAATCAATTCCAATCCATTCCAATACCCAATATTACATAGATCTAGGTCGCATTAGCTCACCTTCATGGTTGAAATTCAATCTAAACACCTTGTTGATTTAAATCATAATGTAATTTAGAAAAATGAGTAAAATTAATCCTAGGTTTAGGTATTAAACTTAAGGAACACCATTTTCTAAATTACACCAACCAAAATGTTCTAAGCTACATAGACCCAAAGCTAAATTTAAAAAAAAAAAAAAAAAAAAGATAGATAGATAGAGAACCAAAAAACAAAGATAAGAATGATTGAATAGGTATTTCTAGCCCTTGCTAATATTTTTGTTCTTTAAAAGGAGAAATTTTTTGCCGACTTTTCGCTATTATTTGAGGAATTTCATCTATTTTTCTTTGTTTGTAATTGAACACAAAGAAATAGGGTGTTCTAACTTTTTGGAGATGGAACTAGGGGGGGGCTATTTCACTCTAGTTCATTAAAGGAAACCATAGAGACTTCAACCCAATGATTCAATTAAGGTAAGGACTACTAGGGGGTTTCCTTAGGTGATTAAAGGGGGGGTTCATCACTAAGTAAATTCTTAGAAAGAAGGAAATGAAAGCAATATGCAATTCTAACTATGTAATATAGAAAATGAAACTTAAAATCAAAATAAGAAACTGAGGATAAAAAGAGAAGCACCTGGAAGATTGGAGAGGTTAGAACAAGGTCTAGAACCCTAAAAATCTCTTGTTTAAAGCTCACTAGGATGCATACACCAGACTAGGCAATTGAGTCCTACTATTGGGATCTGGGGAGAATCTAGAATCTTCTTCTAGAAAATCAAGATCTATAGAAAACTATTGAAAAGAGGTATACTAGAACTCATACGCCCAAGGTGGCAATCTAGTCCTAGTATTAGAGTTTGACTATGTAGTGATGAAAAAATTATCCCTTTTCCTCGTTTAATTTGGGAATAATTGACAAGATGAGCTAAGTGATGCCTTAATTTGGTGTTGTAATATATTTTAAATATTCACATTAAGGCCCTTTTCATTAAAATTGTGCTTCTTTATGCCTTATTTTGTCCTATTTTGCATCCAAAAGCCTTATTAAATGCATTTTTGTATGGATAATCCTAACATTGAACAAATGACAAATCGTAATTCAATGTTTGAGGTTGTGTTCTAGATCTAATGATTTGGGACTCATATGCCACCTTGGGAATATGAGTCCCACCTAGGTCTTGGGACCTAATTTCAAAATTCAAATTGAACAAGAAACTCCTAGAAATCTGTGTCCCAAGTTTTAGCTATTGGGACTCATACGCTCCAACTGGTGTATGAGTCTCACTTTAACTGACCAATTTTAAATCAAATTCTTGGTAGGACTTTATTATCCTAGATCTGATGTTGGCTTGTAGTGTTGTAATTTTAGGCAATTTGGCATAAAAAAGTATAAATACAAGGTTATTTCACATAATTTCTCCTAACAAGACCTAGCAATTTTGAGTGAAGTATCCTAAGATTTCACAAGAGCATTATAGAGAATGCAAGAGAATTCAAGAAGGCATTCAAGGGAAAATTTGTAGAAGATTATTACAACAATCAACATACATTATCATTTCAAAAGCTTGATGGATCATGCATGTGGTTATGAGCTAATGTTGTGATGTATTGTTCAATATCAATTCATGTACTAAAATCCATTATATTTCATCAAGAATCATGATCAAGATCTACATCCATTGAGGCCACTTCATGCTTGTTTGCAGATTTACAAGGTTTCAAACAAGGTTTTATTGTTTCATCTTATGTTTCATGTTTCATTTCATTCATGATTCATTTCTCATTAAGGTTTGATTAACAAAATGGGGTTTGACCAAGGAAAACCACCATTCCATAATAAAACAACACTTTTTCTCTCTTTGTATGTTGCAATTTTATAGGTTGAAGAAAAAGTGGATTTGAATTCTTCAAAAGTACCAAAATTACAAAGTTGTAAAAGTTGCACAAGTTGTCACAAGAAGTTGTCAAGGCTCATGTAAACTCAAATCTAGAATAAGATATCCAAATTATGTAAAAGAAACTAGTGGGAAAGTGCTTATTTAATCCATCTTCAGAGGCTCACTAAGTTTCAGTTCAAAAAATTTCTCTTGGGACACTTTGCAACAATGTAGGTGTATGAGTCCTAGTGCACCATTTTTCAAGTCTTTTGTAGATCTGATTAGTCATCAAGAGGTTCCAGACCTTGCCCAAAAACCCTAGACTCGGACTAAATCACCCAACCTAGAGTGTGAATCTAAGTGAGATTCAAAACAACATTTTTTAGAGTTTCAAACCTTCTCGGGACTCCATCATTCTTCCAAGTGCTTCTTCGTTTATCCTTCGTTTATCATCCTAATTTTTAGTTTCATTTTCTAGGTCATATCTAGCTAGATTTGTATATCACTTTCATTTCTTTCTTTCTAAGTATTTTCTTAGTGGTGAACCCCCCTTTTTTAATCACACTTAAGGAGATCTTGTAGCAATCTATTTTCCTAATTGGATCATTAGGTTGAGATATCTAGGGTTTTCTTGAATGAACTAAGAGTAAAATAGGTCCCCCCTTGTGTTTTGTCTCATAAAAGGTGGAGCACCCTATTTCCATGTGTTCATTTTGGTGAGCTCAACCTTTGAACACTTTCTCTTCTAATTTGGAGAGCATCATAGTCCTAGATGTAGGTTAACTTTGCATTAGATCTTGCATTAATTAAATTTGCATTTAGGGCTTCTAAATCTTGCATTAGTGAAAGTGCATATAGTGTTGAAAGAATGAGAAGAATGATGGTGTTAGAATTGATGTCAACTGGGATATTAGCTATCAACTGGTTGATGTTGTCATTAATGTCATGGTTGTAGGTTGTTGGTTGTATATGTCAAGGATATTGAGAAAATTGTACTGAAGAAAGGTTGCAAGTGTTTAGTGGTTGCTCGGGGTTTTTCTTTGGGATTTGATCCTATATTTGTGTGGTTTAGATACGTTGATTGTGGTTATTGGAAGGTGCTATATCCAAATTTTTGGTTGTTGATTCATTGTATAGTGTGAGTTGTGTTTACCAGTTGTGAACTATGGTTGTTTGTGTTTTTGGCTAAGGTTCGGGAGAAATATTGTTGGTCCATATTTATCTTTGGTAAATTCTTATGACTTGTGGTTCTAGAATTGAGTTGTTATGATTGTATTGAAGATAATTTTTGTATTTGTAAGGTTTATACTTAATTATTTTGTGTTTTACACTGGTTTAGCCAACCTTGTGTTGAACATTATCTCTAGAGTTGATGAAGCATGTTGTATATGTTGGAAAGAGATACTACTAATATCATTTTGTGTTGTCATTGATGAAAACTCTAGTATGTGATTAGATATGCACATCATCATTTGATCATACCGACAGACAAATTGAAGGCAGTCAAGGAAGAACAAAGCATTCGACAGTTTTGTGTTCATCAATCCTTATGAATATTTTTTGTTATTATTTTGTGTTGCGTATCTTAGAGAATTTTGGTTGGTGCATGATATCTGATGCTATTGAATATTAGTGGCTCATATTGATTGTGTGCAAGTTAGAAGATTTAGTTGATTAATTTCTTGTTTATCAGTGCAAAGAGGTTGACTCGATTATCATAACATATTGTGGATATTCCAAGAGTAATTATTAAAGTGTGTTTGTCTTCAAGCATCTTTTTTTTGGTCCTAGCTAAGTTGTGACTAACTGTTGTGGATGCGCATTATACATTACTCATGTTTTGGGCCAATAGTTGTAAATATTTTTGTATTCTATTGATGCGGAGATATTGCGATTAAATTCTTGGTCATGGATATATAGAAGTGATTGATCATATCATTTTGATATAGGAATAAGGTGTGTTGATGTGAATTTCGAATATCATAAGTGCAGAAGAGCAATTATGCATAGTTTCACTTGTGCATTTAGGATTTTGTGATGCGAGTTTGAGCAAAGTAGAGTAGATGTGTCGAATCAATCAGAAGGACAAAATATTGATTGTTGAGCCTAACCAAAATTTTAATCAAGCATATGTAGATGATAATCTCTCAGTTCAATTTCTTGGATGGATTTAATATGATTATCTTTGTAAGACAATGAGTCATCTTTGAGAAGTGAGCTCTAGGTAGTGTTCCTAAATGCAAGTGCATTCCCCATATTGTAAACTTCATTTTGAGTATACTCAGATCATATTGTGGATTGGCCATCCACCATGGTTTTTTCCCTAACAAGGTTTCCACATAAAAATCCTTGTGTTATGGTGTTGTGATTTTTTTCTTCATGTTCATGCATTTTGGTTGAATGTTACTAGTGCTTTGAAGATAAAGATTAATAAAGTTAATTTTTGCACAACATTGATTCACCCACCCTCTTAGTGTAGCTTGTTTCCAACAATTGGTATCAGAGCCTAGTTCCTCAAAAGAAGTTTAACATCTTGAGGAAGATCAGGGAAAGCAATTCAATGGATTCAAGCAGTCTTCAGCAACAACTTTTGGTGGCCCTAGATGATCTTGATCAATCAAAGTGTAAAGTTTAGAAATTGCAAGAAAACCTCATAGATGCTGATAAATTCCTTGAGTCTTTGAAAGATAAAATCAATAATTCCAGAGAGAAGAGAAAGGAAATTTGTGATCAGATTAAGAAGAATGACAATAAGAGCATTGAAGATGAGCAACTCAGTCAAGCTCTGAAAGAAAAGATAGAATAATGTAAAAAACTTACTAGAGATAACACAGTTTTAAAAAATGAGATCGAATCTATTATGATTAGAATGACCAAGGAGGTTGAAGACAAAAATAATAGTGAAGAGAAGCTTGCATAGTCCTTGAAAGAAAAATTTGAAGAATGCAGTTGTTTGGACAATGAATTGGAACAATCTAAAAACAATGAGGAAGTCCTTGAAAAAAAGATTGATGATCTCAGTAGATGAAGTTGCTACTGCAAATTAATTCAAAGAGAAGTTCAAGATTAGCTCAACCAAGCTTGATGAAATGATTAAAGGTTAGAGGATAGAATGTGACAAGTGAGGTCTTGGATATGAAGAAGGAGAAAGTTCCAAATTATGACAAAGGGGATTTAGGAAAGGAAATCAAATGAAAATTTTTGGAAGGTATCTGTTAAGAAAGCCTAATGCTCAAAGATTCAATGTATAATGTTTCAGTTGTAATAAATTTGGACACATGGATACTCAATGTAGAAGCAGGATGAATTCAAGTGATCCATCATTCTTAGGTTAGTGCTTTAATTGCAATAAGTTTGGTCATAAGTCAAATGAATGCAAAAATGTGATAAACAAATTTTATAGAGATGTCAGATGCTATACATGCAATAGACTTGGCCATATTGCTAACTAGTGTAGATCAAGATAAAATCAATGGAACAACTAGTCTAGATAGAGAAATATTGTGTGCTATAACTATACAAAAATTGGTCACATTGGTCCATTCTATTGGAACAAAATTGGTCTAGTAAATCAAAGGAGAAACATGCAAAAGGATGATAAGGGAAAAGGAAAGTCACTACAAATGTGATCAGGAAGAAAAAATAGAAGAAATGGGTGAAGAAAACTCCCTCTGGTGAAGGAAATGGGCCAACACTAGAATCTACTTTTGGTAATTCCTCCAGGAATTAGTTTCAAGCCTTTAGCCTAGGGGGAGCTATCAAGAAAATTTCTTAACTCCCTGTTGGTAACTGACACTGGGATGTGGATAATCTCAGTAAGTGCATAGATTCTCTATAGATGTTTCTAAAAATATTAGAGAGAGTGCTATGCAATATTGGTGGTCCGCAGAAGAATTATCTATCACAACACATAGAAATAGGGTAATTGGATGAGTTAGGGTAAAAATCATTTATTACGAAAAAAAGGGTTAGGTATGCGAGTGATAAAAACTAATTTCTATCCTTCACTTGTCACTTTGCACTTTGAAGAAAAGAATTTTGGAGAGCTCTGAGGTGAACCTTGGTAAATTAAGGCGAAATTCAAGCGTGAAGAATCTTTCAACAAACAAACTTTGATCTGACGAAAAGGTATTTATCAAAAAAAACCTATGAATTTTTGAATTGGTGAAAATGGCTACTCCTTTGGTAGTTGAAGTCAAGGGCAGACCTCATCCCAAATTCAAGTGGTATCCTTTCAAGTCTTTTGAGATCAAGCCCTTAGGTGAATTTTTGTCTATCCCGTATGACGTCTTGCATACTAAAGATATTAGGGCATATATTCACACAAACATTGAAGAGTTAGGAAGCTCACAACTACCAAATTTTTATAACAATCATATAATAGGAGAAGATTTTTGTGTCAAGATGGAATTCAAAACCCTAGAAGAGAAGACATTTACACAAATTGTAAAATTTCCCATATTTGAAGAGAATGACTGGGTCTGGTACATCTTGAGTCGAGTTCATGCAAAATTTATGTGGTTGAATATACCCTTCAAGATAACAAAAGAGGTTATAAGTGTTGTTACAGGTTTAAGTTCCTCTAGTGGATTACCAATTCTAAAATTAGTGAAGAATAAAATGGCCACTGATGCAACCGGTTCCAAGTATGATAGAAGAGCAATGACAATTGATAACATTGTTGATGTAGATGTCAAATTTTCATCTATGGTTATTGGATACAAAATAAATCATTCTAGTTGAGACAATGTTGTGTTCGGTACAACCATTTATGCAGCCTATTAGATGGTAAAGGAAAATGAAAATTATGATCTATGTGAGCTGCTAAGAAGTCAATTGATGGAGAACCTTGGGAAAATCAAGAAGGATAAGAAAAATTCCTTTAAGTATGGTAACTTTCTATTATGCCTATTATTTTACTTCATGAATGAGGTTTCGGGATTCAGAAAGGTACATTGGCAAAAAGATAAACCATTAGCTGCTCAAATCAAAGATCTCTTTCACATATTTGTAGACATTAAGAAAAAGAATGACACTATCTAGGGATATTTCAAATTTATTTAGAGTATGATGCAGGCTAGAGAAATAATTCCTACTTCTATTGTGGAGAAGTATAAAGATACAATTTGTTTTATGGTAGATATTGATCAATGCATGATGGAATTTGTTGATCCCAGAATAGTCTGGATCATTCCAATGGGCTATGAAGTTGAAGAGTGCATTATGGAAATGTATGCACAACATTTACATAATAAGCCTCTAGATCTAACAGAAGAGAGGTTTGGTACTTATGCAAAAAGAATATACAAGTACACAATGAACTTAGGAACCTATGTTAGTCAGAAGAGTTAGAAAAGAAGTGGAAATATTTACAGAAAGTATGGGCATATCCACTGAAAAGTAAGAGAAGCTAGAAGGAAAAGAGAAGAAGTTGAAGTAGAAAAAGAGGCAACAAAAAATGAATCTTCTAGTCTGGAAGCACCATCTACCTGGATTAGGCCAAAAAGGAGCTATGTATCCCTATCCACTCCTGTAGCAAAGATAATTCCTATGAAGACATCCGGTAAGGAAGGAAAAAGAAAGAAGGATAAAAGAAAAAGAGTCTAAGTGGCAGTCTCTGATGATGAAGAAACAAAATCTGATGGAGTTAGAGAAATCAAGCATCAAGGTATTAATGCAGCAACAATTACTAAATGCAAGCCCTTTGGTGAAGAAGACAAAGCAAAAAAGTAGGAAAATTTTGACAAACCAAGTATGTCAGTGGAAGAAGTTACAAAAAAATTGGTCAAGGATGGAAATCTTAATCCACTTTGTAAATGGTATGAAACCTTTGATAAATCAGGCCAAAGAACTCTTGAGGAGGCAGCAATAAACTATTTGAATATTTTCAATAAGGTTCTTATTGAAGTAATGCCTAGTCTACCTAAAATCTTGTATGAGATTTTGGAAATGAGGAGAGTCAATGCTAGAACATAAGAAGAGCAAATAAGAGAAAGAATCCTTGTAGAATTGTGTCTAATAATGTCTATGGAACAAATGTAGGCACTCCTAAATAAAGTTAAAAAGGAATTCAAGAGCAATTCAAGGGTGAATAAGCTCATGATTGGTCTAACTGATGAGGTTACAAAATAAACTGAGAAAATTTTGAGAAAATTTTGTTAAATGATAGAATTGAAATTGTAACTGAAGAAACTCATTATAAAGATGTCCCATCTGGTTTGATAGAAGAAGAAGAAAAACTTGATACAACTAAGTATACTCAAATTTCTCTTGATATGGAAAATACAAAAATACCTATGGAGATTGAGACTCTTGAAATTGTATTGGTTGAGAAGGATGAGAAAATTGAAATTCTAGAAGTTAAGAAAGAATATGTAGTTGAGGAAACAATGGTTGAGGAAAAGAAAGTTGAAGTAAAGGAAGTTCTAGTTGAAGCAAGAGACACTAAAAAGGAAGTGAAGAAATTTCTAGTAGAACAACAGGGAGAATTTGATCCTGGATTGATTGAAGGTCCTATTGACCTATCCACTCTGTCTCCAATTCAGAAAATGAAGGTAGCATAATTCACCCAGGCAAAGGCTAGAGAAGAATTGTTGAGGTCTCACATTGAGGACAATGAACTTTTAAACCTTGCATTTGGAGTTCTAGAGAAAATAATTCCTACTCATGTTAAAGATCCATCTAGTTCCTCCTTCAGTGAACTGAAGAATCTCATCAAATTTGTAAGTACTCATTTCGAGTCACTTGAGAAGTCAACCATGGTTAAAGTTCAGAAGGAATTTGATCCCAAAAGGTTCAATGGGTTGAAATAAATGATTCCTAAGGATAAAAATCTATTAGCCACATGTGTGAAGAATTTTCAAAATGCTCTATCTAAAGGTGGAAATATTTATAAGTCATGTTTGTCTTTATCAAAATTTACTGAGGCCAATGAAAAGAAGGTTAAGGATGTTGAAAAATAGTTAACTACTATCTCTGAAGCCTTTAATCCCTTAGTTGGTGGTGTTGCAAAGCAATAAATTTAGGTGATATCTTTGTTTGACAAGATAAGAAGCTTGAATCATGAAAATGATAGAAGTGTGGAAAAAGCATGTGAACCTAGAGGCCTAATTGGTCCAAAGATTGAGATAATGTCAAGTGCACTAAAAGAAGGTGAAGATGTTATGGCAGTTACTGATCCAATGAACTTGGAGTCTACAGAGACACAATCCTACTTAGTATGTGGTCACATAACAATATTGGAGAGTCTCAAAAGGGTTTGGGACACAAATTTTATCTAGTTGAAGAAATATTTTGTAGATAGTTTCTAGTTTATGTAAGATTAAGAAGCATCTTTGTATATATGTAGTCTGCTTATAACAGTTTTGTTTGATCTTTTTCTTGGTATGCAGATTCTTTCCTTTTCCATTGATGTCAAAGGGGAAGAATAGTACAGTGAAAAATGTATAATCATCTTAGGGGGAGAGTTATCTTTTTGGAATTTTGAAGATGGTAGTGCAATTCATCTTTGTATTGATCCGACACCTAGTTATTTTTCACTAAGTGTTGCCATCAATGCCAAAGGGGGATATTGTTGGAAAGAGACACTGCTAATATCATTTTGTGTTTTTATTGATGTAAAATCTAGTCTATGATTAGATAAACACACCATCATTTGATCTTACTAGTAGATAGATTGAAGGCAGTCACGGAAGAATAGAGCATTCGGTAGTTTTGTGTTCATCGATCCTTATGAAGATTTTTTATTATTATTTTGTGTTGTGTATCTCAGAGAATGTTGTTTGGTGCATGATATCTAATTATGTTGAATATTATTGGCTCGTATTGATCCATGTGCGAATTAGAATGTCTGGTTGATTAATTTCATGTTTTTCAGTGCATAGAGGCTCACTCAATTATCATAACATATTGTGGATATTCCAAGAGTAATTATTCAAGTGTGTTTGTCTTCAAGCATCTTTGTTTGGGTCCTAGCTAAGTTGTGGCCGAAAATTGTGGATGCACATTATATATTATTCATGTTTTGGGCTGACAGTTGTAAATATTTTTGTGTTCTATTGATGTTGGCATATTTCGATTAAATTCTTGGTCGTGGATATATATAAGTGATTGATCATAAAATTTTGATATAGGAAGAAGGTGTGTTGATGTAAATTGTGAATATTAGAAGTGAAAAAGAGTGATTATCCACAATCTCACTTGTGCATTAATGATTTTGTGATGTGAGTTTGAGCAGAGTAGAGCAGATGTGACAAATCAGTTAGAAGGACATAAGATTGAAGTTTGAGAATAACCAAAACTATAATTAAGCATATGTAGATGCTAATCTCTCAATTCAATTTCTCAGATGGATTTAATCTAATTATCTTTGTAAGACAGTGAGTGTTCTTTGAGCAGTGAGATCTAGGCAGTGTGTCTGAATGCAAGTGCATTCCCCATATTGTAAACTTCATTTTGAGTATTCTCATATCATATTGTGGATTTTCCATCCACTACAGTTTTTCCCCTAATAGGGTTTCCACGTAAAAATCCTTGTGTTATGGTGTTGTGATTGTTTGCTTCATGTTCATGCATTTTGGTTGAATGTTACTAGTGCTTTGAAGATAAACACTAATAAAGTTAATTTTTGCACCACTGATTCACCCCCCCTCTCAGTGTAGCTTGTTTTCACAGTATCTATTTGGGTCCTTATCAAGTGTGTGTTTGGGTTGCCCTCATTCTAATTCCACCCTAGGATTTTTTGGCACTAACATAATTTGAATTTAATGTTGGATGGCCCTCTTTGGATATGTTTCAAAGTTGAAGATGGTATATATACAGGATGAGTTAGTGGTGAAATGGTACAAATGAAAATAGAGATAAGTGCAAATAAATGGAGTATATAGATGCTAGATTGATGCAAATCAATGAGAGTGTGCGATGTGAGTGTGGAAAATTAGTTAAAATCCTAAATTCTATGTTTTTGGATTCAGTGAGTTGAAGGTGTACTCTATTACTCATGCATGTCTGTGAGTGGTTGAGTGGTTTTTTATGGATTTCTTTGTTGTATTGAGATTGTAACACCCCACCATGCAACCATAGAGGAAGTTGCAATTAACTACACAAACAGACTAATTTTTTATTTTTTTAAAGAATAATTAACATGCAAGTTCACTACCCAATGCCAACATCCTCTAAGGTTATGAGACAAAGGTTATTTAGAACCTCAACAAAAACATGAATTGAAACCATAACTTTCATTTACTTAATAATTTAGAAATACATACATGATAAATTACATCAAAGCATACAAGATACCATGAGATCCCAAACTACAATGATATAATAAGGAGATTACATCTCTCATTCCCTGAATGAGGTAAATCCAATGAGCATGATTACAAATTACAACTTTCAACCTCAATGACAAATGAGGCGTAATAAATTACAAGGTCAACTGAAATGAATAAAGCATGAAATGAAATTGGATCCCACGAGCTCTCCAACTGGAAAGAACCCAAAGGCCCACCCCCATGCTAGGAGATAGTAACAAGGATTCCAAGGCAAGACCCTCTACCTCTAGACACAGGTTGAATCATACTGACTCATACTGGTACAACCAAACACAAGATCCATACAACCACAAGTACAACACAAGTACAACTCTAACATGGTCACATTGCTTCTAGATATAAAACAAATTAGGTATGTTAAGAGAACCATACACACAAAATCAAATTCCAATTGTTGTCCTAGATAGAGTGTCATCGCACAGCTTGACATGGGATTACCTCTAGGAATCGTCATAGGCTCTGACCCCCACTAAGGGTTATCCTAGTGGCCTTAACCGAATCCCAGCCCCCACACTCACTTATGCGGAACCAGATACCTTTCGTACAAACAAGATATATGACCTTGCCATTCCAGGCCTTCCCACTCATCCCAAGTCCAAACGAGCCCTTGTGTCTATGAGTGAGGCAAAATTATCTTGATTGGTGAGAAGTTAGTCCTAATCTTCTAAGTATTATTTTAGTTATCACTTGATTAACCACCTCTGAAGGTTATCCAGTTAACCTCTTTAGGCTCTGACGCCTATCGAAAGCCACTCTTCCACTTGACAACACGCAATCGAACCAATTACCAAGGGAACCCAAGTGCAGACAACATAGATATTACAACCACTCCAACTCTAGAAGGAAACCTAAAAAGAAACTCACTCCAACATTGGAGGTACAAACATAACAAAGCCACTCCTCTACTAGGAGTCACAAATCACATAATCCCCTCCTACCACAGGAGGCACAAAACATCCCCGTTCGTGGAAACTGGGTAATTAACTAATAACGTAACATGCACTACCTAAGGGATTCAAAATAGGACGACAACACGACACGACAACCCACATATTAAAACCCATCTGGAAGACTTATCATTCTCTATAACTCAATTTCCCCCAAATGATAACAAAAACAATTCACAATCAAGACGAGCAAGAAGACGAGAATTAAATTCTACTTTGGATTTACTAAATCCATTTCCTCGTTAACATTCAATAATTTAATGCATTAAATAAAACTGATTTAAAATATGTCTTTTTCAGACAACAGATGAAATTAAAACACAATATATAATTCCCTATTTGCTTTTAAATAATAATAAAATAAACATTTACTTAATCAAATCAAAGCATGTCATTTTAAAATAACTATTTGTCCTTTGCAAAATAAATCATTTTAAAGTCAATTAATCTCACTATTACAACATAATACCTTCAAATCCAATATTTATCTTTTCAAGTATAATATTCTAAAATAAAATCCATAATTTGACTATTGTATAAATTAATCTAAAATTTCTCAAATATATTTAAATGACATTTAGAAAATCAACATTTTCCTATGCATATTAAATTTAAATCACAACTAAATATATATATATATATATATCAATATTTTAAAACTATATAATATAATATTAAATATTATATTATAAATCTTATTTTCAAATATATATATTTTAATATTTTAACATTATAAAAATATAATAATAAAATATTAAATATATTCTAATATTACAAAATTATAATATTAAAAATATTAAATATATTTTAATATTAAAAAAAAAACAACCGACATTAAAAGAGTCAACACATTTTTCAAGGCGCATGCCTAAGGTTATGGCTAGGTGGCCATGGTTTTGCACAGTGGGCAACGGCTTTACACTAGGTGGTCGACTGTGTAAACACAACCGACTCCCACAGTGGTGGGTGCGGTTGTGTAAACACAGCTGAACCCACCACTGTGGGTGGCAGTTGTGTTTCCAAAGTCGTCCCACCCATAGTGGGCGGCCATGGGGGTCACGTTGGGCATGGCTCCCCCCACTCGCCTTCCATGGGGGGTGTGGTGGGGGTGAGCCCCCAGCGCCTCCCACAATTTCATTCTTTTTTTTTTTTCAAAAGAAACCCCTACAGATTTCGAAATCTACGCTTCAACAGGAGTATTTATTTATTATTATTATTTTAACAGCATGTTAACCATCTGAGAAATAAGTATGTATAAAATACACACACACATATATATATATATTTTTTATATATAGAGAGATATTTACATATCCACACAAAGAATTTACAAAATTAATTGAGCAAGTTATTTTAAAAAAAGATCATTTACAGTCAAGAACACCATTTATTTTCTTGAAGAAATTCATTTTCAACCAAAGGTTTTCTTTCAAATTTAAATGCAAGATTTTAAAATGGGTTTTATCTATAAACCAAACATAGGTTTTGAATGTTTCCAAACAACATGCTAAAACCTTGAAAATTTCAAAATGCAACCTGTAAATAAGAAGAAAACCTGAATTAAAGCTTGAAGATTGACAATGGTGCTCTGGATTCCTCCTCTAATTCCAGCTCCTCCAACAAATTCAACCTCTTTCCAATCCAAAACCAAAATAACAAAATTTCTTTCCTTCTTTTCTTTTCCAAAATTTCCAAAAACTTCTTGAAAACTCATTCAAAATCCCCAAATAATAGAGAAAAAATCCAAAATATCTATGCAACCATCCTCATCAATTTTTGAAAAAAGGAATAGAAAATATCTCTAATTTCAAGTTTTGCATTCAAACTTTTCTAAAATGAAATTTGAATCCTTTTTTCTGTATTTTTCAATTTCAAACAATAAATCCATAACTTTACAATGAAATACTTATCTAATTTAAACATCATCAATTTAACTAGCAATCGCACCCTGGGGTGCAATGGGTACGCCAAAGAGAATGGAGCAATTTAATATTGTTAATTCTATTTTTTTGTGAATGGGAAACCTTGAAACATGCAGAAAATAAAATGTAAACCCAGAAAACACATATCTTGTCACTTGCATATTTGCATGCATGATCCCAAATCAGAATTCAGTGAAAAGATAGCACAATTTTATCCATTCTTGTCAAGTCATTAGATATAGCATTGAATTGAAATATAGGGATAAAAACTTGTGAATTTATCCATTCTTTGAAGTACATGGGGGTTTTGTCAAGTTTGCCATATGTTTTCAGAAAATACAATGTATTTTATAGATAAATGTATGAATCTATTCATTCCATGTGGCATTCTCCTAATTTCCAGAAAATACGAGTTAAACCTGAATTTCTTTGTGGAAAATTTGAAGTCTTAAGAAAAGAAAAGATATGATGCACTTGATAAATATTAATGTTGAATATCCATGGTACCAGATTGAATGGCTATAACATCAGCAATAGAAGAATTTCTATTTCATGATGCTTTCAGTATAGGATGTGATAGTTGAGACAAATTATAAGCTGATTCGATGTTGGTGGACATAAAAAAAGAGTAATCCTCTGCTGTATAATTTATAGTGGGTTCCTATATTATTTATCTGCAATAGAGGGTGTTGGAGTTTAAAAGTAATGTAAATTTTAATCAAATGTCAATCTAATTTGATAATAAAACTATAGAACTCTAATTTGCAATAAGCAGATTAGTATGCACAAATGTTTTAAAATTTGAGAGTGCTAGACAGTACGCCCCTATTATCAGCCAAATGAAGTGAATTTTCAAAAAACGTTAGGGTAGATATGCTTTACCTTGGAACCATTGACAAGTTGAAGACCATTTAGCAGGTTCACAAAGAACCAAAACAATATAATTTGATAATGATATTTAAATTAAAGAATTATAATTTGCAATTTATAGAGTAGTGTACACAAATATTTTAAAACCCAAAAGTGCTAGACTGGTGAAATCAAACACTCCATTTAATGGTCAGCAATTATGGGAAAATATATCATTTTTAATTGAACTCATAATAAAAATAAAATAATAATAAAATCAAAAGGCTAGAAATTGGCAATGATGATTTATTTAAGCTATAGTTGACTCAAACTCATTCCGTTTATGCTCTCTCATGGGACATTGTCCCAAGATTCTTGTGTTAACCATTTTGAGGTCATACAAAGTGCTTCAATTCAGAAAAACAAAGGTACCATCCTAGAAGACCCGTAGGCTAAAGATGTTGATGTTTTTCCACTATCAAGTGTTGATTCACATCCTCTGATGTTGATATTTTTCCATTGTTGTTGATTCCCACCCTGCATAATAATACTCTTGCCATAATTATACTCTTTCCATTTAAAATACAAAACACCAATAGCATAATAATTTGTATAGAATATTTGTGGTAATAGTTGTGGTGAAAAAATTGATGCATAATGAATAATTGTCGCTTCCAAAATTTAAAAACAATTTTTGAAGGTAGGTTTGTTGCATCAAATAATACATTTTTTGCCTCTTCTTTGCTAACATAATCATCATCCATTTCCAACTGCTTCAGCAGCCAACATGGCAATAATAGACTAGTACAGTATGCTGCAAAAGCAAACAAGACATGCATAAATATTATGTGTAAGAAACACATAATAGATTGTTTAAGTCCTTATTGTAGCATCAAGAAGCAGCAGTAAAGATCTAACAAAAAGAATATTATAGAAAGCAATACATGTGAAACAAGCAAGGAATCGATGTTGTAAAGATAAATTAGTTAAATTCAACCCAATGTAATTGATGTGAAAAACTGTGTGCAATGTGAAGGTTCATAGTTAAATTGTATATTTCAATGCACTAAATGTGAATGGGCATGAACGAATAGGTGTTTATAAGATGGAAAAGAGTGTAGGGTTGTTATTTGTGTCAAATTAGTGGAGTGAAGTGAAAAAGGTATACCCAGCTTACTGATGTGAACATTTACATACAGTTATCAGTCATTGTAATAACCCCACAAGAAACCATTTTTCAATCACATTTACCTCTGTACAATATGTAAGCACACAACTGAGAAAAAAAATGTGCACCTCAATAGAAAAACACATAAGGAGATCTATTTATCCTAATCCAGGCAACATATGTGCTAACTTGTTAGCCAGCAATATACAATAAAATCCAATTCTATTAATATGTTTAGAAGATGAAAGATCACACCTACATACAATTTATATCTTTTGTAACAGAAATGGCAACTTACCATAGCATGAAAGTGGATGTAGTAGAAATCTTGGAAACAAGCCAAAAGTCTGAGGAAAAAGCATAATGTAAGTTAGATATGAGGAATGTATAACACAATTTGAAAGATTGAGTGATGAAAGAACAATATATAGGTGCAAAAAGATATGTAAATAAGTAGTTTTTTACCTTTGTGAACATTTATTGTAGGGGAGAGGTCACGTACAAACAATAGCTTTAGTAGAAGATTTTGGAAGATTGCTTGTATGTCGATTGAGTAGTTGTGGAAGAACTCTCTGCTGAATGTAATAAGGCTGTGTTTAAAGACTTTGTGATGAAAGGGTTGATCCTGACGGTTTTGGAGCTTTGAAGGAGGGCCTACAAATCACATGCAGTAAGCAAATAAGAGATATGATAGTAGGAGTACGAAGAGATGTGTAAGCAATCAGGAATGTAGTAATTGAAAGATAAAGGATTAAGTAATAAGAGAACATACCTGTTACAATTTTTTGTAGTGAAAATAAGTTGTGCATTTCAAGAGGTTGATGTTGATAGTGTTGACAATCAAGATTCATCACTGATCTTGCATGCAACATGAGGGATTTGTTGCATGTGTGTGTATCTATCAAATGTGAATGCAAGGTGGATACAAAGGCCAGAGAGTTGGGTTACTCTTGAAATTGTTGTGAATGTCAAGCCTTGTCGATCAATGTTGCCAATGTCAATGGTGGCCATATCAAGTGTAAGGCCCTACGATTTGTGGATGGTTAAGGCCCATGCCATTTTAAGTGGAATTTGGCATTGCCCACCATGGCTCATCAGTGTAATAGGGACATCTTTTGGATTGTTAGTATCCCAAGCAGGCCCAATGTAATTCTTGAATCGAACAACAACAAGCAAGGGCAGTTGGGGTGTTTTTTCGCTCTCCTTGTACAATATTTTTTTTACTATGCCAAGAGCTCCATTAACAAGGTTAGTATCAATCCACAGATTACAATATAGCATAACCTTTTGGTTGAAACATAGTAGAATATTTTGTTGGAGTTGCTCGTCATTTGGATTTGAGTTGAAAGAGCTCCCTATTTGCTCTACAGTGGCTATGGCAACGGGTTGTGCTAGAGACAATAGCATGTGCTTATTATGGAGTGAGACTTTTTCATTGGTTGCATAAAGATGTATGGATGATAAGAAAGCATTTTTTTCTATAGATGTTAGTGTCGTGCTTGATCTTGACATTAGCAGTTGCCAATCTGCAATTGTAGGTTCTTCTTTTCTTAAGTTGCACAGGAGCTGACGAAATAGAAGTTGAGTCTGATCTTCACCTGCTTGGTGAAATATTGTGCTGAGTGTAAAAACTGTTTGAAAGCTTTACCATAGGATACCCCCATAGGAAGTAGAAGAGTACATAGGAATTTCTTTGACCGGTAGTAGTTGGGAAAGGTCTCCAAAGAGGATGATTTAGCGGCCTCCAAAGGGTAATGATTGTGTGCTGGGAAAGCTTCACGCAAGCGATGGTTGATCTGTTCAAGAAACCTGGGGCCGATGAAGCTCATTTCATCTATTAAAATGTAGCGAACAAAGTGCATGCTCTCTTGGAAGCTTGGTAGTGTCTGGCCTTGCAAGGGAGCCATCTCTTTGATGGGTATGTGAAGTGAAAAATGAATTGTTGATGCTCCAATGTTGAATGCTACAACACCTATTGGTGTGAGAAGTAGTAGTGATGTTCTCCCATTTGGAGCAGAAGAATTGAGGGAAAACATGATTTGTTTAATTAGGTGTGACTTTCCAGTTCCTGCAGTTCCTTGAACTATTATTTTGAGTGGTGGTTGGTAAGTGGTGGAAGATAGGTGTGACAACACTAAATCCAGCGTTTTCTTTTGTTCCAATGAAAGGTTGTGGTGGGTATTTAGATAGGGCAGGTGGGGGACTTGATATGTTGTGCGGTGTGAGTCTACAAAGTTGGATGCTATAGTGGTTTCTATTGGATCCATGGAATGAGTATTCCAGTCATGGTTAAGGTCTATTTCACCAGTACCGAGCATGTCAAGGGCATCCAAGTGGAGTGGATGGCTTGGGTGTACACTTGACAACACTTGCCATTCAGATTGGCTGCAATGATGTGGGGGTTCTACATCACTTGAAGGAGAGTCGAGATGTGCAATGGAGGTCGTATCTAGTAGAGTGTGTTGCACATGCCACGGATGGTAAGTGCAGGCCATCCTCTCCCACTTTGCGACAATTTTAGTTGTGGATGAACCAAGATCAATTGCAATGTTTTGAAAAGGTTTGTACAAAACCAATTCACTCCAACATAAGTTGTGGAAAGTCAGGTCATCCTTTGGAGGAATGCTTGTGAAATGGGGGGAGACTCGAACAATTGCTTTAGAAGAGCGCTCTTTCCAGTGGTTTGTTTTATGAGATGTTTTGAATCTCCACTTATGAGTGACTTCAATTAGTGGCAATGCATCCAAACTAATAGGTCGTGCCATGTATGCATCAATGTAGTTTGTGTGTGCTAATGTAAATGTAGCTGAGAGTGGAACGTGTTGATAGTTTTTTTGGTTTACATTTAAAGAAACAAACGTTCGACTACACAAGTAGAGCAGGAGTTTTAGTAAAAGGTGGCAACTTTCTTGGGCACTAATATCATGATCAACAAGGTTGTCAACAATCATTTTCCTAAAAGCTATTGGTGCTGGTTTGTCAGGATCATAAGTTTTTGAAATATGGGAAAGCATTTCATGATATGTTTCGGATTTGGTTTCAGCTTTAGCTGCATACTTTGCTATATATTTGAGCACTGCATCTATTGAGAAGACGGGTTGGCAATCTACATTTGCACGCCAAATAGAGAGGATAGTGGGGTTGTGAAGATTCACTTGGTCATCATTACGAGCTGGGGTGTGCTTTGGCTGGCCACTCTCATTTGAGAGGGTTGAAATGACTTGCATGGGCCAAGGGGCTTTGTAGCGGCATTCAACTATAGATCATTTTCTTCGCAAAAATGTCTGCAAGGTACAACATGTATGGCATTGAACGCAGTTGACCAGTTCATTGTAGTCATGGGAAGGGGTGGATAACATAATCATTCTTGTATCCATTAAGAAAGGGTTGTCAAATTTAGATCGTGAAACTCTTTCATTTGAGCTTTTCTGGGGATGTGGGTTCCAAGAAGAGACATACCTATCAATGTAGTCAATTGCATTTTGTATTGATGCAAGATTATTCCATTATAGTCTGGCAATATCAGGTGCATCTTTGAGCCAAAGGAAACCATGGACATGTGCAGAGCCACGGTGTTGCCATTCATACCTGGACATAGGAGATGTTATTAAGCTAATGATGTACGAAAGAAGTAAATATAGATGATGTGGAGAATGTTTATCTATACCAGTAGTCATTTGTGCATAGAATCTTCTGCAAAACCTCCTCAAGAAATGTAGAAAATTTTTGATGCATGTAGAGTGCAGTGAGGTGTGGGTTTTACACTATATTTTGGATCCTCCACCGAGCAGCTGTAGTAGGATTGTTGGTGCGGGGGAGGGTATAACATTGTGTAAGTCTGGCCATTTAGTATCTATTGCATTGAGGGTGAAGAATAGAGTTGGGAAACCAGCCCAAATAACCATGTCAGATAGCTCCCCCCTACGGTGAGTCTAGAAGGGATGTGTACCACAGTTTTTGGAGCCGAACCGCATAACTTGGTTTGCAAGGTGTTCATCAAGGAGGTCTTTGAGTCATTCTTGCAAGTCAAGTATTGTTTTTGGCAATCTACTTTCCAAGTGTTTATGAATGAATACAGAAGTTGTGGCCTGGCTACGATGGCACATAAGAATATTAAGGATAAAGTATCTGAATCATGGGTGTTGGCTGAACCTATTATCATGGTATCTTAAAAGATGGAGAGAATATTCATGTAGCTTGACCTCTTTCATATTTTTTTGGTTGAATGCAGCTCTACCCTTTGGAAACAATGTTGGAAATGCCATAGGAAACAATCCTTCGGTTGTGTATTCATTGAGGGGCGTAAGAGAAACTGGTGGCCAATCAATTGTAGGAGGTGGTCATCCTTCCCCTAACTACAACAATGCTCGTAATTCTTGCACTTTTGTGTGTGCAGGGGGTAGGTTTTCCACAAATGATGTTTTTGCTTGCAAATTCTCTTGCAAATGTTCTTCAGTTGTATTATTTGTCTCCATTAAACTAACATCAGGGGGGTTTGAAGTTGAGGTTGTTTCATTTAGAACTTCAGAGATGTCAGTGGAGGCAATAGGCAAGCATAAGAGGGAGGCCTCATCTAATTGGACATCTTTGTAGTAAGGGTCATTAGAGATCTTATATTGCAAAGCCTTGTGAACATGTGCTCTGCAAACATAGAAACTATACTGTTGGGAATCAACATTTTTTTTCTTTACAATGAGTATATCCAAGTCATGTATATGACATGGCAAGTAATGTGCAATTAATGTAATATCCTGAGGAAAACAAATAGTGTGGCCACTATATTTTAGTTGTCCCCCTTTTGCATAAGTAACTTGGAGGACAGGGCTAACTCTTGATATGAGCATCTCTTCAATATACGATAGGCATTGTAAACAAGCGGGCTGCTCTCCAGGGTCCATGCTGTTCCACTTTGAGAAGTGATTGCCTTGTTTTTCTGAAATGCATCTTGAACAAGCACTACTACCATTTGGTAGCCTAGTTTTTATTCTCAGATATCATTCCATGCATACTTGATATGTTGAAATGTTTGAAAGGCTGTCCAACTTTGCATGGAAGGAATTCCTAGCGATGTAATAGTTTGTAGGAAATAGTGGAGGATGGTGGTTTTGAGAGGCTAAACTGGGGTGTAATGTAGATTACATTTCAGGTGTGGGTGGTTGCAATGGGGAGGGGTTATTTGAAAAACAAGGTGGGGATGTGGAGGATCTTGCAAGGTGATTGTGATGGGTTTCTCTTCTTCGTCTATTAATAGACTCTTTATTTCCTGGTACCTTAAACGTTGCAAATGATTACGACGAGTTCGTTGTGCTTCCATACTTTTAGCTAGGGTTTCCATGATAGGGGTTGCTAAGGAACAAAGCAATGCAATATTAATTTGTAGTAGTTCATGAAAAATTTGAGAGAAGTCATAAAAGTTAGGTGTTTAAAAGCAAGAAATCATATTTTCTTAGAATACATTGCATGTAAAATCAAGAAATCATATTTCAAAACAAGTGCACAAGATAACTTTGTGGTATCAAAAAAGGTTTTGTATACATTTTATTTATAATTGTACGAACACATGGTTACAATTGGTGGTATTGACAACAAAAAAAGTTGTACAATGTAAGCAAAGAGCAAATAGTATTGTGGAAAGCAAAAGGTACTTGCAATCTTTAAATAGGTTTTATCGTTGTAATTACAAAATTTTGTATTTCTTTCCCAACAAATGAATTAATTGTGATTGCCACTTCAAAGAAAAATTGGCGTCCAAGAACTTGATCCAACACGTGTTTAGTAGCATCAGGATCCGCCAAAAGTAGTTGAAAATTTTCAGCTGATACACCAAACAAGCCATTTGCGGGTCCTTCGAATGCAGTGGCTTTAAGAAGAGCACTTGTTCCATCTTCCAAATCCACTTTTACCATGTAGCTGAAATCACAACCAGGGAGATCACTAGAACACTTTGGGAAATGAAAGTTTTTGGGGCTCTTTTGTACAACCTTCTTCTTACATTTTTTGTTTCCCACCATAAGAGGACAAGAGAGGTAGTAAAATTTGTCCAAGTGGACTTTTGAAATGCTTGCTCTTACACAAGCATTTCTTTTTTCAGGAGAGTTTGTATTAGTGATTGATGCGATGTCAACTGGATTTGAAAAATTGTTGGAAGAAAGATGATCTATTGAGATGGAAATGAAAGGTGTGTCATTCCCTATAGTGGCATACCAATCATGCAACATTGCAACTTCTAACAATTTTGGATTTATTACAATTGTAGTTGCAAATATAGTATCAAGAGCTTTTCCACGCCAAGAGGTTATACATCCAGATTTGATCAAGATAATTGGAGGGGTTGGTAGAAGAGGAAAACTAGATAATTCTTTTCCTTCAAATTCGCAATGATGACCCCAAAGTGTAACATCAATGGTCAAGCATGACATGTCTATGATTGTTGTAGTACACTTAACTATTTCAGTTCCATCTCTCTTACGAATGGTTGATGCAGGGGAGATAGATAAAAGTATGCCAAAAACATCAACAGAGAATTAATAGGCAATGATAGTATGGAATCAATGATCTTGATATGCAAGCTTTCCATGGGGATTGTGGAGTCTACACATGGTGAAGGAGTTATATTTGATGATTTTTGTAGGAAAATTTTAAATGGGTTTGTTGAGCTGCTATATTTTTTATTAGCAACTTGTATCCGACCATTAGAAATAATGTATAGACCATTAGAGTGCACCATATTGTAGAACTCATCAAAAATCTCATTGAAGCATGTGACATGAATTTCGGAGCCTACTTTATCAATGAGGTCAAATCCAAAAACTTTTCCTTCTCGGTTAGCATTGTGAAACTCATGGATTGGAGTTTTTATTAATGCTCTGCCCTCAATGGACCAATGCTTATAGTATGGGGTCAAAATTTTGATGGGGAGTATTTCAAAATGGGATATGGTTGGTTGTTGGATAGATCTTACATCTTGGTGTAAAGCAATTGGGGCCTGCGAGCTAGTAGATGGTAAATTACATGTAGCCTACAAAAGAGGAGTTGGAGTGCCAACAAGCAGTGCTTTATTTGAGAACATTTCAAGATTGTTGATAATTATAGCCTTACAATCGAAGGTTGTAAATGATTTAGGAAAATCAAATCAATGAATGAGAGTACTATTCAAAAATAGAGTATGAATGGACATACTGTATTTTTTGAACACCTTGGATGTATATTCTTTAAGGTGGACAATAGACCCAGTAACCATTGCATCTTCAACAACAAGATTGTTGAATTGGCTAGGAAGCAAATTTGGATGGGTGTGGACACCATCAGAGAGTTGAACCCAATATTTAATATCTGTAGAATGAGCATGTTGTATAGCATCTATGGATGTAACCTATAGTGTAGGGTCAAGATCAAACATGCTTGCAAGAATTCCTTCAATGGCATTTGGAGATAGAGTTTCCATTTGGGAGGTGAATGCAAGTTCAAGTTTTGTGCCTGCAGACAAGTTGTGACTATTAGAATTTGGCATTCAGAGAAGTAAAATAAAGGTTCTTACTTGTATGATTGTTGTTAATGCAGAAAACCACAATTGAAAGGTAAAGAAGGGAACCGTAGGCTTCATAGTGTACAAACACATTTTCTATGTAGATGTTTATCAAACCATTGGTTTGTGAATAAGGTAAATTTGATGCAAGCAATTTAGTATAACACTTTGTTGGAGTTTCCTATTTGAAAACAATATTTATCGACATATTATGTGTTTAGATTTCATGAATTAAAAATAGCTACAACTTTCATATGGAAACAAGCATTTAAGTAAATAGTAAAGTTTAATTTGAAAGAATGAAAATTGGAAAAACACCATTTATTTGCATGGTGAACAAATTTATTTATAATATTGAAGTTCTTCTCGGAAAAGAAAATACATCTTGTAACCCATCAAATATATTTATAATATTGACCAGTATTAGGGTCAAGTATAGAAGTCTATCTTATTTCTTTACATTGGAGCCATAAGTAGGAAAAATATAGGCACAACAAAAAAGTGCATATTAGAGTCAAGTATACAAGACTATCTTGTTTCTTTACATTGGATCCATAAGTAGGCATAGCATAGGCACAACAAAAAAGACTTCTAATGAACTACACACAACAATTATCGTGGGTGTTGCAGCAGTATTATAGTGTTGATCATTGGTAGGTTGACACTGATCCTGGAAGCATCTTGACATCCAATTCTTCTATAGGATTTCTTGTCTAACATGCAAGTTTGAGTTTTTCAACAATGTCGTGGCAACTATTAGATATACTTGCAGCAAGATGTTGGACGGTTGTGTGAACATAGTCAGGTTTATTAACAGTAGATGATGAATCGGATACTACCAACGTTGGATGCACTGTCATGGAGGGGCATGGTTGTATAGGAGTATTTGCATGTGTAGCCATGACCTAACATGAGTGGATAAAATATGTGTATAAGTACAAGTGCAACATGAGAATTTAAGCATGTAAATGAGTGAGGAAAATATGGCAATTAATTACAAAGGAATTAACAAATTACAAGAACTATGTTCTATATGTTGCACTTACAAACAATGTGTGAAAGAAATGTTTCAATTAAATATCTAGCAATTTTTTTTGAAAAATGTAGCCTATATTTGAAACTGGTAGTATAGAAAAAATATTTTATGATGATGTATCTTGGTTTCTAGGCTAAGGCTAGTTTATTTGGTTGGTTTCTAGGTGTGAAATCCATAGTATATCTATTTTAAATTTTAAACATAAAATAAGTAGTTTATATGAATCTTTTAAAGAAATGCACTCTTTCAATAACAATAAATGTGGTGTTGTAGTAGCACAAACTAACAAAAAAATGGAAATGCAAATAATTATACTTCTCTCTTGAGAGCAACAAGAGATGGATATTTTAAAAAAGAAAAAGAGTTGGATACATATATTTTCTTAATGCATACAACCATAGATTGCATGAACCAGACAATAAAAACCACATAAAACATTAACATACAAATAAACAGAAAACATTTACATACAAATAATGCACAGAAATAATATTTTCTATATTCACAAAAAAAAATTCAGAAATCTCCAAAAGGTATCATAAACTAAGAAAACCAAAGTGCATACGTGATTTAATCTTTTTAGGTGCTTCTTATTATGCTTTCTTGCTGTACTTTATGAGCCATTGCAAACAAAGAAATGAGATCATGTTAAATCAAACAACAATTGTTCAAATAAATGGAGGAAATGCACATTTTAGGTTGCACATATCCCTATCACCATAATAAAAATGTTATTTCAAGACTATTTCAGCTACATATCAAATTATCATACCAAAGAAACAACAACCAAAAAACAACAGAACGTTACAATCATTATATGTGAATCTGCCATTCTTGAATTCTTGAAGCTACCATTCTTGATAGTGATGACATATGCTTTGGGAACTTGTGGTGGATAAACCTTAGCTTTGATAACAAATGAAGGCAAGAGGCAAAATTGAAGAAAAGACAGAGCAAGAGAAGTAGAGAAACAACAATCAATATATATACCAAATTCATACAAATTAAATAAACACAGAGCTGCTATTTTTTTGTGCATACATAAACATATAATAGGATGCTTTGTTTTACGGTGGTAGAGAAAAATAAACTTCCTGAAAGAAACCTTCCTTTTATTCCACACATTTTCTATAAAGGGAGAGAAAACAAAACTTAACTACACTCAATTTTTCTAGATGTACTTGAGGGATTTGGCCCAAGCAATAGAATACTAACAATCACAATAAGAAAAAAAGTTTCACAACAGGATTTTATCAAGGCCAAGAGAATTGGTAATTATGTAAGGAAAATCCAGCAGTCCACCAACTATGTTTCTACAACACGTGAAATTCAACTTGATAATCTAAAATTTTAAGCTTCGATAAGAGAATATTTGAGAAGATCCTAAAAATATGAACATGTTGCTTAAATTTAAATATGGTGGTGTATTTGTGGATTAATGCAATTAATAATAGGTAGAAGAATGGATTCCTTCTTGTAAAATCTCTTTGGTTGCTTCCAATAAATCTTTAATTGTAAGATTGTCGATCAGTGTTGATTGAATTGATTGTAAGCTTGTTTCATTCTCAATCTTGTAGTAGAAGAGTGATAAATGTGGTGTAGAAGTGAGAATTATAAAAGATATGACTTAATGTATTTTGGAAATTGCTACTGAGTTGAGTGCATAAAATTTGTATATAAAAGGAAATGGAGAAAGTTGTAATTTTGAATATTTTTTTTTTGGAAATAACAAAACATAGCAAATTCTTGTACAAATTGGTTTTGGCAATCCCAGTAATTGGTTACCTTGTAGAAATTGATCTTATTTGTAATGGATTTCACCTAAATTCCTAGAGTGAGATACTTTGAAAGATTGAAAATAAAATAGAAACAATTGAATTTATGGCTAATCAATTCAGTTAAAACTAAGCAACAACACCATAAATAACATACAATTTAAGATATTATGGTCTCCAAAACTGTTCAAGCACAATGTAAAAAGACTCCAAGTCAAATTTGTATATCTCAACCGTAACAAAAAAATATTAAGACTCTAAATTTGATCAAAAACTTGACACCACAAAAAGAGAATTATAGAAGCTTTAAATAATAATTACATCACTAATAGGAAGAGTGTGAGCAAATGAACAAAATAATGGATAGTGAGTAAGGCCAAAAATTGTAAATGAGCACAAACATAAAAAAATCCTAGCACTTTAATTCCTAGAGTATAGGCAAGATGTATCAGGGGTAGCAACAAGAGCAACATAGTAAGGGGAATGAAGCATTCAACATAAGCGGTTGCAGAGGCATTTGTTCCTTCGATGTTTGGACCTTATCTATAACACTTTTTTAATGCCCTCAACTATATTAAAAATATTTTACAGACACAGTACTCTTTAATATGTCTCTTATCAGCATGAAAGACTCCTCAAAAGATATTTTTGAGCAGTGTAATGGAGTGCTAGACACATCATCTATTAATCAAACATATGATTTTATCAATGCTCCATTAAACCAAAAATAGCAATTTAAGGTACAAAAATGAGCTATAATTATGTGAGTGATTGCCAATTCCATTCACCTCTACACAATCTATTATGTTACAAACATTATATTCACTTTAAATGATTTTCCTTAATGCCATCAGAAAAGATTGTTAAAAAAATACATAACATTGACTATTGGCTCTAGGTTTTGGTCATACAAGGAATAAATCATATTGAGAGATTCAAGAATGAAACAAACATAGCAAATTCCAAACATCTTTATTAAAGAGAGCAACATTCACATGAGTGCCAAATATATGGCACTAAATCATAGCTTAGAAATATTAACCTTTAATAGTTGAGATATTATGACCTTCACAAGCCATGCTAATAATTTAGTATTCAGTGACTATCTGAATCATTCAATTATCCAATGTCAAAAAGTGACTCTAGTTAGCTTTAGTTGTGGCTTCTACAGAGTTATATAGCCATGGAATAATGTTGGTGCATTTTCTAGTTGCCACAAGCAACTAAACTTTAGCACATATGCAAAAAATCAATATAATTAATAATGAACATAACTGATAGAGTCTTCACACAATTTGCATATCCAAAAAGAAAACAATAAAGGGAAATTAACAAAAAGATTCAAAAGAAAAATTGGACAGCATAATTTGTTCATCAAGTCACGTTTTTTGCCAATGTCATAATATTATTATTTTCTTTACTTGATCTAATCAATATATTTTATTTGAATAAATAATTTTAAGTCAATTTTGGTAGCTCTTACTATTAAAATTTAAAAATGATCCTATTCTTTTTGTCTTTACAAGTACTTCAACTATTGAGCTCTCTTGCCCGATCTGATGATTTATGATGCCTTTCATAAAACAACACTTGTTGTGGCACAAGGCTTAACCTATTTTGTATCAATGACTTTGGGAATAGAAATTTTGCATTTGTGGATGAGAATAATAAAGTAAATATCACAAAAGATGACAATTCTATTACAAAACTCAAAGGTATTCCACAAACCTTTGGACAAAAAGTTTCACAGCCTTCAACTTTTGAATGTAGATTTTGTTATGTTGTTATAACTGATTGCATCTAACCAAATCTAAAAAAGATTGTTGCACACAAATTCTCAGGGAGGCCTGTAAGATATTTGACATCCAAAACATTGGAATCACATTCTGTAATACAATTTTTTTAAAGAATTATAGATGGAGCACAAGGTTTAAATTAAATTCTGTAAAAGAAAAATAGGAATTAAGGACCATAATAAATTCAAAAAACAATGTAGATGCAAAATAATATGGTTGAAAAGACAATGCAGAAAATGTAAGGTACATTTTTTATTTAACTGGTATACCTCTCATTAAAAATGATAGGAAAATAGGAATTTAAAGACCATAATAAAATTGAAAATAAAATGTTTAGCGGGCTACCTTATTTTTATAGAAGTTTCATGATGCAAATTGGGTTTTGAGCAGATTGATCCACACAGTGAGATCTACCTTTTGGTAAAGTTTCATGGCAATAAGAAAACTAACAGTCTGTTGATTTAAAGTAAAGCCACACCTTCAAACATGCCCTGCAACTTATCTTGCTAGTATTTGTGCCTTTTGAATGTTTATTTTCTTAATACATTCAATATTTGGCATTTACTTACTCGTTGTATGTGTAGATGTTGAGATGAGCTTATGGAGAATTATGCACAATTATATAATGAGCTAAGTTCAATTGTGTAAAGATTTGTTTTTTAAGTTGACTAACTTTAATGAATTGAACATTTGATGATAAAATATATATTTCAAACTAAGATAATCCTAAAATGAAAATTATTGTGAAGCTACTCATTGAATGCTTTGTTACAAAATAAATTAAAATACAAATTTAAAATGGGATCTTACAATGAAATAATCTAATGAAAGTAATAAGTATATTCCCCTCTCATACGGGCTTCTTCAAATTTTCCTGCAAACACTACCCATTTTTCCTCATCAGCATCATGACAAACAACACAATTTGAAATTTTTTGAGGTAATTCACTTGCCATGGTGTTCTTATATTTATCGATATGCTTGCATCTTCTTTGGGTAGGGGCTAGGGAATAAGTATTTTTGGAAACTTTATTGAGTACATATCATTTAGGATTTTTTCCAAACTTGTTGTAAAATGACCAGGCACAACTCAGTGTTTGGGTTGTATACTACTATGTAACATCAGCTGGGTAGATTCTTTGTTTGTGGTTTCATCCTAAAAATCACATTATAAGAAATAAGGAAATACAATGATTATATTTACGTCTATATGCATTTGCTAATGCATTGTACTTGTCTTCAAGGAAAATTATTCAATATACCTAATGAGCATGATTGAAAATATGATTTTTTATTACTTGGGGAATGTTTTGATCATGGTGGAGAATTCTCTATCTTTTGCACAAAATGATGTTGTTAAACATCATTGGGCCCTTATATTTTTTGAACAGTTTTTTGCTCCATATTAACTCTGTTGTGTTCCTTTCTAACCATGTTTGTAGCGTTACTATTTTTGTACTTGAACTATAATTTTTCTATAGCCGAGGGTGATAGATTTTTTAAAAAAGGAAAACCATTTCCTGATTTTTTTGTCTCTTCCTTGGATGTGGCCAGGGTAATTGATATTTTTTTTGACAATCTTATCGAGTAATTTTTGTTCAATTTTTTTGTAACATTGTTACCAAACGACAAGGCATGGTTCAGTCTTTGGGTAGCATGCATCAATCTTTGGGTGGCATGCAACATCACGTAGGTAGATTCTTTTTTAGAGTAGTTGTTCACATTTGAGGTTTTATCTCTTTATGTAACCATCACTACCCAACACATCACACTTTTTTGCATAAACAAATTATTCAATACAAATAATGGTCATGGGGATCAGAAAATGTTTTAGATTTTAGCTTATCTTGTTTGCAGTATGACACATTGTTAGTGGCTTCTGGAAGCATTTGCATATAAAATTTAGTGTCCAACATTTTGAATCTCTCTGCATGAAAATCTAAGGGCCCCTAGTTGCATCCAGATCCACTAGAGAGATCCAAATGTTGGACACTAAGTTCCATACACTGTTGCTTCCAGAAGCCACTAACAAAAAATATGTTATTTTATCACTTGTGGATTGCCCTGTTAATAGTGAAGTATTATGTCACTCTGATAGGCACTCTTAAATTTTCACTAAATGATATCTTGCAATATCATTGCACAAAAATACACATATTCTGATTTCTATGTGCAGTAATATATAGTTAATGATACCATGCACTGAATGTGAATGGTTGTTGTCAATCATCTGCTTCACTGCCCATAATAAATTAATAATTAATCAATAATGAAATCAGAATACACTAATTATTCATGATTTGTTGTATGTTGTTCTTGAGTTTTTATGTCCTCAAAACTTATGTAAAATTACAAAATTGGTTAATCTCAAATTCTAGCTAATATATATGATATATTTTAGTTATTAGGGTTCAACTGTTTGTTGAATTAAATGTCGAAGACTGATGGGAGGCAGTAGAAAAATATTTACTTGATTTGTTGAAGGGGTGGGATTATGTTGTATTGGAAATTGTGTGAAAGAAACTTCTCCTGATGTAATTTTGGCACCTACTGAAGATGAAGCAGCATGTAGCTCAAAGCGCTGGTTCATACAATCTACTGCTTGTAACAATCTTTAAAATTTGAAAAAAATTATACTGAAGCCTCTTGAAATGAACAAAAAGACTTCATTATAGTCTACTTGTGCAATCTGCAGTTTTTTTTCTTAGTTAAGACCATAGATGTATTTTGCAAAGACTAGCTCATTTATTTGAGCCATACTAGTGAAGTCCCCTGTATTCAAGAGCTTATAACCTTTGGAGAATTTGAAAAGGGATGTAAAGTGTTTGGCAAGGTGCCTCCAAGAGATATGGTCTCCTAGGCTGCAATGATTGCAGAATGCACAATATGGAGTTGTTGAAAAGGCTGTAGAAATTTCACAGCAAATGCAAGCATTAACAAGGCATGCAAATTGTTTGACAGAATACCTGAAAAAGATGTCAACTCATGGTCTACGATGATTGTAGATATGTACAAAATGGATTTGTTTAAAAGGCTTTACAAACTTTCAAGCAAATGCAATTGCCAGGTGTAAAGCCAGATTCCACAACCTTCTTCAGTATCTTACCTGCCTGTGTGAAAATAGGAGCTTTGGAATAGGGTATGAACATCCATCAAAGCATCATGGAAGAATTGTCTATTTTGGTTTCATACATTTTAGTTTCTCATACCATACTCTTACCTAGTGATAGCTAAGCAGAAATCACAACTTGGAGATTGATATTCAACCCCAACACTTCTAACATTTGGGAACATTTTTAACAAATCATAAATGGACTAGAAACCCTCAAATTTCAAGAAACAAACTAGGACATGAACCTAATATGAGAAATTTCTTATTCAAATTTATGATAAAAATTCATGATTTATAACAAAAGGATAGTAACTTATAAACAATTTGAAGAAAATAAGCAATAGCACTGTAACATGGGATTTGCATACAAATTACATAAATTAAATGTCACAAGAGTTGAACGTGTACTTCTGAGCTTAATACCCAATGGCGAGTGACTCACTGTAAGAATTTGCACAAGTTATGTCCTGCTATCAATGATTCCCTAGAGCTGTTGCTTCAAACTATTAACAATAAACGAGAAGTAGGTCTAACTTAGATTTATACTTTAGTTCGATAGAAGATTTTAGCAGAAATGTGAAAATGAGCTAGCAATAGTAGTGCTCAGGGCATTACATTAAAGAGGTAACCGACTTACCTCAAATTCGGTTGTCGATTGTGCTATCAAGGATGTGGCTACCTCCACATTGATTACTCCATTTTTTGGGATAGATATTTTGCACATATATTCTACTTCTTCTGATCTGTGCTGAGTGATAGTTATGAGGGTAGTAAATTCTCAACCATCTATGGCAAGTGGAGAAGTGAAAGATCAATACCAGCAAGGAAGAGTTTGGAAAAATGATCGACGACTGTAGTTCATTTGGTCATATTTCAATCCCTATGGATAAATCTGCACGGGTGGGCATGAAAATGGCTCACACAAACTGAGTCGAGGAAGATTTTGGAAGAGTGGGAAGCAATAGCAGTGGGGAAAGTAGCGAAAAGGGGCCAAAACGACCGAAAATATGGCAAAAATTATGAACGTTCGAGATTCTTCTTGCATTGCTTTGTCTGACAATCTGCATCATTCATCTAAAAAGGAATTACAAAAGCTGAGCACGGGGACGCCTTCGGTGTAATTAATCAATAAAATTAATTTAATCCATGATTAAATTATTTATTAATTAAATTAAATTAATTAATAAAATAAATTACATTACTAATATAATCCCAGATCCATTTTAATCAATAGCTTAAATGCATTAAGCCATTTAATTACCCTTTTCAGCTTGCAATTAAATAATCAAAGAGAGGGAACAATATTCAAAGCAACTCAACCTGACTAAGACCCGAGGACACACTATGACTAGGGTGATGACTTGGCATGGAAAACCTAGCTACTATCTCCCAATTGAATGTCATTGGGCAATGGATATGCTCAAACCTGTGGAACCAAGTGGAGTCGATGTCCTATACCTGTCAACCTGCAAACGAAGAGTATATCCACATGCATATATATGTCATAATTAAAACACACCGTGAAGAGGAATTAGGGAATCGCAGGGTGCTCGCAAGTGAGTGATGTGACACCATCCCCTTCACCAATACAGTATTACTAACTGATGAGTCTAACACCAAAATTTAACACAAAGCATAAAACATCATAAATTCAAATATCCACTTATGCTAATTCAAAACATGCCATAATGATAACCTCATAATAAAATACCATCACATCAAAATATAACATTCACATCACTTTATAGATAGTGATTAAATAGTAATCAAGTACCAAAGTCAAAGTACAAACATAAAACACACATAATAAGGTATCTGAATATCCAAAAACACATCAAAGGAACATAACAACACAAGGACACATTGTCCAACCAGAAGGAAAAATGGAGGGGTATTACAAAGATTGTCTTCTCTCTATAACATATCTCTTCTACATTGTTTGTATGTATGTGGTAGTGAGCCCTTCGGGTTGTTAGCCCTATTGGACAGTGAGACCTTGTTTTGGCAGTGAGACTCTTGTACTTAGTTTTGATATTCTCTATGGTGTGAGTTAATCCTCACCATGATTTTTCCCTTATTGGGTTTTCCACGTTAATCTAGTGTTGTTGTGTTTGTGATGGTTTTTTTAGTTTCTGCACTTGACTTAATGTTTAATCATTTAAGTAGTGTTAAGGATTTGTTTCAGTGAATTATTTAAAGGTTTAATTTTGTGACAATTGATTCATCCCCATCTCAATTGTCCTATTCAACAATTAGTATAAGATTTTGGTTACTTGGTGAAGTGCTTAACTTCTTGAAGAAGGTCTAAGATGGCTGGCAAAGTGACTTATGATTACTCGAGATTCGGTGGAACTAATTATTCTATCTAGAAAATATAGATGGAAGGGTATCTAGAGTATTGTGGATATGATGTGGATAAATCTTACAAGAATCCTTACACTCCTCCTACTAATGGTCTGAGTGCGACTGATGAAATCAAAGCACATGAAGTGAACAATAAGGAAAAGTACATTTTGAAGAATAGTCTGGTACATTCAAATTTGATTAAGGTTCAGAATCCGAAGACTGCTAAGGAAGTCTAGGATGCTTTGGAAAGGGAACATAAAGGTGATGAAAGAGTCAAAGAGGAAAATTTGTAGAATTTTGAAACAAAGTTAGAGATTCTACATATGTATGAAGATGAGAATGCTAAAGCTTATGTACATAGATTGGATGACATAGTAGTTGGAATGAGAGGACTTGGTGCTATTGTAGATGAAACTAAAATTGTAAAAAATATTCTTAGAACTTTTTTTTGGTTATTTTTTATGATGTAAACCAAGTTTGTCTCCTAATCTACCTATAGAATTGCCAAATTTCCAATCAAGGGCAGCTCAGAGGACCTAGACCAACTAACGAGGATTTTAACAAATAACCTCCTACACTTTGGGCTCTATAAGACCCAGGAGGGTGGTCTCAATAATGTATTTATGATCTCTACACCAAACTCATAAATAAATTACTAATAATTCACAGATAATCTCACTTAATAGCTCAACAGAAGGAGATAAGACTGAAATGAACTGGTTGTTCATCAATAATATTAACCACTTGGAGCATGAGATGGTTACAACATTACTTCGTAACTTATGATAGTCATTTTAATTGCAAGTTGGCGGCAAGCCCTAAGTAAAGACATACAAAAACAGAGTTTTATAATCTCATACGCTTTAGATCAGTTCCATATACCATTGGGGAGTTGAGTTTACAAACATTCAGAAACTAACAACAGATTCAGATACATAACATATATAATCCCTGGCAATATTGCATTACAACATTGTTATTCCCTATCCCAGCCCCATACTTCTTACCGAATCCCTCTACAAACATACCCATCTATGATTCCATCCAAGCATTTTAATTAATTCTTTGAATTAAAGCCAAAATGGAAAACATACACATCAAAACAATGAGATGAACATCATAATCCTTGATTATTTTATTCAAAATTATGATATGTCTATACACAGGAGAGACAAGAGCTCGAGATATAACATCATAGCTCAAATGCTAGTACTGTTATGAGCATCAAAATTTCATAAACATAAAACCCATTACAAGAGAACCCCTAAACCTAAAATTACCTTAACATTCAAAAATGAAATTCTTACAATCTATTCTGCCACTATACCTAGACTCGACTTTCAAAATATCTGACTTGCCAACCCTTACTTCTGGCCTTGAAATCCTTCTTATAGAAAATGAAGGAGCAAACAAGCATCGGGCTAGAAGTTACATATGTCATCAATTAATAGGACCAATATGAGCCCACTCAAAACCATGATGAAAATACCAAGTCCCGAAGCATCTTCCCGTTGATTCTATCCACTACACAATAGCTGTCATGCTTGTTACATCTCAAAATTCATGCCCAAAGCCATCATGGAATCCAAACCATAATTAGTTACACTATAACTGCTAAGCTGTTAATTGCCGGTAGTAGATACCGTTTCACTCCTCTTCAGTTAAGTATTTGTCCACCCAAATTTGATATTCTTCATCCATGGGCCAATTAAAATTCACCACCTCTATCACTCTAGTATTATAAGGTGTGAATTTCACCGCAACCTGATTGGCTTCTCTTTCAAATGACTCCAAGAACATGCTAGTATTAATTATTTTATCTATACTGCTTACTAACAAGTCATGATCTGAGTCATCACAAATCAATTTGATTTTTGAATTGATGATCTCCTCTGCCCTTTCCTGCCATTATTGCAGTGTCTCAATGTTTCCTTGTGCATCTAATATATCAGGCAGAAAGGTATCATTCCAATCATCAAAACCCTTTATCAGTTCTCCAATTTTCTTATTTAAGTCATCAGGTAAGGCCTGGAATCCCTTCAATGATTTTACAAAACTTAGAGTAGGCTTTAATAACTGGGGCCTGTTATTAGCATCGAACTTGGAAGCCTTAAACATAATATCCAAATCAGTGGTACGAGGGATCCACTTCTCAACCAGGGGTAAAACCACATCCCGATCCCTATTAATGTTTTGAAATCCAACCAAAAATAAAGAATATAAAGAATGAACAGAAGGAAGCCTAGAATCAACCTTTTCATTTAAATGCCTCTACACGGTGCCAACCACCTCATTGTGTTTAGCCATGGCATCATTCTCACTTGTCCTTAGGGTAGTCTACAATTCAGTGATCCTATTCATCATCTGCTTCTTGGTAGGATCTACAGAGTACTCCATTTCCTCTTCAACTGGCTCTGGTACAATGTTAGGAGCAGGTGCCTGAATTGGGGATTCAGGAGTAGAAATAATCGGGACAGTAGGGGGTAATGACCCCAAAGTAGTAGGTGTTGCCCTGAAAATAGGAGCATTGGAAGACTCTCCCACCTGCCCATATCTTAACCTATCTACTTTAGACTGCAGCTCGACATTTCTTTGTTGCATTTTACTATACTCCCCAATTATTACATTATACTTTTCCATTAGGCTCTTCCTTTCAGCCTCTTCTCTTTCTGCTGTCCTCTGGGCCAATTTGGCCACATTCAATATTAAGCTTGTGGCTTCTATTGTTGAGGTCTTAGAAGCTCTTTTGATAACGAGCCCACCCCTCAAATCTAGGCTAATATCTGTCACATTTGGTTTTCTGCCCTGAGGTGCCAGTGCCCATATGGCCAATGTCTCATACTCTTCACTAAAAGCAGAGTCTTGTAGGGCTACTTTAACTTCCTCTTCACTACTCTGCATAGGATGCTTGGACTGCATAATAGCATTGAATGCCACAGCATTAGCTATGTCCCACTCAAGGAGGAGTAGGACACCAGCCTGAGTTAGCAATTTCCTTCCTTCCTCAAGAGTGATGTTTTTGAATTGTTCCATCAGTTCAGCTTTTACCTCATCATCATTCTCCTGGTCTGACCTATTAGGCCTTGACTCCCTCCTATTCTTGCACTTATCTTGATAATCCTCTAGTTTCATTCTCCAAATCAACTGCAAGAACATAGGGGTTTTCACAAAGGCATCATCATCCAGGAATGCCTTGCAAGCCTCCATCCTAGCATCCTGTACATACTGCCCTTTTATATCCATGTCAGTGAGCACCAATTGTGCTGATTTGAGAGGAAAGGGGATACCAACCTACATTTCCTGGTTAGTTATGACTATTTCATCTATCATAACTTCTTGTGGTTCTTCAATTTTTTGCCTCTTAGGCTTTGGCTCTGATGACAGTTCCACAGGATCTACTCTAGGTGGTGAATCCAAATCCACAATTTTTATCCCTCTAGGTTTCTTGACCCCATGAACCGACAGTGATGATATTCTCATTATTTTCTTTCCCTTTTTATCTTCTGCATCAGTATCACTGCTATCATCTCTCCTCCTCCTGTATAGAGGCATGTCCACTGATGGCTGATAAGTCGTCCTTGTCTCTTTAGGCCTCACATCTGACTCCTGAATCCCCAAATCTAATTCTAAATTGGCCTTCTTGGTCCTTAGGATAATCATGATATCTTTGAAATTTCTCATCAAAAAATCAATTCTTTTATGAAATGAAGTAAACTCCATCAATGGATCATACCTTGGATCCATTTTATGTACTATGGCCAACATTTTCTCATAAGCAATCCATTTTTCCTTATTTAATTCTTGCTGGTCCAAATTGAATTCATTTCTAATTAAATCTTCAGGGAAGTTGAAAACATGAGCAAATTTTCCACCCTTAATCTTCTGCCTAAATAGGGCAAAGAATCCCTCAAGGTCATGTTGTCTATTGGATCCATTCTTCAAATGGTACTCATCAAAATATCAATCAAAATGAATCCATCCTCCCTTAGAAAATACAAAATCAGAGACAACAATATAATCAGGGAATAAAGTCCCTTTTCCTCTTCCTGTCAAATTCTCTTTGTGAATGCAGCCTAATTGCCACATGACCTCTACAAATCCCATCCTTGATGGTACATTATATGGGAGAATATGAGGAGCTCCCTGGAAACCAAAACCTTTAAAATAGTGCTTACAAGGTAAAGAATGATATCACCCCAATTGTGGCATATCTTCAGATCAGGTCTCCTTATTTTGGGTCAGAGGAAATCATGCAAATCCTCAGGAATTCTTTGGACACTCACCATCAACTTAGCCCTAAGCCTAGAGGCAAAGCAGTTATCAAATTGCACAAAATTGGCACCTCCCTTGTTACATGACAGGTCTGCACTCCAAGCCTGCACCGGTAACTTCTCTCCATTCATCTCTCACTTCAACTCCATTTTCTCTGAGTAGAAATCAGCATTCTCATACAAAAACATGTGCATTAGTAAGGAGGACCAGAATCTCCATTATGCAACTTCAACAAACCTTCATGTATCCTTTCAGCAAGGAAAGAAGCATATTCATAGACTACAGAAAAATTAGGATGCCGAATCTAAGCCCCCATAAACATATAGGTGATGGGCATCACAGTATTAAGATTGAAACCAATGATCTGGCAAAGTGAATAGAACGTTGCCAAGAAATGATCAGCAAAGCAACTTAACCTGAAAGGCTCCCGGTCAGTTGGGCTGATGTGAATTGTTGAACTACCCACCCTGGCCAAATAAGGGGGAAGCAACCTTGACCTAAAAAGAGGGTGAGACCTGGCATATTCTTGCTTCATCTCCTCAAATTCAATTTGAACCAGAAATGGGCTATACTCACTTAAGTCAAAAACCTGACGAATTGTATCAGCATTCACATTCAATAGAACACCTCCATCATTATCCTTGATAATCTGTGTGTCAGGGTCATACTGTGTAGCCACTGCCCTAAGTAGGTCAATATCCATAAACACATTTGGTACCACAAGCTTTCCCATGTCGTATCTCCAACTATTTGAAAAATGATGAGACACATTCCGGTGCCCATACCATCTCCTAAACATCTCCAAACCTATCATAGGCACTCTGGCATCTGCAATATTATAATTCTTACATCTCATTCCCTCACCTAGGGTTGTCCCATTCATTAAGACCAAACCTTTCTTCCTGTCATTTGTCGACAAAGGGAATTGGTCAAGGAAATCATCATATAGGTTTTTGTGTATATAATCGACACGACCAGAATGCTGCTTTGGTGGTTCCATTTTAACAACTAGGGCTTCTTTTAAAATCAAATTGTAAGCGAACTAGGACTACCCAGAATGAAATTATAACAAAACCTTGCAATTTTCCCCAATTCAAAAGAAAAGGTAACCCCATAACTATAATCAAGAAAACATTGATAACACAATGCAACCTTTTACAAGAATTGCATTCAAATAGAGATAGCGGTAAGCAAAGCAACTCACAGAATTTGTGCCTCGCAGAAAACTTAATACTTGCTGAAATCACTTTGAAGAATTTATGTCTCTGGCTCTGGATCACTTTGCAAACACTTGAATGTCTTTATGACAAATGAGAGTATGAAATTAATTACTCAGAAATGATGAAAATGGCTAAGTAGATGTCTCATTTTCCATTAAAGCTTCCATGTGTGCCGTGCCAATGGCTTCAATTACATTTGATGCAAGTTTAAATCCCTGTCGTCGATTTCTTGTTTTTGTCAGAACATTGAACGGCTATCTTCAAAATTCTGACAACACTTCCATGTCACCATCAGGGGCCCACCATAGAACACAACACGCAAAGAGTACACATGGCACTCACCCACGATATCGTGATCACTAAACCCCTCTTGGTTTAGGATCACGCGATAGCAGGCAACTGTCGATCTCCATCATCTGCAATCACAACATTCAAAATAGGAGGTAGCACTAACATCTATCCATTGAGCAACTTTTCCATCAAGATTAAGACATCGCCATTGATTATAAGCATGTGCATTTCTCATGCAGTTAAGTAATCCACTTAATAATGCTCTAAAGTTTGATGCATAAATTAAGTACTTTATTTATTCCCTTCAACACCGGCAAATTAAGACACATGGCGCCCGCCCGCTATATCGTGATCGCCCAACAGCCAGCGGTGATGTCATCGTGGGATGGCGGGCAATGGTCAAGATCAACCTCAAGAAGATCGATGGTCGGTAAAATAACCCCTGCAAAACATTAAAATACTTATAAGAAAATAAGGGGAAAGGGACACCACCTAGGGCAACGATAGTCAATGACTCAAGGTTGTTTTTAAAAGGCGAAGCATGGATCAACCTAGACTTAGGCAAATAAAAGGGGGAGGGTGAAATATTTTTCATTTTATATTTAAAGGAGGCCCCTTCTAGATGATTGAATGGGACATAAGTTGTTCCTAAAACCTTCTTCAAAAAGGTAACGATGGAAAAGACCCAACCCAACAACAGAACACCAAGGTTTCATGGAAGCAAGGCAGAACTCTAACCCCAAGTACCCTCCGAATAACAGGACAAACCAGTAATAAGGGAAAACCAAGGATCTAAAATTTGAGGCTCCATCACTTTCCCCAATGCTTACAATGAGAAGGTGTGTGCTATTGAATAGAGTATAGATTATAAGACCTACACTAAAGATCTATTTTTGGGATCTCTTAAATCTTATGAGATGAGGAAGCCAAACTTAAGGAATGGATGTAAATCAGAGACTACTTTTAAGGCTACAAAATTTGAAGATTTGGATGAAGAAAATCTTGATGAAATAGAAGCTAAATTTTTTAGAAGGATGAGGAAAGGGTTTGAAAAGTATGAAGGTAAGTTACTCTTTAAATGTTTTAGTTGTGGAGAAATGGGTCAATATGTTGCAAAGTGTTTAGAAAGAGCTAAGAGGAATAAAAAAAGGTATGAGAAGGAAAAGAAAGGTAAGAAGATCAACATAGCATATTATGTGAATGATAATGCTAGTATATCTTATGAATATTATGATTATGAGGATCTTGATGACAATGAATTCTTGTTCTTGGCTATAAAGGATGAACCTACTTCTGCTAATTCTGAAAAAAAGTGAAGGAATACCCTCTAGAGAAAGAGAAAAATGAAGGTATTTTTATCTCTACCCTACATGATAAACAAGAAAATAACTATTAGGTTGTTGATAGTGGACATGCACATCACATGACTAGTGATAAGAGTAATTTTTTTAAACTTGAAAATTATGATGGAGGCTTGGTTATGTTTGAAGATGATACTGGTGCTAAAATTTGTGGGATAGGTTTAGTAAGTTTTGATGACAAGCATAATATTGATGATGTCTATTATGTTAAGGGTTTAAGGCATAATATTTTATTTTGAGTGTTTGGTAGATGTGTGATAAGGGATATGATCTTGTGTTTAAGGATGAGAGATGTGAGATCTAGAAAGGATCCAAAATAGTGATTGTTGTATGAAAGAAATCTGAAGGAAATCTCTATCAGCTTAAGGGTGTTGATGGATAATGATTTATGACTCTAATCAATGACTGTTGGTTGTGTAATTATAGAATGTGACATGAATTATGATAACTTAGTGAGGATTAGTGTAGTTCAGGTTGTGAGAGATTTACCAAGGATTAAAAAGCTTGTTAATGCTATTAACAGGAATTGTCAGTTTGGAAAGCAAGCAAGAATCCATGATAGATCAAAGGAACAATCTACTACTGGACTATTGGATTTAATTCATATCGATATTTGTGGTCCTACAAGAGTGAGAATTCTACAAGGTGAAATTTACTTTATGCTTTTGATTGATGATTATTCTAGATATACATTGGTTACATTTCTTAGAGAGAAATCAGATGAATTAGATAAATTCAAGACAATCAAATCTATGGTTGAAAATGAAGTGAATTTGATGATAAAATTTCTAAGGTCTAATAGAGGTGGAGAATTTTCCTCCCATGAATTTAATATGTTTTGTGTAGTGCATGGAATAAAGAGATAGTTATCTTCTTTGAGAAATCCTTAGAAAAATGGAGTTGTTGAAAGAAAGAACATAACAACTCAAGAGGCTTCTAGTTCAATGATTATTGAGGATGGTTTACCATAAGTTTACTAGAGAGAAGATATTCATACTTCTATTTATGTATTCAATCGAATTCAAGCAAGAGAAAATATTACAGAGACTCCCTATTAGCTATGGTATGGAAGAACTCCTAATTTTAAGTATTTCAAGGTGTTTGGAAGAAAATTTTACAATGGAAGAGATGAATAAACTTTGGGAAAGTTTGATACAAGAAGTGATGAAGGTATATTTCTTGGATATTCTACTAAAAGTAAAGCTTACAGATGGTTCAATAAAATACTGAGAAAGATTGTAGAAAGTGCAAATGTCAAGGTTGATGAAATAGTGAAGAAATCAATTGATATTGATGGATATGTATTTGATGAACCTAATTGTGTAAGAATTGAAGGAATTGTGGAAGATGAGAAAAATTATGAGCAAGAGAAGAAGAATGAAAAAGATAAAAGAGAATAATATGCTTCAGTGGTGTCCCCTAAGACACCTAGATATGTGTAGAATAATCATTCAAAAAGTCAGATCATTGGAGCTAATACTAAAGGAGTATTAACAAGAAGAAAAGTTGTTTCTGAAGTAAATCTATGTTTATTTTTTGAGGTTGAACCAAAGACTATAAGTGAAGCATGTAAATATGAGAGTTGGATGGAAGCTATGAAAGAAGAAATTATGCAGATTGAGAAGAATAAAACTTGGGAATTGGTCCCAAGATCAGTAGATAAAAACATTATTGGATCAAAGTGGGTATTCAAAAATAAGTTGAATGAGAATGAAGAAGTGGTTAGAAATAAATTAAGGTTTGTGTGTAAAGGTTACTCACAAGTAGAAGGCATAGATTTTCAGGATAATTTTGCTCCAGTAGCAAGAATGGAAGCTATAAGGATGTTCTTAGAATTTTCTACTCATAAGATTTCAAAGTCTATCAAATGGATGTCAAGTTTTTAGTTTTGAATGGTGAGCTAGAAGAAGAGATCTACATGGGGTTGGATGTTGCAGTTATAGTATTGCTAATATGTGGTTTTCATTTATGTCAACACTATTAGCATTAATATCTTTAAGCCTGTATATGTCGAGGATATTGAGAAAATTGTAATAAAATATGTTATAGGTTGTCTCTGAAGCAGTGAAGATCAGTATGATGGAAATTTGAGTATGTTGTGGATTAAAGGGTTTTTTTTCAAGAATATCTAGTTTCTACTCTGAAATTTTTAGAGGTGTGCATGAAGATTTGTGCAAGTTATGAGTTTCTATATTCTCAGAGTTATTTTATTACTATAAATGGTGTTCATGGAAGAAGATAATGTGATTTTGGTAATCTGAGTTATTGTGTATGTTACTATGGTATTCATGGATGTTTCTAGATCATGTTTTATCTATGTTGCACGTTCGCATTGATCATTGTGCTCACGATCCAAGATTTTCTCTTGTGTATTCATGTTTCTCATGTTCATGCATGACAAGGTGATTGAAGCATGTTTTGGATCTTTGAGGAAGAATATTTGAAGGTCTTTTGTGTTTGAGTACATTTTTTTGGGTCTCTACTATGTTGTGTCTAACCTTGGTTGATGTGCATTGATAATATTTATTGTTTTGGGTTGATAGTTTGCATTCATTCTATTATTTTTTTGAAGCCGACATGAAGAAATGTAATTTCTTGTTGAAAATATATATAAGTGATTGTTTTGAGATGCATGTGCAATGCAAATTGTGTGAGTGCTATGTGTGAAAAAGGTTTAGATCATTCGAAGGTAGAGCAAAGTATGAAGAAGAGTGAAAGAGAGTGAAGAAGTGTTCATGTGCTTAACCAGAACTGTACTCAAGCATTAGCATATGCTACTTTCTCAGTTCAAATTTTTCAGATGCATTTAATCTGAATGTTTTTTGTAAGATAGTTTGTCTTCCTTTGAGTAGTGAGGTCTAGGAAATGTGCCTGAATGCATGTGCATTCCTCATTTATTCTTTTTATATTTTTAATAGGGTATAACTTGTGGATTAACCTCCACCGTGGTTTTTTCCCTAACAGGGTTTCCACACATAAATATTGGTGTTATGTGTGTTTCTGATGTGTTGTTGATTCATGCTTTCACTATTATTAATCATATTTGAGAATAAAGGTTAATAAGTTTAATAAGTTTGAAATTTTGTGACAACTGATTCACCCCCCCTCTCAGTTGTCTTCCCTTGTGTTTCCAAAGATTGGTATCAAAGTAGGTTCCTTGAACTAAGTTTAACAACTTGAGGTGATCTGGGATGGTGACATACAAGAATGATAGTTTGAGATTTAATGGAACAAATTATTCTCTATGGAAGACTCGAATGCAGTATCATTTGAGATGCATTGGTGAATCCTACTTGAACATTACAAGTAATAGGTATGTTATTCCTTAGAATGGTCCTACTACTAATATTGAGATTTGGGATGTTGAATATAATATCAGAACTAAGGAAGAATTGTTGAGTGTTTTGACTGATTCTGAAGATGATGAATGGAATGGAGCTGAGGAATGCTTAAGAGATCTGGAAAAAGTTGGAAACCTTGTATGAAGGTGATGCAAATGTAAAGATTTATAAGCTACAAAGTTTGAAAGGGAAATATGAAATGTTGAAAATGGGTGATGATGAAAATATTGCTACTTTCATGCAAAGAGTGAATGAACTTGTGTGTGGCATCAGATGTGCTGGTGGGCAATTAGATGAATCAAAGATTGTTGCTAAAGTGATTAGATTTGTGCCTCCTGCATACAAATTTAAAGCTATAGCTATTGATGAGCTTCGAACTATAACAAATGTAACCAGAGATATGTTGGTTTGTAAACTTATTTATTTTGATTTGAGTGAATTGAGTGATGCCCCTCCTAAGATAGAATCTACATTTAAAGTTACTACTTCCAAGAGAGACAAGAAGAGATAGATTGAAGAAGAAGAAAGAGAACTCAATGAGCTTGAATCACTTATTGTCAAAAGGGAAGCCAGAGGAGAAAGTAAGTATAAAGGAAAGTTACCTATAAATTATTTTTCTTGCAATAAGATAGGTCATTTTGCATCAAGGTGTCCAGAAAGAGTTCCTAAGCCAAGACCTTACAAGCCTAAATTTCAAAAGAAGTGTTATTATGTTGCTGATGAAGGTGTGATAGGTGATGAATCTGACAAATGGAATGTAAGTGAAGATGAGTTTGTATTTATTGCTATCAAGGAAAATAATCCTATTTCTACTGAATTTACTTGTACAAATGCGGAGAAAGCTCTAGTTGATCAAGTTGAAGAAAAATATGAATGGGTAATTGCAAGTGGATGTTCACATCACATGACAGGTGATAAAAGTAAATTTGTAAGCTTGGAGAAGTATGATGGTGGTTTTGTAAGATTTGGTGATAACAATGGTGGTATAATCTGTGGCAGAGGATGTATTTATTTTGATGGTAAGCATAATACTGATGATGTTCCTTATGTCAAAGGTTTGAAGCATAATATTTTGAGTGTTGAAAATATGGTTGATAAGGGATACAATCTTCAATTCACAGATGGAAAGTCTAGCATACTGAGAAGTTTTGGAAATGTGATTGCTTCAGGAACTAAAACAAAAGGTAACATCTTTCATCTAAAGGCTGCTAGTAAAAGTTATTTGATTGCTCAAGTTGATGAAAGTTGGTTGTGGCATAGAATAACGTGTCATGTAAACTTTGACAATATCATCAAGATAAGTTCCTCACAGGATACGAGAGATCTTGCTAATTTGGTGAAGCCTACTAATTCCATATGAGAGGAATGTTAGTTAGGAAAACAAAATAGAATTTCATTTCAGAGCAAACAACATTGTTCAAATGAATTTTTTGAGCTTGTGCATACTGACTTGTGTGGTCCTGCTAGAATTAGAAGTCTACAAGGTTACAGGTACTTCATTTTTCTTATTGATGATTACTCTAGGATGATGTGGGTTACTTTCCTAAGGGAGAAATTTGAAGCTCTAGAAAAGTTCAAGATCTATAAGGCTATGGTTGAGATAGAGACAGGTCTGAAGATTAAGTGTCTAAGATTGGATAGAGGTGGTGAATTCACTTCTGGTGAGTTTAATTATTTTGTGAAGAACATGGGATAAAGAGACAAATATTTGCACCGCAGACCCCTCAACAAAATGGAATTGTGGAAAGAAAGAATAGGACAGTTCAAGATGCTACTAGAACTATGATGCTTGAAGGAAATGTCCCTCATAGCTATTGCAGAGAATTCATGAGTATTGTTGTTTATATCCTCAACCAGGTACAAATCAAAGGTAATACTGGTAAGACTCCTTTTCAGCTATGGTTTGGTCATAAGCCTACTGTTAGATATTTCAAAATCTGTTGGAGTAAATTCTATATCAGAAGAGATGAAGATATAGGAAAGTTTGATGCTAGCAGTGATGAAGGAATATTTCTTTGTTATTCTACTAACAGTAAGGCCTACTGGTGCTACAACAAGATATTGAAGAAAATGGTTGAAAGTGCAAATTTTAAGGTTGATGAAGAAAATGATAGACCCTCCAAAACCTATGGATATGATTCTGATGATCAGAATGTCAGTACAAACAAGAGTAAAACTTCAAATCAAGTTCAGATCGTTCTAGTGAATCAAGAAGATCAAGAAGAAGGAGGGAATAGTGAAAGCATAGAAGAGAGATCACAAGAGCCTAAAACTCAAGAACACTCTAAGAATCCAAGGTATGTGAGATTAAATCATTCAAAAAATTAGCTTATAGGATATAAGAAAAATGGTGTCTAGACTAGGAGAAGAATTGTAGAAGAATACTATTTGATTTCAAAGGTTGAGCCAAGTAATGTCAATGAAGCATGAAAAGATGAACATTGGATTGAAGCAATGAAAGAAGAACTATAGAAAATTGAGAAAAATAATACATGGATTCTTGTTCCTAGACCTAAAGACAAAAATGTAATTGGAACTAAATGGGTCTTTAGAAACAAATTGAATGAACAAGGTGAAGTTATCATAAACAAAGCAAGACTAGTATGCAAAGGATACTCTCAAATGGAAGGAATCGACTTTGAAGAAAAATTTTCTCTTGTTGCTAGAATTGAAGCTATGAGATTGTTTCTTGCTTATGTTGCTTACAAAAACTACAAATTTTATCAGATGGATGTCAAGTTAGCATTTCTAAATGGTGAATTAGAAGAAGAGGCGTATATTGAGAAAACCCGATGGATTTCAATTGACTGATCAGGGAGATATGGTTTATCGGTTGAAGAAAGCATTGTATGGACTCAAGACAACCCCTAGAGCTCGGTATGCTAGATTGGATAATTATTTGTTGAATCTTAGATTTAACAAAGGTACTGATGATAGTAATTCATATTTCAAGATTGATGATGATAAATATTTGTTTATGGAAGTCTTTGTCGATGATATCATTTTTGGAGGAGATGATGGTTTGTGCATGAAGTTTTCTAATGAGATACAGAATGAGTTTGAGATGTCAATGATTGGAGAGTTGAAAAGTATTCTTGGGATTGCAAATTAATCAGTTAGATAAACGAATATTTATATCTCAGTCCAAGTATGTGAAAGAACTACTACAGAATTTTTGTATGGAAGATTCAAAGCCAGTCAAGACACCCATGGTGATTGGATGCAAGTTGACACAAGATGATAATTCTCTAAAGGAAAATTAGACTAGCTATAGATCAATAATTGGTGGATTACTTTATTTGACTCAAACTAGACTTGACATCATGAATGTTGTATGCATTGTTGCAAGATTTCAAGTCGATCCTAAGGAATCTCATGTGATTGTTGTGAAGAAAATTTTCAGATACTTGAAGGGAATAGTTGTTTTTGGCCTATGGTATCATAAATATTATGATATTACTTTAAGTTCCTTTATTGATGTTGATTGGGCAGGATATGTGAATGATAGGAAAAGTATTAGTGGTGGTGCATTTTTCTTGGGAAAGAAGTTGATTTCATGGTTAAGTAAAAAGAAAAATGTTGTTTCTTTGTCTACTGCAGGGACAAAATATATTGTTGCTGCTAACAATTGTACTCAAGTATTATGGATGAAGCAGATGTTGAAATATATCAGTTGTTTATGATAAACCTATTGTCATATTTTCTGATAACTCAAGTGCTATAAAAATTTCTAAGAATCTGGTGTTGCATTCAAATACCAAGCATATATCTATCAAGTACCACTTTTTGAGAGACAAAGTGAGTGATAAGGAAGTTAGACTGGAGTATGTTCCTACTAAGGAACATATTGCATAAATATTTGCTAAGACTTTTCCTAAGGATACTTTTGAGTATCTCAGAGGGAAATTAAGGGTGATTAACCCTCCTAGTCAAAACTAAGATGCATAGTCTTTGCATCAGTCTATGCATTCACAGTCATAACTTGATTCAGATTGGTGTTGTGGTGGCTGCTACTCAAGGGGACTAGTTAGATGATTCAGATATGTGGTTTAGAGCTTGTTTACCTTTTCCATTTATGTCAAAGGGGGAGAAGAACAATGTGAAAAAAAATGGAAGAACCAAGGGGGAGAAGAGTAATGTGAAAAACTAGGAAGTCATGAGAAAAGAGTCAGAAATTAAGGGGGAGTAAGTATTGGAATTAGTTGTGTTGATGGTGTTTTTCACATCATGTTTTTCCATCAATGACAAACGAGGAGATTTTTGGATGTCGTGGTTGTAATTTTGATATGTGATTTTCATTGATGTAAACACTATTAGCATTAATATCTTTAAGACTATATATGTCGAGGATATTAAGAAAATTGTAATAAAATATGTTACAGGTTGTCTGTGAAGCAGTGAAGATCAGTATGATGGAAATTTTAGTATGTTTATGGTGAGATTTTGTGGATTAAAGGGTTTTTTTTCAAGACTATCTAGTTTCTACTCTGAAAATTTCAAAGGTGCGCATGCAGATTTGAGCAAGTTATGAGTTTTTGTATTTTGATAGTTATTCTATTACTGTAAATGGTGTTCATGGAAGAAGATAATTTGATTCTAGTAATATGAGTTATTGCATATCCTACTATGGTATTCATGGACATTTCTAGATCATTTTTTATCTGTTTTGCACATTTGCATTGATCATTGTGCTTGCAATCCGAGATTTTCTCTTGTGTGTCCATGTTTTTCATGTTCATGGCCAACAAGGTGATTGAAGCATGTTGTGGATCTTTGAGGAAGAATATTTGAAGGTTTTTTATGTTCGAGGACATTGTTTTGGTTCTCTACTATGTTGTAGAGACCTTGGTTCATGCACATTGATAATATTTATTGTTTTGGGCTGACAGTTTGCATTCACTCTATTATTTTGTTGAAGTTGACATGAAGTAATGTAATTTCTTGTTGCGGATATATATAAGTGATTGTTTCTTCATTTGAGATGCATGTGCAATGTGAAGTGTGTAAGTGCTATGTGTGAAAAATTTTCAGATCATTCGAAGGCAGAGTAGAGTATGAAGAAGAGTAAAAGAGAGTGAAGAAGTGTTCATGTGCTTAACCTGAAATGTACTCACGCATTAGCAGATGCTACTTTCTTAGTTCAAATTCTTTAGATGGATTTAATCTGAATGTTTTTTGTAAGACAGTGAGTCTTCCTTTGAGCAGTGAGCTCTAGGCAGTGTTCCTAAATGCATGTTCATTCCTCGTTTATTCTTATTATATTTTTAACAAGCTATAACTTGTGGATTAACCTCCACTATGGTTTTTCCCCTAACAGGGTTTCCACGCAAAAATATTTGTGTTATGTGTGTTTTTGATGTGTTGTTGATTCATTCTTTCACTGTTATTAATTAGATATGAGAATAAAGGTTAATAAGTTTAACAAGTTTGAAATTTTATGACAACTGATTCACCCCCCTTCTCAGTTGTCTTCCTTTGTGTTGCCAACACATGGAAAAACCAAATGGATTTCAATTGTCAGATCAACTGGATATGGTGTGTAGATTCAAGAAATATTTATATGGATTGAATAAATCTCATAGAGATTGGTATACAAGGTTAGACATGTATTTGATTCAATAAGGTTTCAATAAAGGTATGGTAGATAATAATTTGTATTTTAAGATTCAAAATATAAAAAATATTGATTGTAGTTGTATATGTTGATGACATTATTTTTGGAGGAAATAAAACTATGTGTAAGATGTTTACAGAAGAGATGAAAAAATAATTTGAAATGTCTATGTTTGGATAGATGAATTTCTTTCTTGGGCTATAGATTAATCAAACAAAGAAAGGAATTTGTATTTCATAGTCTAAGTATGTGAAAGAGATGTTGAAGAATTTTGGGATGGATGGTTCCAAATCAGTATGTACTCCTATGGTGACTAGTTTCAAATTGGTTAAAGATGATGATTCACCTAAGTCTGATCAAAGCAAGTATAGATCTATGATTGGTCGAAAATTGTATTTGACTACTACTAGATTGGATAGTATGCATGGTGTCTATCTTGTGACTAGATTTCAAGAAGATCCTAAGGAAACACATGTTGCCATTGTTAAAATAATATTCAGATACTTGAATGATACTTTGGATTATGGGTTATGGTATCCCTAGGATACTAAATTTACACTAAGTGCTTATACAGATGTAGATTGGGTTGGATGTGTAGATGATAGAAAGAGTACAAGTAATGATAATAAATTTCCACAATCCATATTGTTGTGTGAATCTGTTTCTAGGTTAGATTGTGTTAAAGCCTTTTTCATCAAAGGAAGATTCAATTTCCTTGTCCACTACTAAAGTTGAGTATATTGCTACTGCATCTTGTTGTACATAAGTTCTATGGATGAAACAAACATTGAAATATATCACAATGGTGTATGATGATCCTATTTCTATCTTCTATGATAATACAAGTGTAATTAATATTTCAAATAATCCAATGATGCACTCAAGGAAAATAAATATATCTATTAGGTGTCATTTCTTGAGAGAGAAGGTCATAGAGAATGAAGTAAATCTTGAGTAAGTTTCGACGAAGGATCAGATTGTTGATATATTTATGAAGGCTCTTCCTAAAGATAATTTTGAGTATCTCTAGGAGAAGTTAGGGGTCATTGCCCCTCCTTTTTTGAACTAGATGCATATGGAGATGCATCATTCTGTTGGATCTATGAATCTATCTTTCTTATGGACTGATGTTTTGGTGGCTACCTCTTAGTAGGATCCTTTTTTGAACTAGATGCATATGGAGATGCATCATTCTGGTGGATCTATGAATCTATCTTTCTTATGGACTGATGTTTTGGTGGCTACCTCTTAGTAGGAGCAAGTAGTGTCAGGTGTTGTCATTGTATGAGTATTCTATTTTAAATTCCAAAGGGGAAATCAATGTAAAATACATTTTACCTTGGCCATTGATGTTAAAGAGGGAGAGAAAGAATGCGAAAAAGAAAAGAGAAATAATGTGAAAAAGAAAAGAGAAAGAATGTGAGAATTATTATCTACTAAGGGGGAGAAATAAAAAGAAAAATATTGAGAAGTTTATTCAGAGCTAGTATGTTGTCTTTGATGATTTTTGACATCATGTGTTGTCATCACTGTCAAAGGGGGAGATTGTTGCAAGACTAAGAAGAATGATGGTGTTGTCATTGATGTGAACTAGTAAATTGGTTATCAACTAGTTGTTGTTGTCATTAATGCCATTTTTGTAAGTTATTAGTTGTATATGTTGAGGATATTGAGAAAATTGTATTGAAGAAAGGTTATAGGTGTTTAGTGGTTTCTTCGAGTTTTGCTCCAATATTTTCTCCTATGTTTGTGTGGTTTAGATATGTTGATCATGGTTATTGGAAGCTACTATATCCAGCTTTTTGGTTGTTGATTCATTATACAGTGTGAGTTATGTTCACCAATTGTGAACTGCGGTTTTCTATGTTTCTCATTGAGGTCCGAGAGAAATGTTCTTGGTCATCATTTCTCTTTGGTAAAGTCTTATGACTTGTGGTTCTAGATTTGAGTTGTTATGATTGTATTGAAGATAATTTTGGTATCTGGAAGGTTTGTGCTTAATTGTTCTATGTTTTTTACACTAGTTTGGCTAACCTTGTGTTGAACACTATATTTGGAGTTGATGAATCATGTTGGATCTATTTGGGTCCTTATCAAGTGTGTGTTTGGGTCGCCCTCATTCTAATTCCACCCTAAGATGTTTTGCCACTACCTAATTTGAATTTAATGCTGGATAGTGGACTTTGGATGTGTTTTAAAGTTGAAGATGGTATAAATATAGGATGGGTTAGTGGTGAAATGGTGCAAGAAAAAATAGATGTAAGTGCAAATAAATAGATCAAATAGATTCAAGATTGATGTGAATCAGTGAGAGTGTGTGATACGAGTGTGGAATATTAGTGGGAAGCCTAAATGTTGAGGTTCTGGATGTAGTGAGCTAAAGGTGTACTCTATCATTTATGCATGTGTGTGAGTGGTTGAGCAATTTTGTGGTGGATTTCTTTGTTGCATTGAGATTTTCTTCTCTCTATAACATATCTCTTCTATCTTATTTGTATCTTTGTGGTAGTGATCCCTATGGGTTGTTAGCCCTATTGGATAGTGAGTCCTTGTTTTGGCAGTGAGCCTCTTGTAATTAGTTTTTATATTCTCTATAGTGTGATTTAATCCTCACCGTGGTTTTTCCCTTATTGGGGTTTACACATAAATCTAGTGTTGTTGTGTTTGTGTGATGGTTTTTAGTTTATGCACTTGCACTTAATGTTTAATCATTTAAGCAGTGTTAAGGATTAGTTCTGGTGAATGATATAAAGGTTTAATTTTGTGACAACGGATTCACCCCCCTCTCAATTGTCCTATTCAACATATAGGTTGCATTTTTGTATCTTAGATCATTCAATTTCCTAGAAATTTTGAAATTACAAACAATCAAGACAACATGCAAGCTATAAACCTTAGACTTAGCTCAGAATTTGTAGAATTTAGTGTGGAAACCCTAATCTGGGACTCATTCACCCACTTGGGTGATTTAGTCTTGATACATGTTTTTTTACCTGATTTCTAGGAATTCTGTATTGATTGTTATTCACTGATTGAACCCTCTAAAAACCCTAACTGGTAATTTTTCACCCATCTAGGCAATTTATTCCTAGATTAGACCTATAACTATATTTTATAGCATTAAATACTTCATTTATGTGCTTTTGTTTGCTATCATCAAATCTATGTTTTAATTTTTTGAGTTTATGTTTCATTCATTTCATTAGATCTAGCTTAATTTGGTTAATTTCATGTACTGCTTAAATTCAAAATGGCATTTATAACACTTCATTTTTAGATTGTTACATAACATAATTAGTCAATTATTATGTTCTAAATCTAAAAATTGCATTATCCTTTTGCATGTTTTCTCTATCATTATCACACTTCAAATTTGTAGGAAAATTGTTACATCATGTTTTTATTGCAAAAATCTATGATTATCATACTTCATGTTCTATTTTTAGATCTTATTAAGTACTATAAGAAATTTTTGTTATGTGCATATGAATATAAATTCCTCTCCCCTCTCTTTTTGTTTGTCATTGATCCCTCTCCTAGTATCCTCCTATGAGTGAGATTAGTCTAGTAAAAGAGAATATAATCTTGGGTGATCATAACAATCATATTCATTCTTCTCCCAATATCTCTCCTATATGTGAAGAAGATATTTTGGTGTTAGAAGAACCAGCCAATGAGAGTTTTGAGAATCCTCATTGTTTCTTTCCTCCTAACTCTCTTATTGGGCAAGGCATTGATGAACAAGAGGAAACAACCATAGGTAATCATGACATAACCTCCCTAAATGCCACTTCACCTAGTCTACATTCATCTCCCAACATCTCCCCCACTTGTGAGAATTTTCTAGTGAAAGAGGATGCAGTTGTAAGAAATCATGATAATCATATTATTTGTGAGGAGAATATGTTGGTATCCTATTTCAGAAGACATTATGGAACAAAGGAATGTAGTCACAGATAACCATGATAATCATACTTTTTCTTGTCCTAATATCTCTCCTATTTGTGAAGAAGATATTTTGGTGTTAGAAGATCAAACAAATGAAATTTATGAGTCTTATTTAGGAAAAAAATTATTGAAGAAGAGAGTTACATCATTGATAAAAAGGAAAACCCAACTATTGATAACTCCCTTACTTGTGATGAAGTCATTTTAGAAGAACCAACCTTTGAATGTCATGAAAATCTAGTTTGTAGTTCTCCTAAAAAATCTCCTACTAGGGAGGATATCATGGTGGAATAAAATGAGAACATTGACACATGTCTTTCAAACAATAGTGGTGTGACTTCCTTAGATGAAGATGATGATGTGATATTAGACTCCCCTTCACTAAGATATCATGAAAATAAGGATAAATCTTCTGAGGTTATGCACATTAGATATCCCTTGAATTACTCTCCGGAGCCTAAACTTATCCTTTATCCAACCTTGCAACAACCAAAAACTCAAAATAAACCCATCCTAATCCTTGAACCACCTAAGAATAATATATGGCAATAGTCAAGTTACAATACCATTTCTCATACATATAAGACTAGAAACAATTCACAAGAAAGACAAATAACTTCAACATCCCTCCCACTACCTAACCCCATCTTGCCTAGTGCCCCTCGTTTTCCTTCACATAGTGGAAAGGAGTATGATCTTTTTGAGAAACTTAAGAATACTCGTGCAAAGATATCCTGATGGGATCTAATTCAAACTTCACCTAGTTATCATACTATGCTTCAAATAGCCTTACAACAAGTTTTGGTTCCCTCTAGTGAAAATCCCAAGTGATGTAGCAGTTCTAACTCAAAGAATGAATGTTGTTAACATAGACATTACCTTTCATGAACATGAGCTACATCCCTTGAAAATGAGAAAGAAAAATGATGCCTTAATGATAATAGCTAAATTCAATAGAACAAGAATAAAGTGAACCCTTGTTGACAATGGTTCGGCTCTTAATGTCTATAGTGTAACCCTTTTGGATAGAATTGGTGTGGATAAATCAATAATTGAACTTGATTCCTTATCGATTCAGGGATTTGACAATGTAGGAAAGCAACCACTTGGTGTGATCACTTTTCCTATTATAGTTGGAAAGGCCACGTTACAAAATCCTATCCATGTTATGCCTCATGATATTTCATACAATCTTATTTTAGGAATACCTTGGATTCATGAGATGCATGTGGTGCCTTCAATTGTTCATCGTATCATGAAGTATGTATATAACAATAAAGTGTACCAAATTAAAATAGGCCCTAAACTAGAAAGTTGTTTGAACATTTAGAAAGGAAAATAAAATCCTTTGAAGATATTGACACCAACTACACAAGAGAAATAAAATCATATTGAAGAAGTCACAAAGTTATTGGATGATATTGGGGTTCCTTATACTTCAAACCTACATTCATGGGTGAATACAAGATCATAAAAAGGGAGTCTAAATAGGGAAAATAAAAAATGGTAATGCCAACACAAAATCTAGATAAACCTTTGAAAGCATCCACTTCAACCACTTTAGAAGAAGAAACATATTATTTTGATGAAGCTGATTACAAGTAACCACCAAATCTGAAAGAAATGAAAAAGCTTTATGGAAAAGGTTATGGACTTCTGAAACAACTTGGGTATAGTGGAAAAGGAGGTGGTGCTAGAGAACAAGATAGTTGTGTCCCTATATAGCCTAACATGCAAGAAATGACTAATGGTCTTGGTTATTATCCCTCAAAAGAAACAAAGAAGCCTTTACTTAATATCAACACTCTTACAAAAGATTTTTCTAAGCCAAATTTAACATAAGTCCATCTTGAATTGATAGAAACTAGTGGTCTTGGTTATTGTCCTTCAAAAGAAATGAAAGAAACAAAGAATTATTCACTTATCATTAATTCCATAACACAAATCACTCCTAGGACATGTCTTAGTAACAATTGGAGTTCGTTAGATTTTACACCCTCCTTTCAAGGAGAGGATAAAATATCACAATATAAAGAGTCTCGTATAAGTATGACACCTAGTACTAAGCAAGAGATATATTTTTCACAAAATAAAGGAACATATTCCACTTTTGATCAAGAGGCTCACCTTAAATTAGATCGCATGTGATGTACTAATTTCTCTTTAGTTGTTGTATTTTAGGGGTAACCCAGGCTTATCCATGATGTAGTTTCATTCGAGAACATATGACTTGGCACGTGGCTTTCTAGATAAGCTCTCATGTCTTCTTCTACCTTAATGTGATTTCTCATAGAAATGATGTTAGCAACCACTTTAAAGCGGGGGCATACATCGACACTCATTTTTCATTGTGTGATTTTCTTTATTCTTGCAATGCATCCTTATCTTGGTGGTGTTATTGGGTTTGATTTCCTCCGAGAGAATGATATTTATTTTATTTTCCTCTCTTAGATATATTAAGCATGATTTTACCTAATAAGAGACCTTACATGAGCTAAGGAAAGATCCCTTTGGACAATCCTTTACATGCATAGATTTTCATAAGTTCTTAACACAACTCATTAGGCCTTGTGAAGCTCGAAGTCTCATTATTTTGCACCCTATTCAGAGGGATAGTTTTGGTATGTTTATTATGTGGTGGAACCCTCAAAAAATTTCATGTTTTACTGATCTAAATTTCCTTATTTGAGTGGCCTCTTGGTCTGAAATGGAACAAGGGTTTAGGGTTTTATGTTATGGGGTTCGCTTACTTAGCATATTTTCCTATTTTCTAAATCCTTGTCTTTTGTTCTAATTATCTATTGACTTGCTATGGTTGGTTCCTAGTTGTCCAAGCTATACCTTGAGCTTTTCAATTCATTTGGTTACTAGCCCCTTGTGCTTAGGCTTCCCCGTTTACCTGTCGCATAATATTTTCCTTATTATTTTGGTCCAAGGTTAATATTTCATAATGTTGAAAATTTGAGTTATTTTTCCTTTACATCCTTTGTCAAAAAAAAATTCAAGTCCTTTTAAGCCCTTGTGTCTCATTCTCCCTAGGTGGTCCCCTTTTAAGAATAACCTTTTATGCATATGCTAAATTCTACCACTTTAAGTTCTTGTATCGGTCATCGCAAAAGTTCTATTAATCATTGGGTTCATTACAAAAATGAGCAATGACCCTTTGTTTTCCTTAGCATCGCGCATTGATAAAAGTTTTTTTCCTTCATGTTCCACTATAGTGATGCACAATGGCTTGTTTTTTCCTTTGCATCATGGCTACCTTGTGTATTGTTGAAGTCTTAGTACTTAATAAATCCTTATAGCAACATGTGATGGCCTTCAAGTTTACTTTGAATCACATATTTCCTTTGCATTGTAGGAAATTTTTATCGCTCAATTCAATTACAATGATGAGAAATGGGAAGGTAACAAATTGTGGTCTATGATTGTGCCATGTGTCGGCATCTAGTTCCATTGCCTATATCACCCATTGTTGAAAGCCTTTTCACTTCCAAATCAACTACAATGATGAGCGATGGACTAGGGTGAACTATTTTCATTGCTAGGAGACATCACATCATCGAAGTGTTAATGTAACATTGAAACATTACAACAATGATTGATGGATTTCAAAAGGACTATTGAAATGTGGAGCAGTTACATGGTAGTTTCCTAGGGTATCATCATTGTTTAAAAATGCACTTGTGGAAATAAAATAGCGATAGTCAAGGAGAGTCATAGATGATGTTTTAAATCAAAAAGATCAATGACTTCAATTCAAACCTAAATGTCTACATGTCATATTGTTCACATAGGGTTTGGGGAATGTAGTGTCGAAAAAATTAATCCTTTTTCACACTTAATTTGGATAATTGACATAAAATTGAATTAATTATGTCTTGGAGAGGTATTGTAATGTGTTGTACATATTCACATTGTTTTAGGACCTTCATTTAGCTAAAAAATGCCTTAGTTGATCCTTTGCAAAGGTGTTGTAACACACTTCCACACTTTTATAGGATGCACTTGCTTATTTAAGCCTAGTGGGCCCCTTTCTAATAAAATTTATATAATTTGTACCTTTTTTAAGTGTTGTAAAGTGTTATAAAACACTTTCACACTTATCTAGGTGGTCTTAATTAATTATGGTTAATTGGAGTTATTAACCCCTTTTAATTCAAATATAAGCCTTAATTTTGACACCTCTCAAAGATATATCCCAACAATTATAATTTAATTAAAAAATTATTTTATTGGGAAAAGTTTGGTCTTGGTAAGTTGATCCAGGGCCCATTCACCCTTGATGGTGAATGGGTCCTCCCTTAACAGGACCCCCTTTCTCTTCTGATATGGAATGGGTTTTTTTCCCTCTTTCAATCCCTTGGGGTTAGGTCCTAGTAAACTTAACAGGGACACATTCGCCCAAGGTGGTGAATGGGTCATCCCTTAATGAGAACCCACTTTTTGAATTTCATTCTGGTAGGAATTTAATAACGTTTCCTCATAAATCTAGTGTTGGCCTTAATTCCTTGGATTTCAAGGTCAATCTCCTAATTTAGTATAAATAAGGGGTCAATTCACATAGTTTCATCTAATATTTTCAAGTGAGCATCCTAATACTTCACAAGAGCATTATAGAGCATTTCAAGAGCATTCATAAGTATTCTAAGGCAGATTTCAAGAGTCTATTGCATCAATTCAAGATCATATCATAATTTCAAGGGTTTGATGCATGCATTCATGTTGTTGAGATAAAGAAGTGGATGTAGCAATGAAGATATACTTACAACCATTCATCACATCGCATTCAAGGATCTAAGATCTACATTCTTCATGGCCACTACATGTTAGCATGCAAATTTATTTTACAAGACAACATCCAAGGTGATATTATTTACATTATTTCACATTCATGCTTCATTCCTTTATTTCATCATTTAGTTTGATTACCTACAAGGGGTTTGATTAAGGAAAACCCCCATTCACTAAAAAATAAATAATTTTTTTTTCCCTTGAGTGTGTGATTGCAGATTTACAAGTTAGAGCAAGATTTGGAGCAAGATTGTCAAAGTTGCAAAGTTACAAAAGTTTTCATTCAAAGTGCAAGATCACAGAAATATCTCTATAGAATTGCATACAGGATTCCAAAACTTGATAACAAGGAATTCAAGAGTGTAGACATCAAGGAATAGGATCCTAAAATCAGTTTTCTAAAACCCTAAAAGGACCCATTCGCCACTGAATGTAAATGATTCCTCAATAGCTCAAAAATAACAACTTTTTGGCTAGGTACCCAACTTTTTATGCTCTAAAACCATCCCCCATAGTTTCTATAATAGTTAGGTTGCATTTCTGACTGTTATTAGCATCTTATTTTACACATAATTGAGTGCTTGTGGTCTTAGAAAAATTAGTGGTAGATCCTCTTGTTCATGAACTTGGGTCTACCCTATTTTTCACCATAAACATTTTGGTGAACCCAACATATTCAACATTACAATTTGCTGATTTTTGGAGACTTCTCTCATTGTATCTTAAGTTAGATCTTGCATCAAATTAAGGTCTCATTTATGGTTACTTGTTTTGCATTTAAATCTTGCATCTCATTTAGGGTTTAGAATTGCATTGTTTTGCATTTATTTAAATTAGAAAATTACAAAAACAAATCAATAATTTTGCATCTCATTTAGACCTCATAAAATTTTATTTGAAAATTAAAACAAAATTTAATTTCAAATTAGGCCCTGCATTTCATCTTTTCATTGCATTTTTACATTAATTTTTTGGAAAATCTAAAACTGCAATTCACTTTTAGAGACTTGGAACTGAAATATATAACTAAGAACTTGCAAATCATTAAAAAATAGTTTGAAAATACCTAACCAAGACCCATTCACCTTTACTAGTGAATAGGTCCTTGATCAAGTCTGGTTTGAACCTTCTGGCAACTGAAAAGGCATCAAAATTTACTTTGAAATTCATAGAAAAATCCCAGACACATCTAAATCTGAACCTTTTGGAAACTAAAAAGGCATCGAAATTCACTTTGAAATTCATAGAAAAATCCCACAAACATCTAACCAAGATCTATTCACCCTTGATAGTGAATGAGTCCCTTTTAGCTACTTCTTTGCATTTTTAGGACATTAAAATCTTAGTTTTTATCTTTTATTTGGTGTTGTTACCTTTTAGTTTTAGTTTCCTGATTTTTCATTTCATCAATTTCATTGTATTTAGCTTAAATTGCTTCATTTTAGTGCATTGTCAGAATTCAAAATTGTATTTACAACATTTCATTTCCGTGTTAGTATGTTTTCTTTTCAAGCATTTAGTGTTCATAGAGTATCACATGGCTTGTATGATTCTATTTTCTCTACTCATGAGGATAATCTAGGAAATCAAAATAAAACCTTTGAAAAGAATGTTAGCTACCCTCCTAATATCCATTGGATTTGTAAGAATGTCATAACACAAGAGGATGTGAGCATTGACAATCATAATTATTCTTCTCCTAATACCTCTCCTATTAGTGACAAAGGTATCTTGGTGAAAGAAGATACAATCATTGAGAGTCTTGATTATCCCTCTCCTCCTCCCCCTTGGGAGGATATTAGGAAACAAGAAGATGAGATCATTAACACAACTTTACCCAGTGTCCATTTATCTCCCAACATTTCCCCTACTTGTGAGAATGCTTTAGTGAAAGAGGAAACAATCTTCAATAATCATGAAAAACACATTTGTAAAGAAGACATGTTAGTGTTAAGATATCTAATGATTGAGATTTATAGCATTATTCATCTCCTTCCTAATGTCCCTAACATTTGGAAAGATCTATTCGAATGAGATGATCCAATCAATGGAAAGCTTGAAACTTATTGCTAGGGTTTGTGGTTAGGGTTGTTACTTCTTTGTTCGAAAGGGGAATTGTAATTGTTTCACATACGGTTTGGGGAATAGTATAAAATTGATTGAATTCAAATATAAACCTTGTGAATTTAGAATTAAGATTGTAATTCCTAGTTATTTTGAAACCCTAGTTCTATTACACCATAAAAATGAGTGAGCCTAGTGAGTCTACCGCCAAACCTGAGAGAAAAACTAAACAAAAAAGGGTTAATAAACCAAAACCCTGGGATGAAAAACCTAAGCCAGAGGTGCCTGAGGCATCTACAAAGAAGAGAACTATGAAGAGAGATTACGCTCAGTTTATGGAAGAGGCTTCTAAATACCCAACTACAAAGGTAAAAACCAGTTGGGAAGAGGAAAACTGGTGAAATTGCATTGACAAGTCATTTTCAAGACTTGGCTACTAGATTTGGTGATCTTATGCTACCTCAGAGTGGATGGTATTTTTTTCTCTATGCTTTCAATAGAAGATTTTCTAATCACCCCACATGTCATATTTGGACTTTTGATATTGGAAATTTGGTTTTCCCAAATGTGTTTATGGAGGTGGGTTTGATTCCAAAATTGGCTAGATTCTATGACCCTAATGATAGGGTAGTTAAAATATTTCTAGATGGAGCTTCCATGCTTGATATTACAAGGAGCCAAATTGTTGGTGTTTTCAACTTGAACCCTTATGCTACTAAATCAGTCAAATTCCATGCCTTGTATAATGATTATGAGCAGAATAGTTTTTCCTATAGAAAAAATGTTTCTCCAAGATATAGAAGGTGTGCCCTAAATAGTAATGGTGTGTCATTTGGGCCTAAAAAATTTAATTCCTTTGAATGTGACGATTTTGAGGAAAAATTCAAGAATATAGATTATGCATTGTTCCAAGTCTTCTGAAAAAAGTTTGATATCAAGATGGATATTACTTTGATGGCCATGGCTATTGATATACACAAAAATATCAAAATAAGACTTTTGATTATGCTTCCTACATAGCTGATCAACTTCAAGAGGACTTGATAAAATTGAAAGATGCAAAGCATCCATTGTCCTATAGACACTATTCTTTGTTAATGTACATATTATTGTGGAAAGGTAGAAAACTATGGAGAAACTTCATGAGATTGAGAGAAAGGGACAATCAAGATAATGAAATGTTAATCCATATGTGGACACATGTTTTAGATATTCATTATCCATAATCTAATTATGTTGCATTTTGAAATAGCTTCAAAATTAGTGTAATGGATCAATTAGGCTTGAATATCGTATATAGAATATCAAGAGGTGTAAAAGAAATTTTGAGGCCCTTGGAGTTTGAACAAAATAAAACAAAAAAGTTCAATTGGGGGGAATGGTACTTACATACTAGGTATACTACAATAAGGATTTATGGATCCCTAGTGCCACCCCACAAACTACCTATGTATATATCTGACATATAGGAATTAATTGAAATAATGTGACTGTTAGATGTCATGGACAAGGAGCACTTTAGAAAGCCAAGGAAGGCATCATTGATAAACCCCAAGTGTGGATTTACATATTTTACATGCTTATCAAAGGAGGGTATTGAGAATTTTGGTTCCCTTATGAATAACTACATGATGAAACATGATGTTATGAAATATTGTGATCTTGAGGTTGTTATTGATGTAGAGAGAAGAGCAAGAGGATTTTTTGGCAAAAAGCATTAATTCCTATATCAAGAAGATGTAATTAGGAATTTGTCCTTTGATGCAGAGGTTACATAGAGGAAGAATGAATGGAGAAAAATATGTTCCATTGAAGAAAGGATTTTGAAAGAAAGCCCATTTTATGTGAGTCCTTAATCTAAGATAAAGGACCAATACGTGCAAGATAAAGTATTATTAGGGGATTTTAGAGATAAGAGTTTAATTTTGAACCGTAGGAAAATGATGTGATGTGTGTTCACCTTATATCTCTAGGTCATTCAATAATGTCCTAATAACCCTAATTGGATTGACCATCAACCTCATAAGGTGATTCAATTCTCAATTAGGAGGACCTAGGAAAGGGGTTCTTTCATCTTTTAAGGGTTCACCACCAAGAAAATTCTTGGAAAAGATAAATACACATTCAACCTACAAAACCTAGTTATGCAAGCTAAATGAGGGATGAAAATGAAAAATTATGCAACAACAAGAATATAGGATGTATGTACCTAGGAAGTATGGATATGTTGTGAGGATTCTAGAAATGCAAAGAAGTTGTCCAAATATGCCAGGGAGGAAAAAGATGCCCTTATTGTTGTCTTAGTCCCGCTACTATTTTTGGGGTAGATGCAAAATCTTTGGATCTCGAAATAGAATCTCAAAGAATCTCTGAAAAATACCCCTAGGAGGACTAAGATGCTCTAGGTGGTGTATTAGTCTCGTTCTAGATTTTTGAAAACTCTAAATGTGATCCTGAGCTCCAAGGGATTCACTTGCTCCGTCTCAGATCTCGGGTTCTAAAACTTCCAAATTTTACCTATAGGTGATTTTCCATGAAGATGACAACTTTGTAATGCAACTTTGCAACTTTGCAATCTTGCACTCCAAATGATCTTCAAGTCTTCAATCTAAATCTGCAATCACAAGCATACAAGAGAGGAAAAACTTGTTAATTGTTAGTAAATGGGGGTTTTACTTGGTTAAGCCCCTTGTTGGTAGTTAAACCTTGATATTAAATAGAATAATGGAGGGAAATGACTAATTAAAAACATGCAATGTTACAACTCACCAAACCCTTGTTGTAAAGTTTGCAAACTTGTGTGAAATGGATACCTTGAATGTAGATCTTGAATCATTGGAATGCTTTGATAGATCTTGCTTGAATTGCTTGCTTGAATAAAAACCCTACATAACAAATGTTAGCAAAAAACTCACATTATGCAAGAATCTTCTTTGGCATGATGCTTGAATCTTGATGATGACTCCAAAATACTTGAAGAATTATTCTTGAATGCTCTTGAAAGAATAGTTGAATGCTTGGATACTTAAATTGCTTGTTAGATTCTTAGATATGAAAATGAGTGAATGAACCTTGCATTTATACTTATCTATGCTTAATATCCTTAAATTACATGATACCAAGCTACATAGGAAAAAATTAATTAAAGGAAGCTAAATCCCACAAAAATTTGAAATTAAATCCGAAAAAATAATCCAAGGAGAACTAAGATGCCCTAGGTGGCATCTTAGTCCCGAGGCTCAAATCTCGGGGCATAGACTCCAAAAAGGGACCTTTTCAGGTGTATTCATAATCAGGGTCACAAGGACTTTGGGGGACTAAGATGACCTAGGTGGCATTTTAGTCCCAACCCAAAAATCAGGGACACACAGATAGAATCATTAAACGATCATTTTCCCTTTGATGATTGTCAAGATTATCCAGAAAAAGATATAGTTTATTAGGCTTGTGGATGCAAAATAGGACCAATTAAGACATAAAGAAGGATAAATAAAGCAATTCAGGCCCAAATAAGTGTGAAAATTCAAGGGTATGCATTTTCCTACACTAAATTTAGCCCCCACTTTAGTGAGAGGATGAACTTGCTTAAAACTCACACTAAAGTAGCCAACCATGCCATCAAGAGGGGTTCAAATATATGCATGCTAGTAAGATAGGATGACAATAAGCATGAGGGTGGCCAAGCCCCTAGGCTCAAGATCCTATGACATACCAACATAGGAACAAAGGAACACACATGTTGATGATATATGAAGCCATAATCAGATCACAAACATACACCACCAAAGAAAAATGAAAAAGGAAAATGAAAAATGCAACGGATCAAGCTTTGATTGGTCATCCAATGTAGTGGGTTGGGTCTAGGCTATTTGTCCAAAAATGTTTACAAGTGGAATGTGTTGTCCACTATGCGAACAAAAGTGCATGCTCACAAGGGCTAGTGAAGCTAATTGTTCACTAGGTGAGCCCCAAGGGGCCATATCAAAGCCATACCTCCATGACTTTAATAAGGCACAAAAAATAAAATGCGCACTCATAAGGGCTAGTGAAGCTAGTTGTTCACTAGGTGAGCATCAAGGCGCCATATCAAAGCCATACCTCCACGACTTTAATAAGGCACAAAAATAAAATGCACACTCACAATGGCTTGTGAAGCTAGTTGTTCAGTAGGTGAGCCCCAAGGGGCCATATCAAAGTCATACCTCCATTACTTTAATAAGGCACAAGACGCAACACAACAATAAAGCTATATTTTCAAAGGGATTTGGCTTAGTTCATTTGAGGTCTTAATATTAGGGGACATTATTCCTAATGTCTCCAAAAGAGGACCAATCAAAGGATAAAAGATTCACAACTTAGGGAATGCAGTGTGTTACATCACGACTAAGAGGAATGTAATATGCTAATCACACTGTTGAAGGAAATTACTCTCAATGTCCCTACAAAGAGGAAAACACATCGTATGAAGTAAGAAAATCACATAAAGGAACATGAAAAATAAATGTAAGTGAAACCATGCCAAAATAATGGCAGTGTATGCCCCCACTTTAAATAAATTGCTAACACCATGTTGGGTCTCAAAAACACTGGTTTGAACCACGAGATGTTGCCAAGCTCTCAAAACACTATTCGCCAACTAACAAGGCCAACCAATATAGTTGAACCTTCTACTTTTAAGGCTCTACTAAACCTAGGTGGATGTACCTATGTGAATGATGCAGATTTTGAACTATGTTTCCTACTGGACCAATCTATCCACAATAGAAATTTGACAGTGGAGAAATGTGATCTTAAATTTGGTATAAATTATATAAGCAATAACAAGGTGAAATCTAATATGTTTAGTTCAATAGATGTCAAATAAAATGAATAAAACTAAATAATGAAAATAAGGGAGACCAGTGCCTTAATGGGTAAAACGGAGTCAAATGAAGGTCTTAGATGAATGGCTTCCATCTAGAAAGTTCTCTAATTGTTTGGCATACAAATATGAGTTTATAACTAGTATAAAAATTCAAAAATATGATTGACAAACCCTACTTGAGGCAGAATATCAATCCTAACTATCTGATTCTTCTTACTGATCCAAATAACATTCCCAAATTACTGTAATTGACTAAAAGGAATTTAATTCTTATTTCAAGAACCCAATTAATCAAATCACATAGATACAACAAATGTGCATTGATAAATTAAACATATACTTGATATTTCAACTTAAATAATCGAGAAACATTGAGTTGGAGACAATCAAATAATTGCAGAAACTCAACAAACAACTGATAGTAGAATGGAATCACTGAATCAATAGTCTTTCATTATCTTCCTCAAATCTTATACATGCAACATGGTCCTTTTGAATATGAACATTCTGGAAATCCTATACTTCCTACTATTTATCTCCTATAAGATCCCCTTTTGCAACTAATTTTCTCAAGAATTTATACATTACATGCCAAGGGTCATGACCCTTCAGTTTCTAGTAAAATTGTTCATTATTCCATGACAGCAATTAAAATATTTAATTGTGTTGCCTCTTGGAAAATTAAATATTTTCATATAGTTATGCATTTGATTTTACCTTTATATCTTTTCCCGCCTTTAATATTTCACTTTCTATTATTGTTGTGAGGGTTCTTCTAACTTTACTACTCTACCGCAGTCAACTTGTTGACCAGTCACGGTATAGCAGTCTTTGACTTTGATTGTCTTCTCTTTACCGCTCTACCGTAGGCTTCGGTCTTACCTCTGGCGGTAACACAATGTCTAATCTTGGCGGTTATCCTTGTTGTTTACTGTAGTCTCCGCGGTCTCCACTTTGACTACCAGCGGTACCACGGTGTCTGCATTCTAATGCTTCCTTCACTACTACTATGTTACCGCGATCTCATCTCTGCTTGTCCGCGGTATCGCGGTGTAACTGTTACCCATCTTCTCTCCTCCTGCCGCTCTACCATGGTCTCAGCTTCGATCATTGGTAGTACAGCGGTATCCCTTTACTAACCGCTTGTCCTTGTCTACCGCAGTCACCGTGGTCTCTGTGATAACTGCCAGTGGTAGCGTGGTGGGGTCTCCTGACCGTTGCTTCCCTGTCTTCTATCGTCCACCACGCCACCACGGTCTGTGGTTTTTTCCATGCGCAATGGCGTGGTAAGAATTTTATACCCGCTCTAACTATCCATTGAATGTTACCATGGCCATGGTGGTATCTGACTTGGCTACTAGTGGTAAAGTGGTAAGCGCTTATCGTGATTGTGCTTAACTGTCACCGCTATACCACAACCCACTTTGAAAAAGGCCGCGGTAAGGCGGTAAGATATGAGTGCATTAAAGTTTTTAAATGGTAGCGATATGGCAGTAAAAGCCCTTTTTAGCACTATGGAGGGGGGAAAATGAATTTTTATGAAAAGATGGTGAAAATGTTAGATCAAAATGGCGAAAATCATCTAGGTTTTTAATGGGTTTTTATGGAAAATAATAGGAAAACCTTAGGGTTTTTAGCAGAAAATTTAGATTCTAATAGTGGCTCTTGTTGGGGATGAGTGATTGTGCAATCACTGCAAGAATTCAGATCTTTGGATGAGCAGATCAATCTTTCAAGGTCATGAGAAGGAAGGAATGAAAACAAGTGGGGATGAACATGATCCTATACTACTATACATGGAGAAAAATTTATATTAAAGGAAGGAATTTCAGGATTGTCCATGTATTGGAAATTTTCATTCCTTTTATTTCCTATACTACTGTGCATGGAAATTTTTTGAAAGTTTTATCAAGAGTTGTCCATGCATTGGTAACCCTTAATCCTCTGTATTTTTTAAGAGAAAAAGTGCTTCAAAAATTTCCCGTGTACAGGCAACTCCTACTCTTCATCACTCATGTTTTGTAAGTAGTATGAATCCTCTCCTCTCTTACCAACAACACCAAAGGGTCCCATCCACAATGCTTCAAATTTCCCATGTGTTCCCTTCTCCTAGAATCTTGCATTCCACATCAGTACCGTATCATTTTCTTCAAATTTTCTATCCTTTGCTTTTTTATCAAACAAATACTTCATTTGTGCTTGTAACTTCATATTCTGGTTTTGAGTTATTCTTCTCATTTCATCAAGCTTTGTTAGTTGCTCCATTCTCTCCTCCATTGGTTTTGGAACATCTATATCTTCTTGAAGGATAAATTTATAAACTGGCAACAAATTTTGTAAGGGCATCCTAGCTTGTGTTTCATACACTAATTCATATGGGGATTTTCAAATTGCCTTTTTCACAGTAATCCTATTTTCCCATACAACCAATTTCAATTTTGAGTCCCAAGACTATTTATTTTTACTGAGCATTGTCCTTATGATTTTCAGAAGACTCTTGTTGCTAGATTATACCTGACCATTAGCTTGCGGGTGGTAAGGGGATGCATAGTAAATATTAATACCATGTGTACTGAAAAAATCTCTAAACTCATTAGATCTGAAACACATCCCATTATCTGTAATCACTCTCAATGGTGTACCAAATCTAGTAATAATGTTATCCATTAAAAAATTGATCACAACTTTACTTGTTGCTTGCTTGGTTGGGATTGCCTCTACCCATTTGGTGAAGTAATCAGTGGCTACTAGTATCCATTTATGTGCTCCACTTGATTTCTCTTGTATCTCCCCAATAAAATCAATCCCCCACTGATGAAAAGGGGCTTCGACCTGCATAGGTCTAAGTGGTAAAGCTCCCTGATATTTCATCTTGCCTGAAAACTTCTAACATGCTTCTCACTTTCTTACATATGAAAAAGAATCATTAAATTTTTGTTTCCAGTAGTAACCTCCCCTGAGGATCTTATGTGTATTTGTCTTCACAGAATAGTGGCCTCCACAGACTCCTTCATGCATCTCTCTTAAAACATGTTTAGCTTGTGGCTCGTCTAGACACAACAACAACATTCCATCCTTGTTTTTCCAAAACAAATCTCCTTCTATGAATACATATTTAGATGTTTGTAGCTTCAAATTTCTTCTCTGGTTATCACTAAATCCTTCAGGGCACTTCATGTTCCTGAGGTAATACATGATATCTGTATACCAAGGAGTATGCTCAATTCTTCAATTGCATCTCCTTCATCTTCTACATTGCAAATTTGATTTGCTTCAATATTTGTTTCTACCATTAACTTGGCCAATCCCTGGCCTCTAACTAATTTGGAAATTTGTATTTCCATATCAAATTCTTGAATTTTATTAATCCACTTACATCTCTTCCCTGTTACTTCTGACTGTGTCAAGATATCTTTAACAGCTGCATGAGGAACATAAGCAATCACTTTGTCTCCAACCAGATATGGTCTAAAATATTTTGTGGCTTTTACTAATGCAAAGGCTTGTTTTTTCCATTATATGAATATTTCAATTCTGACCCCTGCAATGATTTACTAAAAAAGGACACAGGCTGCTCATGACCTTCCTCATTCTTCTGTAACATAACAGTAGCTATAGTGTGTAAAGAAGCAAACGAAAATATTTGAAAGGGTTTTGTAAAATTTGGAGATTTAAGGACAAGGGCTTCTTTGATAGCCCTTTTGATGGATATAAAAGCTTCTAGTGCTTCTGGGGTCCAATCTATTTTTTGTCCTTTTCTCAACATCTTTGATATGGGCTTAATAATTTCCACAAAATTAGACACAAATCTCCTAACAAAGTTGATCTGTCCAAAAAATGATTGGATGGCCTTGATAGTTTTAGGGATGGGGATTTTATCTATGGCCTCAACTCTTTTAGGATCTATCCTAATCCCATCCCTTGACACAATATGCCCCAAAAGTTTACCCTTTGTAACAGCAAAATGACATTTTTGGGGATTCAGACTGATACCATATTCTAAAGCCTTAATGAATATTTTTTCAAGGTATTCTACATGATCTTCAACCCTTTTTGAGTAAGCCATAAGGTCATCCTAATATACTAAAATTATAGAATTAATTAGGTTAGAAAATGCTAAATCCATGGCCCTTTGAAAGGTTGCTCCTGCATTTGTGAGACCAAATGGAATTCTCATATAGACATATGTTCCCCATGGAGTTGTAAAAGTTGTCTTGTACTGCTCAGATTCTTTGACTTTAACCTGATTGCAACCAGAGAAACCATCCATCATTGACAATAGTTCACACCCTGTTACTTTATATAGTACAACTTCCATATTAGGTAGAGGGTAATTATCCTTGAGGGATGCCACATTTAGATTTCTAAAGTCCACACATAATCTGATATCCCCATTCTTCTTCCTCACAGGAACCAGATTTGAAACCCATGTTGAATGCCTGATCGGTTTGATGATACCCCCATCCCTAAGCTTTTCCAATTCCTCTTGCATCTTAGGTTCTAGAATTGGATTGATAAGCTTGTTCCTTTATCTGAATGGCTTTGCATCTGGCTTTAGTGGAATTTCATGTTAAAAAAGATCTTCTCTATATGCCTTCAAATCCTCATAAGACCAAGAAAACACATGCTTGTACTTTCTCATCAATGTAATCAACATTCTTCTTATGGTTGGGCTTATTTTCTTTCCAATATAAACCCTTTTTGGTGCTAATTCAGTCCCCATATTTATTTCTTCAATATCCTCTTTCTTAGCAGGTGTCTGCTTTATGAGAGAATGATCATTCCCATCATACACTCTCTCGAATGCCACAAGCCCTTTGGGAAGCTTGTTGGTTTTAAGCTACAAAAATTCCTTTCCAAATACAATATGTTTCCCATCCACTTCTTCCACAAAAGCATTGAAATCAATCTCCTGTGCTTCATACTGGTCTATACAATGAAGAAACTTCAAAAGGTCAGTATCATTATTAAAAACCTTCCAGCTATATATTTTTTTAGGGATAGAAGGTCTTGTTTTTAATTCAACCTGAGATACTCCTACCAAAGTGATATCATCCTTTTTTAAGGCTACACTAGCCAAAAATTCTGCCATCAAATTTTCAAACCTATCTATCCAATCAATTGAAAATGCATCAAATAGTTCAACTATATCCCACATAGCATTTCTATATTGTTTTAGCCTCTTGTTCTTTGCAGCATACTTTGATCTAACTTGTGAAACAACTAGCTTAGAATCTCCCAAGACTAACAACTCAATCTTATGTTCGACAGCCATGTTCAAACCAATCAGCAAGGCTTCATACTCTGCCACGTTATTAGTAGATTCAAAATCCAACAAAAATAAATATTTAAATGTTGTACCTTCAGGTGATATGAAAACTATCCCAGCTTCATTACCTTCTTGACTGCATGCCCCATCAAAATACATTTTCCACACACCTTGCTGATTTCTAGAAACAAGCTTATCAATTGGATCAGTATTCACTAATTTTGGCTGAGACAATTATACTCTAAAACTCCCTAAATCCACATCACAAAATCAATTAAGTTGTTCTTGAGGAACACACTCAACAATAAAATTCATCCTTGGTTCTCTATACAACTTTACTTCTTCACCATTAACTGGTATTGTGGCATATGATAAATCAAACTGCACATTACCTCCAACTTTTGTAGTCCATTGTCTTGAAAAAAGAATTCCAAACTAAGGAGGCATATCAATCACAGTTATATCAATATTATAGTTTTCCTGTGGGTATGTTGCTAATTTTACTTCTACATTTTTCATAATCCCCACAATTGGGACAAGCCTACTATCCATGGCATAACATTTACCACCCTCAATATCTATCCACATACCAAGTTGTTTGATTACCCCTACTGGCATAATATTCATAGAAGCACTTGAATCTATCATGCAATTTCTTACCAATTTACCATTTATGAGTAGGGTAGTAAAAAATGGATCAATTTGTGGTGTATTCATCAATGCATTATTTAGGAAAACTTTTGAAGCTCTTATTTTTCCTTTCTTAATAGCAACTCCAAGATTCTCCTTTTGTTAAAAGTTCACATTTTGATTCTTCCCACTAGACATTAATTGAATAGAACTTTCCCTATACTCCTTAATTTTCATCATTTCAAGTAATGGGACATACATTTTTACCTGGGACAAAGCTTGCACGAAGTCAAAAGATGTACCTTCAGTTCTGATCACCTTCTTTTGCTATGCTGGCTCTCCTTTGTTCTCCTCTTTCTCCCCTTTGGGTGCCTAATCTAGCTTTTGCTTGTCCTTAGGAAATTCTTTATTTCCTTCTTTAGGGACATGCTTCTATTCTTTTTTATCAGAGTGCTTATCATTTGTCCCTTTTGATATTTCATGGGATATCCTCTTATTTTTTTAAAATATTCCTCGTGGAACACCTTCATTCTCATTCACTATTCTATTTCTTAGCCAATACTTGCTTTTAGCATGTTCAACTATTGCAATGGTCAATCTTTTAATTTCTTCCTCAGATGGTCTCCCCATATTTCCCTTATTGGTTTGACATGATGTAGTAGGAGAACCTTGTTCATCATCATTTTCCTCATAGTCAGAAAAGACTTGTTGTTCTTCCATGTGAACATTATATTTCTGATGCTTAACATCATATTCATATCCTCCTTCTTCTGAAGATGAATACCCTTGCTTTGTTGAGTGAAGAGTATGCGAAGTCAAATAGATATTATGATCTTCTTCATTATCATTTTCTGCTATGTATTTTCCTAGCACTAACCAAGCTACAACACAATGCTTTGAAGAGTGTGGCAAGTCGCACACTAGACACCAAGGACTATTATCAACCATGTATGTCCCTCTCTTCTTTAGAGGATCAAGTGTCTCTTTATTTCTTGGCCTATTATCCATCACTGGATTTCCATCTCTCCAATTTGTATTATATGGCATGTCATGTAGTCTTGGACTTTCATTCCTATATGTGTTTTCCTATTTGTTTGGAGGAGCATATTGGGGAACCCTAGGGTTATCCCTTTTGGTAATCATCCATGTAGCCTTCCTGTTATTTTCAATAGTGAGTGCTATCTTCTGGGCTCCATCCAAATTTTTGGGACCCCTGTTCCTAAGCTCATATCCTATCTTAAGATCAAAAGCTTTTAAATAAATACTCAATGCAGGAGGATCAGCTAATTTGGATCCAGGAGGTATCTTATTATGTAATTTAGAAAACCTCTAATCGAAATCATAAGCTGACTCATTTTGATGCATCTAAATAGTCACCAATTCATGCAAAGCAAATTCTGGTGCATATTGATTCCCATATTGCTCAGGGAACTATTCATAAAACACATGAATAGAATAAATAGAGGCTGTTGGTAAACTATTAAACCAATCTTTGGCATCTTCAATCAGTGACATCATAAAAAGCCTCATCTGCACATCTTCATATTGCATATCCAAATCTTGCATAAAAGCATTAAAGCTCCTTAAATTCTCTTTAGTTGTAATTGCATTACTCCTTGTGAATTTTGGGACAAGACTTCTCCAACTGTTGTCCATAGGATAAGGACATATTTGAAATCCAGCCAAATAAAATTGCCTGATCATGGTTGTATATTATGGAGGAGGATTTTGGTAATGTTGATGTTGGTACAATGGATTACTATTTACCACATATTGCTGACCATGTGGGAGTACATATTGTTGATAAGGAGGTGGTTGAACACCCTTATGTTGTGGTGGAGAATTTTGATGTCCACAATGATTCCTTGGCTGATTTTGGTCGGTCTATGGGGAATTTGATGGTCTTATATTGTTATTTTTATGAGGTGGCACATATTTGGGTGAGTCGGCCATTGGTGTTTTAATCTGAGCTTTTCACAACTTCAATTTCTTAAGTTCTCTCATTGCCTGAAGCTTTTGCTCATATTCTACTCTTGATCTATCTGTTTCTTGCCTCATGCATTCCAACCGTGTATTTATCTCATTTTCGATCATAAGTTCATGATTTTCTTCAGATGTTGCTTCATATCCAGGTCCATCATCAAGAAGTTCTACTTTCTGATCATATTCAAACTGTCTCCTTTTTTTAGCTTCAAAATCAGCCATGAACTCATCACCTTTCTCCTGGTCTACTCACCAGAAGAGATTTATCTTCTCCTCATGAGTGTGAGGTTCTTTAGATGGTTTGTTTTCATTTGCTAATGCATCATATAAATTATGTGTTTCCACGGATATTTTTGATGTTTTGTTTTTAGTTGTTGGGCCCAGGTCATCAGACACTTTCTTGCCCTGATCATTTTTGTAAGTCCACTTACCTTTGTAATTAGGACCATCACCATCTCTGTACAAATACCTTCTTCCCTGCATGTTGTGAGTAATCATGATAGTCTCAACTCTAGGATGATTTCTTTCCGATCTATATTTCATTTTATCAATCTCGATGCACTTGTTCATTCAGAGTTGCCACCCACTTTTAAAAGTGAGCAAATATATATATATATATATATATATATATATATATATATATATTATTATTTCACCCAGCAGAGTCAATTTTCAAACTTCTTAACTATGAATCTCTCCTCAATGACTCTATATGGAAAGCCTTCCTACCACCAGACTTTTCTCAAGTTACTCCCCACCAGAGTTGCCAATTTGTTGGGTCTCAAAAACGTTGGTTTGAACCACGAGAGGTTGCCAAGCTCTCATAATGATATTGGCCAACTAACAATGCTAACCAATATAGTTGAACCTTCTACTCTTAAGGCTCTACTAAACCTAGGTGGGTGTACCTATGTGAATGATGCAGATTTTGAACTATGTTTCCTACTGGACCAATCTATCCACAATGGCAATTTGATAGTGGAGAAATGTGATCTTAAATTTTGTATAAATTATATAAGCAATAACAAGGTGAAATCTAATATGTTTAGTTAAACAGATGTCAAATAAAATGAATAAAACTAAATAATGAAAATAAGGGAGACCAGTGCCTTGTTGGGTAAAACAGAGTCAAATGAAGGTCTTAGATGAATGGCTTCTATCTAGAAAGTTCTCTAATTGTTTGGCATACAAATATGAGTTTATAACTAGTATAAACATGCAATAATATGATTGAAAAACCCTACTTGAGGTAGAATATCAATCCTAACTATCTGATTCTTCTTACTGATCCAAATAACATTCATAGATTACTATAATTGACTGAAAGGAATTTAATTCTTCTTTAAAGAAACCAATTAATCAAATCACACAGATAGAGAAAATGTGCACTGATAAATTGAACATATACTTGATATTTCAACTTAAATAATCGAGAAACATTGAGTTGGAGACAATCAAATAATTGCAAAAACTCAAAAAACAACTGATACTAGAATGGAATCACTGAATCAATAGTCTTTCATTATCTTCCTCAAATCTTATGCATGCAACATGGTCCTTTTGAATATGAACATTCTAGAAATCCTATACTTCCTGCTATCTATCTCCTATAAGATCCCCTTCTGCAACTGATTTTCTCAAGAATTTATACATTACATGCCAAGGGTCGTGAACCTTCAGTTTCTGGTAAAACCGTTCATTATTCCATGACAACAATTAAAATATTTAATTGTGTTGCCTCTCGAAAAATTAAATATTTTCATATAGTTCTGCATTTGATTTTACCTTTATATCTTTTCCCGCCTTTAATATTTCACATTATATTGTTGTTGTGAGGGTTCTTTTAACTTTACCGCTCTACCACGGTCAACTTGTTGATCGGCCGCGGTATAGTGGTCTTTGACTTTGATTGTCTTCTCTTTACCGCTCTACCGTGGGCTTCGGTCTTACCTCTAGCGATAACATGGTGTCTCACCTTGGTGGTTATCCTCATTGTTTACCGCAGTCACTGCGGTCTCCACTTTGATTGCTAGTGGTACCGTGGTGTCTACATTCTAACGCTTCCTTCACTGCTACCATGTTACCGCAGTCCCATTCCTTCTTGTCTGTGGTATTTTGGTGTAACTATTAGTCATCTTCTCTCCTCCTACCACTCTACCATGGTCTCATCTTTGACCACTGGTAGTACTGCGGTATCCCTTTGCTAACCGCTTGTCCTTGTCTACCATAGTCACCGCGGTCTTTGTGATAACCGCCAGTGGTAGCGCGGTGGGGTCTCCTGACCACTGCTTCCTTGTCTTCTACCATCCACCACGCCACCGCGGTCTTTGGTTTGACCACACGCGGTGTCACGGTAAGAATTTTATACCCGCTCTAATTTTCCATTGAATGTTACCGCGGCCACCGCAGTGTCTGACTTGGCTACCAGCGGTAAAGCGGTAAGTGCTTATCATGACTGTGCTTAACCATCACCACTATACTGTGAGCCACTTTGAAAAAGGCCACTGTAAGGCGGTAAGATATGAGTGCATTAAAGTTTTTAAATGGTAGCGGTATGGCGGTAAAATCCTTTTTTAGCACTATGGAGGGGGGAAAATGAATTTTTATGAACAGATGGTGAAAATTTTAGATCAAAATGGGCAAAATCATCTATGTTTTTAATGGGTTTTTATGGAAAATAATAGGAAAACCTTAGGGTTTTTAGCAAAAAATTTAGGTTCTAACACACCATACTGTGAGCAATTACTTTAAAGTAGACAAAAATGGAAAATAAAAAGGAAAAAATGGTTTCCCCCCAAAAACACATAAGGGATCTATGGATTCGGGGTCAGTATCTATCTTTGCTGCAAGGATATTAGAGAGCTGAGAATTGTCATCATTCCCCAAATACACATAGAACTGGAAGAATGACATAAAGAGAGAAAAAAAAAAATTAAAAACCTTTTGGGTAAACATGGAAGAGACATTGGGTGTCTCGATGCCTTGTGTCATCCCCAAAAGGAAAACACAAGAAAAAATGCAAATGAAAATCCAATGAAAAGGAAAAGCCTTATGACATATAGAATAATGAAGGTAAAAATAGAGGAATGCATAAAGAGAGAGGGAAAATCAAACAAAACATCATGGGGGATCACAATATGCACATGAAATCACACAAAAGAAAACAAAAATACTAGTAAGGCATAGGCGAGTCAACCTAAAGTGAGTCATTCGCCTCCCAATCTCAGTCTATATAAGTGAAAGGTATATAACGAACCTAAGGGACAACAAAAATTATGTTACTAGGGAAAGGCCATCTACATCTCTCCCCCACTGAGTGCAATGCAAGAGTGAGCCGAGGTGGGTGATGGGAGGGGTCATGTAATAGTGAGAATGTCAAGATTCTACAACTATTACATGATAAGAGATCCTGTTTCAAGGGATTATTTCTACAATGTCAAACTGTTGAAGAATTCTTCTTATATTTTGACACTCGTTAGTAAGGTGCCCAAGAATCCTATGATATGTATAGTAATTCTTATTATCTTTAGGGAATTTCCTTCTAGTGCAAGGTGGGAGGTTAAGCCGACCTATTTCTATAAGATGTTTCAATTGTCGTTCAATTTTTGTTTGGGAGTGTAAGAGAATATAAGGTTCTTTTTTGTTGCTAGATTCACCAATTTCTCTAGTTAAAGGTTGAGGAGTAGGACCTAAGATGATCCTATCATCCTTGTCATTATTGTGTCATTGGTTGTTCTTTAGGGAGAAGTACATTCATATTAGGGGGAGAATCAAAGATCATCATACCATCACTAAAAATTCTTAGGTATTATCAAGGAGGTTGTATATGGTGAGGGGAATACTGATATCCTAACCCTATTGTGTTTTTACTAGTTGTTATTTGCTCTAGGAGTTGATAAATTTCATGTTCACTTGTTGTTTTGCATCCTTGTTTACTCAAGATTGTGAAACCTTTTCCATATGTTTCTTATAGGTTGATTGGAATGTTTGTTACTTTGTTATCATAGGATGGTTGAGTATTGTTTGTTTAGAGGAACTAGGTTCACCTATTGTAGGGAACTTAGGTTCAAATTTTGTTTTAGTTTCAGGATGTAAGTAACCAAACATCTCAAGAGGTGATATTGTAGGGGGATTTGGTTGTTTCATGGATGGGTAAAAGGATGAATTATCTTCAAGGTTGTTAAGGAAGTCATTGAGGAACATATTCATGTTGTCTTAATCTTCTACAATGATGTCAAAATCATGAGGACATGCATTAGGAGCTGATTGAGCATCAATGTGTTCAATATCATTAGTATCATTACCAAATGCACATCTTGACACATCCACCAAATATTTCAGCGACATCCAAAACTTTCTTAAGCACATATCCATGATGAAAGATTGATAAAATGCACTTGAATGCAAGAAAGTAAAAACACCAGTTACATGCACTTTCACTAATGCAAATGCAAGAAACCCTAGATGCAAGTTCAGTAATTCAATATGCAAGAAACCCTAGATGCACTTTCACTAATGCAAGATGCAATAAATGAAATATAGATCTAAGAATTTTATGGACTCCAAATGAGAAAATGAATGCTCAACAAGGTTGGGTTCACCAAAATGAACTGGAGGAAACTAATGTGATGTGTGTTCACTTAATTTCTCTAGGTCATTCAATAATGTCCTAATAACCCTAATTAGATTGACCACCAACCTCACAAGGTGAGTCAATTCTCAATTAGGAGGACCTAGGAAGGGGGTTCTTTTAGCTTTTAGGGGTTCACTACCAAGAAAATGCTTGGAAAAGAAAAATAATAATTCAACCTACAAAACCTAGTTATGCAAGATAAATGAGGGATGCAAATGATGAAATTATCCAACAGCAAGATAGGATGTATGTACCTGGGAAGTATGGAGATGTTGTGAGGATTCTGTAAATGCAAATAAGTTGTCCAAATATTCTAGGGAGGAAAAAGACACCCTTACTATTGTCTTAGTCCCACTGCTATTTTTTGGGGAAAATGTGGAATCTTTGGATCTCGAAATAGAATCTCAAAGAATCTCTAAAAAATACCCCTGGGAGGACTAAGATGCCCTAGGTGACATATTAGTCCCTTTTTAGATTTTTGAAAACTCTGAATGTGATCCTGAGCTCCAAGTTATGCACTTTCTTCCTCTTAGATCTCAGGTTCTAAAACTTCCAGATTTGACCTATAGGTGAGTTCCTGTGAATATGACAACTTTATAATGCAACTTTGCATCATTGAAATCTTGCACTCAAAATGATCTTCAAGTCTTCAACCTAAATCTGCAATCACATACATACACGAGAGGAAAAACTTGTTGATTGTTAGTAAATGGGGATTTTCCTTGGTCAAACCCCTTGTTGGTAACTAAACCTTGAAATGAAATAGAATAATGGAGGGAAATAATATATGAACAACATGCAATATTACAACTCACCAAATCCTTATTGTAAAGTCTATGAATTTGTGTGAAATGTCTAGCTTGAATGTGGATTGTTGTCTCTCAAAATTGCACCATTGCTAAGTTGCAAAACTTAGCACTTTGGAGGAACATGGGAACATTCCTAGGTTGTGAGTTACCTAAATTTGGAATGGACCTCCAAATATGGTTGACTCCTTTTACTAAATCACCTAAACTAAACTAACCCAAAGCTTTTGCAGAGAAAAAGGAGAAGGAGAACATGAAAATGAAAACACTATCCTAATGCTTTAAAAGGTGAAACACCTAATTTTTGTGACAAATACTACTACATTACATGCACAATGAGCTCAATAATCCATCTTGTTGCAAGACACAACTCACACCTTTCTCATGTTCATGTATTAATATTTCACAAGAAGGATTTGGTGTTTATAGAATTAGAAGGGAAATTGAAGATTCTCACAACTAACTACTGATAAACACTGACACAACCTACAACCTACACAACCATGCATTTTTCTATTTATAGGCATTAAAGATGAGACATACATTCAAGGATTCAAACATAAATTGAAACAAAATGCATCAATCATTCAGCTACACATAGTGAATAATGTTGAGAAGGTCAAAATCACTACATTTAATTGAATCTCAAAGGTAAAATACTGTAATGCATGCATGTAAATGTGTTACAATTTGTAATTTTTCTTGAGAAGAGCTTCCAAAAGCTACAAAATTCTGCTAAGGCCAAAAGAACTAACTCCACAAATGAGTATTCAAGTGACTATAACCATCCTCCTCCAAGATCCACCAAAATAGGACCTAGAACCTTCTTGGTTGTATGAAATAATAAAGCCAAAAATATAGCTCCCAAAACTCCTCCAGAAAGGATCCAAAATGTAGAAATTGTTAACTTTGACCATGTCCATCATGAAGGCATTAGAAACCACCTCCTATATACCCTCATTCCTTCCAAAAAGTGAGTAAAACTCCCTACATCTCCTCCATATGTCGACTAACCTCTCTAACCTCTCCTATATGCTTGCAAGGCATAAAAGCTCAGATACAAACCTTAAGTGCATTTACATGACTTAAATTTTTCATTTAATTAACACTTTATTAAGAGACTTATAGCCACATCACTTAGTCAAGGTTTTTACAATTCAAGGTGAATGCAAAATAAAAAAGGTCTTAACTCGTGCATGTGGAAGCTAAATGGAAAAAACTCTAAGTTTTAAGGAGCCCTTATACAAAGAAAAAACAAGGATTTCATAAATTTTACTAGGCATGAAACTTTAACCATGGGCATATTAGTTGGTTGCAACATTTTTTAAATAAGGGTAAAAACGCCTTTCACTTGTCGACATAGCTAAGGGTTATTAAACCCTAGAACACAAAACTAGCCAAAATCATTTGCAATGAATTAATTTTTATAACAAGCTTTCTGGAAAGCTCACTCCTGCTATTGACATAGGGTTTCTAGGTGATTTCATGGAGGATTCTAGCATTACAGTGGCATTTCCAATAGGTTTCAGGAAAAAACAACATGAAAAAGCTCAAGTGAGCTTACTGTTAACACTCTTTTTTTGCATTTCCTTTTCATTTTATGTATAAAAAGTGATTTCTTGAGCTCAAAAATGTAGAAAAAAGATAAAAATTTTGTCTCTCTATGTTACTCGGTACATTCCATGCACTTCTCTATGGAAAATTTTGAGCTCTTTTGTCTTTTACTTTACTTTGCAAATAAAGAGGGTTCCCATTCTATGATGGCCACAACTATGTATTTTTTCTAGGTATTAATGACCTTTTTTTCATTAAAGTCAAGCTTCTCCATCTTTTTGTACAAAAAAACTTAAGGTTCTTCAAACTTCTGAAAACCATGGTTAGAAACCCTACTTGTGGCTGAAACCTGGCCCTTCTTCTACACAAGAACATACTCTTCTACATATTTTCACTTTGTTTTAAACCCTAGTGTTGAATGAGGTTTTTCCTTCTATTTGAACTATGAAACTTGAGGGTTTACATGCAAAAGGTGTCATGTATTTCACTTATCCTCTACAAGTAACCAATGTTCTTTTTTGGTTCGGCTTCACATATGTCTAAGGCTACTATATTACAAAAGCAAGAAAACCCTTGAACATTTGAAACCATGACCATACTATTTATCTGTAAGTATTGGGACTTTCATGGATTCACTTCACTGTCTGAACCAGGGTTCTATATGCAATAAACCCCTATATTTTATTTGTTCTTGACATGTAGCTAACTCTTGTTTTCTAGGTATCCATTTATTGTACAAGAGAAAGTTTACTTTCTTCTTGGTTTTTCAAAACTCATGCCCTCACTCACTGTTCTAAGCCATGAATTGGCCTTAGGGTTTGTAGGTAAATGCATTCTATATTATTTTATTTTGTGCTTCAAACCCTAGCCTATAACAGAGGGTTTCATACTTGTTTCTGTGGAGGCTTGGATAACTATATCATGAACATTGAAACTCATTTTGCATACAAAAGAAAACTTCATTTTATTTCTCAATTTCTTATGTTCTAGAAAATTTGCAAGTGCTTACACCTTGTATTTTGGATTTTCAAATTAGCATTGATAAAAGTTTTCTTTACTTGCTCCTTATACCTCCTGTAAATGCATTCGCTAACGCATAGATCTGAACATGTGTTTATACTATCACTAGCAAGTTTATTGTATACAAGTTATTGTTCTCAAAAGATCATGATATGTTTATCTGAAAATATATACCATCATATGTGCAAACTCAAGAGTAATTGTCTACTTCATTTTGACTTGTTTCCATTCTACACTTTGCAATACTATTATATTCAAGATTCCCTTTTGTTCCTACTCATTGAAACAACAATAGTATGCTCTGATATTTAAAAATGAAAATGTTCTAAATGACTTTACATTCATCTTAGGCACAAATCAGACTATGATTTTATAATACCATGTTGAAATTATAGTACATCTCCTCACTATCAAATGTAAAGGTCTTCAAGGCATTCTTTTGCATCAATGTATTTTTCTTTCTCATTGCACTTTGGGATGGTGAATTTATAGGGTGACTTAGATCATGTATTTCACTCATCATTTATGATTATTGTATGAAATGCATGATAATTGTATTGTAGAAGACATAAAGTCACTCAATGTCTCTTACATCACTCTATTCTTATCCTGATGTAATGATGATGTCATCTCATATTCTCTATTCTAGAAACTAACAGTGAATCCATTTCTTTTATAAACTCATGAACACAAACCATACCTCCATTTTGAATGCAAATTTGATTGCTAATGCACTTAATGATCTCTTGTACTTATGGATTAGAAAAAACTACAATCATATTCTAGTTCTTCCTTATGCAAACATCATGGAAATTTTGTAGACCAATTTTGCATCATGTTCATATTGGTATGGAGTGCCCTTATTAATAAGGTGTCTATCCTTTATCAATATCACCATGGTTATGAAACTTATCTTCAAGTATTTCATTGGTGATACAAAATGTGACTACCCCTCTCAAGTGGAACAAGAGGGCAACATGCTAGGCTAAACCCTTGTGAGCCCATTTCACTCCACATGTTGTGATCAAAATAAATAAATAAGAAATAAAGATTTCACCTATACCTACACAATGAACAAACATGTTAGATAAAACAAAGCATATGATAGATGTTTATGATAGCCTTAATATTTTCCTAGACATTTTTGATATGCAAACTATTTCAATGCTTTATGAGGATTAGGCTATATGTGTGTAGATGTTGCATATGTAAAGATTGGTGATCCTGAGCTCTAATGACCTCTTTCTCATAGATGCAAGCAACCTTCAAGCAACTAGAAAACAACTTCTAGAAGCTAGATAGGCAGCAAGGAGGCTGAAATAGATGTAGCAGTTTAACTCAACTGGGATTTGTCATTCAGGCAATGATGGATCCCCTTTCTTTCCATATGCATTTTACTTTTATGTATCTATAAATGTATAGTCTATTTCCTTTTACTGCATTAAAATAGTTAGTCCCATGACTTGTGTGGGACACCATACACTTATGATTATCAATAAAGACTACTTTTATGCAACAGTTGTTCTCTCTCTCTCTCTCTCTCTCTCTCTCTCTCTCTCTCTCTCTCTCTCTCTCTCTCTCTCTCTCTCTCTCTCTTCTTTGTTGTATTCATTTGCGTAATGTAATAATGCAATATGGTTGATAATTTATTTTATGCATATGGATATAACATAGAAGAGTAGAATGTATACCTTTTATTTCACTTTGTAAAATAAACACAAATCTACCTAATTGAGCTAATTGCTAAATTAGGTAAAATTGATCTTGAATCAATGGAATGCTTTGATAGATCTTGCTTGAATTGCTTGCTTGAATCAGAACCATACATCACAAATGTTATCAAAAAAGCACACATGATGCAAGAATATTCTTTGACATGATGCTTGAATCTTGTTGATGGCTCCAAAATACTTGAAGAACTATTCTTGAATGCTCTTGAATGAATACTTGAATTCTTGGATTCTTACATTGCTTGTTAGATTCTTCTATATGAAAATGAGTGAATGAACCTTATATTTATACTTATCTATGCTTAATATCCTGAAATTACATCACACCAAGCTGACATGGGAAAAAATTAATTAAAGGAGGCTAAATCTTGCCAGAATTTAAAATTAAATCTTGAAAATAAGCCAAGGACGACTAAGATGCCCTAGGTGGCGTCTTAGTCTCGAGGCTCAAATCTTGGGGCACATACTCCAAAAAGGGGAATTTTTAGGTGTATTCAAAATTAGGGTCCCAAGACCTTTGGGGGACTAAGATGCCCTAGGTGGTGTTTTAGTCTTGACCCAAAAATTAGGGACACACAAACATAATCATTAAACGATCATTTTCCCTTTCATGATTGTCGGGATTAGCCAGAAAAAGATATAGTTTATTAGGCTTGTGGATACAAAATAGGACCAATTAAGACATAAATAAGGATAAATAAAGAAAGGCAGGCCCAAACAAGTGTGAAAATGCAAGGGTATGCATTTTCCTACACTACACTTTGATAAAGTTAAGGTAGCTGAGATAAAAGCCAAAGTTGAAAAAGAAAATCATGATGCATAGGTGAGGAGACAACTGACTCATTCTTTAGCTCAAGGCATCAAAGTGAAAACAAAGGAAACAAGAAATAATTATGTAGTCACCCCATTGGTGACTTATTCAACAACAGAGCAAGGTGGTGATTATTATGCACTTAAAGAATCTATAGAGAATGTTCCAATGGAACAAGAAGTTGACCAGAGATTCCCATCCCCTGAAAATTAGGATGCTTTGAAAGTTGAAGTTCCTATCAATACGATTATTAAATGGGAATATAATGATGATGTCAAAATTAAGGCTTGTAGATATTTCATGAGAAATGACACATTTGTACAGACCAAGGAATTCAAGGACTTTGTTATCCAATTAAGAAGCTCTAACATTAAGAAGAGGATAGAGAAAGCAAGAGAAAATATTGATCCCTCACTACAAGAAGCTGAAAATATGGAAGAGAAAAATAATGAAAGAAATTGTTGCTATATCACCTCAAGAGGAAAGAGAGTTGGTTAAAGGAAGTGGAGTCTTATTATTTCTTGGGTGGGAGCTTTCATCTTCTATTGCATTGGATGCAATAATAAAATACCCTAATGCTTATATTTTTGAGGAGAATTTTGATAACAAGGTGTTTGGTTCAAGTTTCAACCCAAAGTTGCATGCTCTTGCAATTTGGTCCATGGCACCAAATATTGGGAAACCTGAGGTGATTAAATATATGGAGGAAGAGATTGAGGTTATGGTAATAAAAAGGGCTATTGAGATGACTGTTACTGTAGGCACACAATTACCTATGTATGTTGCTATGTTGACTATGGATACAATCCAGATTACACAAGACATATATGATAAGTTATTGGATAAGTACAATAAGTTGATGGATGAACATAATAGGGTGCTTGATACTATTGCTAGCTTAACTAGAGCTTTGCCTTCTCCCACAACTTATTCTTTTGATTTGTTAGCACAAGATAGGGAGACCCTATCATTGAGAATTCAAAGTTTAAAATAGGAAGTGCAAGTAGAGAGGGATAATACTAAGAGAGCCAAGGAGGAAACAACCAAGATGGAAGATGACATCTTTTATGGTATTTTGAAACACATGGTTACAAATTTATTGCACAAGTCTGATAATGTGTGGGATGTTTATAAAAAAAATAGAGGCCCACAAGAAATATGTGTTGGTTCAAAATGCATTCCAAAATGAATGGTGCAAGTGGAGTACCAGGGTAGAAGAACTCAAAGAAATGATGCCTCATATGCAAGATGACCTTGAGGCTCCAACTAATATTCCTGATTTAATGAAATAAATTGATCTATTAAGTGGAATTACAACATTTCATGGTAAGTTGGTTATGCAACTGCAAAATAAATTGAAGATGTTTAGAGACATGGAATGGAATGACATGCCAAAGATATCTCAAGTGATGAGGGTAAACTAAAAGAATTTTCCACCTCAAAATATGAGTTGGGAGGTCTACTCCCACATTTTAAGAAAATGATCACTCTCACTGAATACACCATGTTGAATCCTGTTGTAGATAATTTGATATGAATTAAAGTATGAATGGACACATTTGTCAAGGAGGCTAGGATACTGATTGGTGCTAGATATAACCAACATAATACAAAGGTACATAAATTGTTGGACATGAAATGGCCTACTAAGGAGGAGTATAACACATGGCTTGAAAAATTTACAGATTAAGCCTTGGATGAAGTATTACAAAATTTTATCTCCTCTTAGTCATGAAGATTGGTGACAAATATTCTTATGTGGACGAGGTCTATGCTCTCCTTTTTTATTGCTTTCTTGTTTTAGTTTCTACTAACTTGATGGAATGTGAACTATAATTTTTCTCATGGAGAAGATGCCCTTTGGAGGGTGGGAACCATCTTCTCCAACATTATGAAACAAAATTTTGTCTTGTATAGTTTTCCCCCTTTTTGGAAATGCAAATATAACTACTTGGGAATGTTTTGAAATTGAAATTTAAATGTATGTCAAATGTCAATGTGACTAAAATGTGTAATTTGGCCCAAATCTTGTTGCTCCCTTGTTCTTATAAAAGAGAATTCAAGGCCAATTGCATGGATCTTTGGTTGGTGAAGTTTTCAACTCATGTAAGAGGATTTTGTAATTCAAGCACAAAAGAATAGAATTAGTATTTGTAATAGGCATAATAGTTTTATAATAGTGATGGAATTTGAATGAGAAGCAAAACTTCAAGGTTAGTTTCTCTCCTTTTGTACTCTATTACTCAAATTATTAATAAAATGATCAAGGATCATTTTATTGGTCTTCAATCATTTTGGTTGAATGTATGATTTTATCTTTACTTTAATTCAAATAATTAAGTAAAATTCTTTGATGAGATCATAGATTTGTATGATTGAGTATGAGGATTTGATAAGTAGTTTATGTTCCATAATATCTAGAGTTGCTTTATTATAATCCAATATTACAATGGTCTATAAATATTGAGTTAAATCACAAATGTATTACAATCTATCTTAGATTTGAATTTGTCACTCATGGATAAGACAATGTTCAATTAATTTGGTTAACCTTTAGATTCATTGTGTTAGCCCCGCCTTTCAAAGAATAAATCCTTATTGAAAATTATTCATATACCTCAAAATTGTTTTAAATTTTTCTGAGAGGTCATCCATTCTTTTCTTTAGATGAATATTTGTTAAAGAATTATCTAGATTCTTGAAGGATTTCATCCAATTTTCAATTTATGAGAATGTATCTATTAATTTCAATGCATGTGGTAAATGACACAAGAGTATCACTAGGTACATTATAGGGATCACCCTCCTAGGTCTTGTAGAACTTGAAGTGTAGAGGTAGATCCTAGCAAGCTTTCACATAGTCGTTGGCCAATCCTCAATATTGTTGATCATTGAACTATGGAAAATTCATAAGCAATTGTTGAGATTAAGTTTGGTTCTTAAAAAAAACCAACAATATGATGAGAATCCTAAACGTGGGCATGAATTTTTAATTGTATGGTGAGAAGTCAATACAAAAGTATGAATTTCTCACTAAGCCATCCTTTTTGGATACTCACCCAACAAATAGACTGAAGTTCTATTTCCTCAGAGTGAACATTTGTTTTGGACAAACAGTCATGACTTGATCCACCCCGTTTTATTTTATTTTATTTTTTTCATTTTTCTTTCTATTAGTCATTGACATTATAGGTTTGTGTATCTTGATGTTTCATATCATACACCTTGTGTGTGTCCCTTTGTGCTTATGTTGGTTTGATGGAGGATCTTGTATCCTAGGGGCTTGGACACCTCTTTTTATATTTGTCATCCTATACCATCCACATTGGTACACTTGGACCCCTCTTGAGAGCCTACTTTAGTGTGAGTTTGAAGCAAGTTCCTCCTCTCACTAAAGTGGGGGCTAAATGTAGTGACATAAAAAGTATCCCTTTTCCTCACTTAATTTGGGAATAATTGGCAAGATGAACTAAGTGATGCCTTAATTTGGTGTTGTAATATTTTTACATATTCACATTAAGTTTTGGGCCCTTTTCATTAAAAGTGGACTTCGTTATGCCTCATTTTGTCCTATTTTGCATCCACGAGCCTTATTAAATGAACTTTTCTATGGATAATCCCAAAATTTAACAAATGAAAAATCATAATTCAATGTTTGAGGTTATGTGTTCTAGATCTAGTGATATGGGAGTCATATGCCACCTTGGGCGTATGAGTCCTACCTAGGTATTGGGACTTGATTTCAAATTTCACATTGAACAACATACTTCTAAAAATATGTGTCCCAAGTTTTAGCTATTGGTACTCATATGCCCCAATTGGTGTATGAATCTTGCTTTAACTTGGACCTATTTTAAATCAAATTCTTGGAGATATTTTATTATCCTAGATCTAATGTCAGTTTGTAGTGTTGTAATTTTGGGAAATTTGGCATAAACAAGTATAAATACAAGGTTATTTCATATAATTTTTCCTAAAAATACCTATAGATTTTGAGTGAAGCATCCTAAGATTTCAAAATATAATTATAAAGTATTCAAGAGTGTTCAAGAAGAAATACAAGGAAAGATTTGTAGAAGATTATTACAAAAATCAAGATCCATTATCATGTCAAAGGCTTGATGCATCATGAATTTGGTTTTTACCTAATGTTGTGATGTATTATTCAAGATTAATTCAATTGCACAAAGGAATTATCTTTCATCAATAATCATGATCAATATCTACACCCATTAAGTCAACTTCATGCATGTTTTCATATATACAAGGTTTCAAACAAGGTTTTATTGTTTCATCTTATGTTTCATGTTTCATTTCATTCATGCTTAATTTCTCATTAAAGTTTGATTACCAAAATGGGGTTTGACCAAGGAAAACCCCCATTCCTTAACATAAAAAAAAAATTTCTCTCTCTTTGTATGTTGCAAGTTTATAGGTTTAAGAAAAAGTGGCTTTGAAGCCTTCAGAAGTACCAAAATTGCAAAGTTGTAAAAGTTGCAAAAGTTCTCACAAGAAGTTTTCAAGGCTCATAGAAACTCAAATCTAGAACAAGATATCCAACTTATGTACATGAAACTAGTGGTAAAGTGTATATTTAATCCATCTTCAAAGGCTTGCCATGTTTTAGTTCAACCTTTTTCTCCTAGGAGACTTTACGAAAAAGCAAGACACTTTACATTTTTTCCAACCTTTTGGAGATCTAGATCAGTCACCAAGAGATTCTAGACCTTTCCCAGAAACCCTAGATTGGGTCTAAATTTCTCATATTGGCATATGAGTCTTAGTGAGCTTCAAAACAACAATTTTTAGAGTTTTAGACCTTGGTTGGACTCCATCATTCTTCCAAGTGCTTATTTTTTTACCCTTAGTCTATCATCTTGATTTTTAGTTTCATTTTCTAGGTCATATAGCTAGATTTTCATATTTATTTCATTGTTTTCTTTCTAAGAATTTTCTTAGTGGTGAACCCCCATTTTTAATCACACCTAAGGAGACCTTGTAGCAATCTCTTTTCCTAATTGGATCATTACGTTGAGATCTCTAGGGTTTCCTTGAATGAACTAAGAGTGAAATAGGTACCCCCTTGTGTTCCATCTCTTAAAAGGTGGATCACCCTATTTTCATGTGTTTAGATTGAAACTTCAGTGTTCTCAAGTGATCTTCTATAGCTTTTGTCTTGTCCAATCTTCAGGTCAGAAAATTTTGAATTTTGATCTATAGGTGAGTTTTTGTGAAGATGACAACTTTGAAAAATTTCTTCAATCTTGCAACTTTGTATTTAAAGGATCTTCAAACTCCAAATCACTTAAATCCGCAATCACACATGAAGAGGGAAAAATGTTGTGTTAGGGAATAGTGGTTTTCCTTGCTCAAACCCTGTTTGTGTAATTAAACCTTGAAATAAAATGAGGTAGAATGAAGGAATGATGAATGAATAATATGCAATGTTTCAACTCATCAAACCCTTGAAGTAAAGGATACAAAATTGTGTAAGATGGTTCCAATGGATGTGGATCTTGATTCTTGATCTTGATATGAGATAATGTCTTTTGAATGATTGTTTGAATCATGAAAATTTACATAACAAATGCTATCTCACAAACACACATGATGCATGATTACTTTGACATGATGCTCCAAATACTTGATAATTTTCTCTTGAATGCTCTTGAATTCTCTCTTGAAAGTGATTTTATGATAACTTGCTAGCTTGTTTGTTAGGTGAAAATATGTGAAATAATCTTGTATTTATACTTTTTTTTGCCAAATTTCCCAAAATTACAAAACTACAAGCCAACAATAGGTCTAGGAGAATATAATCCCACCAAGAATTGAATTCAAAATAGGTCCAAGCTAAAGTGGGAATCATATGCCAATTGAGGCATATGAGTCCTAGTAGCTCAAAACTGAGACACACATTTTAAGAAATGTTATGTTCAATGTCATATTCAGGATCAGGCCCCAAAACCTAGGTGGGACCCATACACCGAAGGTGGCATATGAGTTCTAGATCACTAGATCTAGAACACACAACCCAAAATCATGAAATAGGATTGGTCATTTAATAAATGTTGGGATTATTCTCAGAGAAATGCGTTAAAAAAGGCTTGTGGATGCAAAATAGGACAAAATTGCGCATAACAAAGCCCAATTTTAATTAGGAGGGCGAAAAAAGGTGTGAAAATGTAAAGGGATACATTTTCCTATAGGACATTTAGCCCCCACTTTAGTGAGAGGAGGAAATTTCTTCAAACTCGCATCAAGAGGGATCCAAGTGTACCAATGCTAGTAAGATAGGACAACTACAATCAAGAGGGATGATCAAGCCCCTAGGATCAAGATCCTATGTTAAATCAACATAGGAACAAAATAACATGAATTAGAATGATGTATGAATAAATCAACAAGAGGCAAGCATACACTACCAAATACACAAAGAAAAAGAAAAAGAAAACAGAGGGTGGATCAAGCCTCGACCATTTGTCCAACACAATGTGGATCAAATCTAAGTTGTTTGTACAAAAAAAATTTACAAATGGAACATGATGTCCACCCTGAAAACAACATGCATGCTCACAAGGGCTAGTGGAACCTTAGGTCATCCACTAGGTGAGCCCCTAGAGACACATACACACATAGCCATAATATGCTCATACAAACAAAGTGGGTATGGGAAAGTCATGCCTAAGTTTGGATCACATACCCTAACCATACCAAATCTATACCTCCTGATGACTTTGATAAGGTTCCATAAAACATGAATGATAACATCCATGAGGTAAGAAAATCTTTGTATGTTGCCCATGAATAAACAAGATGGATCCATAGGCAAGAAAAGTGTGTTATGCAAGGTGGCCATATAACAATTATTGTAAATGAAAAATAGTGTAAGGTACATTCAAAGGAGTTTTTCTTAGTTCATGTAATGTCAAGTAACTTAGGGAACATTGTGCATATTGTCTGCAAGAAAGGACCAATCGAAGAATAGAAGATTCACAAATTAAGGAATGCAGTATCTCACATCAAGCCACTTAGAGGAATATAATATGCTAAGAGAGATCACGCTCTTGAAGAAAATCACACCTAATGTCACCACAAAGTGAAAGACACATCACATGAAATATGAAGACTACACAATGAAACATGAGTTGTAAAATGCCTGAAAAATAATAATGTCAATGTATGCCCCCACTTTAAGGAAATCACTAAACAGGTCATGCTATGAGAAATTACTTTCAAGTAGAAAATGATAAATTCTAACAATAAAGAGGATATGCGAGCTTATTTGGAAAGCCCTATGCAAATTATTATGTTTCCAAATGAAGCTCTGTCATGAAAAGTGGTTGCCCCCAAAATGAAATATCAAAATAATACATGAGGGATCCATGGATTCATGGTCACTATGTCTTTGCTACAATGATATTATAGAGCTCAGAACTATCATCATTCCCCAAATACTCATAGAACAGGAAGAATGAAACAAAAAGAGTGAAAACAAAGAAAAAACATTTTGTGTCAACATGGAAGAGATGTAAATGTCTCAATGCCTTATGTCATCCCCAAAAGGAAAACACAAGAAAAATAAAAAGATAAAGGAAAATATTTTGGGTCAATATGGAAGAACACCTTGCATCATACACAAAAAGAAAACACAAGACAAAGAAAAAGATAAAATGTTTACGACATAGAGAAGAATGTAGATACAAATAAAGGAATGTCACAAAGAGAGTGATACATCACACAAAATGGTATGGGGGATCGCATTAGATAGATGCAATCACATAAAGAGACATGAAAAATAAAAGAAATGATAGACTAGTAAGGCACATGCAAGTCAACCTAGAGCAGTTCGTCTACATCCAATCTTGTTCATTGTAAAAAAAAGGTAGATAACTAGCCAAAGGGACAACAAGTGTGGTACTAGGAGTATCACCATAGGAGGTCGAATGATAATGTCTAAAGAAGGTGCTAGTCCCTATTGTGGTTACGACATAGGATATTTTTGTTGTGGAAAAGAGAGAGACTCCTCATGTATTGCTTCACTTAAGTTTGGATGTTGATTTTCTTTGTAGTTCTCTTTGTTTAACCTTCAAACAATAGAACGAAGTCTATGCCTATGCTCTATAGCATTTTTTCTTTTGGTACGATTTTCAAGTTATGTTTGTGTAGGAGCGGGTTTATCAACCATAGGTTTATTTTCTTCCCTAAGAGGAGGAACAAAATGAACCATGGGAGGTTGTTCAACCACTTTATATTTAGCTTTATACATTTTTTTTATCTTAGGAGGAATAACATAATTGTTTTGGTTGTCTCTTGGTCTCTTGTAGGAGATAGGAAAAGGATCTATCTTTGGTTGATCTTGGTTATTTGGAATGTCTTTTGGTTCAATCATGGTTTCATTAAGGATAAGAGGATCAAGCATGGGTTGAGGCATGTTTCAAAGGGATAGTTTTTCTATGTGTTTTTCCTTAAAATTTTGATAGGCTTTGAAAAATAAGTCTTCATGAGGTTTAATAGTTTCAATAGGCTCAGGCCAAAATAAATCCAATGAAAAATTCCCACAAGAATACACATGATTAAAGCCACTATGGTGCACAATAAAGATTTCATTGGCAAAGGGAAATTTTAAAAATTTATGCATAACCGACAGGATGGCTTCCATGGAGCATAGCCATGGATAACCAAGCTTCACACGGAATTGATCTGACATTGGAATGATGGAGAATGAGACATATCATTATTTCAGTCCAACTTTTAAATGAAGGATGATCAAACCAATCATAGGGAAAGAAAAACCATTATGCATTTTTATCCATGCTTTCAATTGATCATATGTATCTTGATAAAGTTCATGCACAAGTAAGAATTATTTAGTGATCACATTCTCTCCACATATAGGATCAATTAATATCCCATTATTGGGCTTATCATTGATTCAACTAGCTATGTAAAGAGGACCATTGGGTACCTTTCTGATTATATCTTATGATCAATCCAACCATACTATCCATAGGAATTTGTTCATCCATATCCATATTGTCATCGGGTGATCCCACAATAATGGGTTACACTTTTTGGCCAAACTTGACATTGAAATCAAAATTTTTCTCCAGATCTTCACTATTTTACACCCATAGAAGCTAAGGGTGATCTCATAATGTTGGTTTACAATATTTGGGAGATTCTAATATTTGTTGAAATCATATATTTTTAGAAAATATAATAAATTAAGCCTTAAAATGTTCCATTTTACATTTTAAGGATTCCAATTGAAGAGGCTTTGATCAAACCATCTTAGATAAAACCCCCTTGGATAGAACCCCACTAGTATTAAACCATACCTATAATAGAGTCTCCTTTACACCTATCAAAATGTTGATAAAAAACTGCTTTAGATTTACCTTTTGGGGGATCAAATGAATTCATTTAAAATTTATTTTTTGTAAGTATGTATTCCTTATTATAAGCTTCCCAAAAATTATAATTTTAAATAAATTTAATTTCATTATTATATTTATTTTTTATTTCTTGTGAATGTAGGTTTTCACCGAAAATCAAGCTCTTTGTTCTGCACATGCGAAAAAATAGTGAATTATTATTTTTTTCTTTTTGAAAAATATCAGTGCACTAGATATTGAAATCCTTTATCCAACAAAAAAAATGAATTTTGATAGATACAAAAAAAGTTATGTTGCATATAGTCTGCCTATGTATGAATTGTAACTGGTTTGACTTTGAAACTTGATTAAAGGAAAAAAATCAATAAAACACTATGAAACCAAATGAAAATGCTAGATATCGTATTTAAAAACCTAAATTCAAAAAAAAGAAAATTATCCTTCATGGAAAAAGTTATGTTGTATACGGTGAGCATCACTCCTTAAAAATGTTGTTTACTTAAAAAAACTAGTTTTCGTAGGAGATGTGAAAGGAAAAATAAATTGAACAAAGGAAATAACTAATCAATGAGCATTTTTTGAAGGAAAAATATTACCAAAGAGAGAGTAGCCAAATCAAGCACCACCACCATCGAGAGGAGACACAAGAATTTGATAAGGGAAAAAAATAAGAAAAAACCCCAATATTATGAATGGAGGAAAACTGCCTAAGAATAATACAAAGAGAGAGATCACTTAGGACTTAAGCTTGCATGCTTGAATAATGAAAAATGAGAGGAGAAACACCTCAATAAGTAGAGGTGAGAAGGAGGAGTTAGAATGTAACTCCCAACTCAATGGATGCCACCATTCATCTATGTGTGTGCAAAGTGTCACCTCTTAAGGAGGTGGTTACAAATATTCCTTAATAAATGAATTAAAAAATAAGTCATCCTCACACATGTGTGAGATGACAAAAGGACAAAAGGTTTTTAGGGATTCCTTTGGAATATTCTTACAAGTTAATAAAAAATTATATTTAAGGAATAATCTTTACCAAGTAAAGATTAATCTTCTAACATCCCCCATTAAGCTTTACTTGGGGAGGTTGCATCAAACCCTTCAATGGGTTGTAATCCAAGATTTTTACAATTAAAGAGAAATTTATCTTTACAAAGAGCTTTGGTGAAAATATCTACAACTTGATCTTCACCTTTACAATACACAAGAGAAATTTGCTTGTCTTCAATTTTCTCTCTAATGAAGTGATGTTGAAGAGAAATGTGTTTGGTCCTTGCATGAAAAATTGGATTTTTTTCCAAAGCAATAGCACTTTGATTATCACAATATAAAAGAGTAGGATCCTTTTGAGGTATACCCAAGTCTTCAAGTAATCTTCTTAACCATAGTGCTTCTTTAGATGCATTTGTACAACCTTTATATTAAGCTTCTATAGAACAAAGAGAAGTAGATTGTTGTTTCTTACTATTCCATGAGATTCAACCTGATCCAACAAAAAAACAATAACCACAAGTGGATCTCCCATCATTGGGATCACCTCCTAAATCTGAATTACTATAACCCTTTAAAGAAAAATCACAATTTGCATCATAAAAAAGACCAAGATTAAGAGTATCTTTAACATATCTTAAAATTATTTTTGTAACTTTAAAATGAGTTTGTTGTGGTTTCGACATAAATCTAGAAACCAAACCAACACTATAAGAAATATCAGGTCTAGTAAGAGTTAGATAATTTAAACTTCCTGCTAATTGCCTATATAAAGTAGGATCAACAAAAGGAGTTTCCATATCAACCATTAATTTTGTTCCTAATTCACAAGGAGTAGAAACACACTTTGCATCATTCATTTTAAATATATCTAAGAGATCTTGAGCATATTTATGTTAAGAAAAAAAAAATACCTGTAGGTGTTTGCCAAATTTGCATACCCAAAAAATAATGTAAAAAACCTAAATCAGTCATTTGAAATTGTTGATTGAGTTGAGACTTAACATCACTAATCAAATTGTTAGAACTAGAAGTGAGAATTAAATCATCAACATATAAAATAATAATTACAATATCATTTTCACTATGCTTAATATATAAATTTCGATCATTATTATTGTTGGATGTTGTGGTTGTGTTGCTGATATGTGGTTGTCATTGATGTCAACATTATTAGCATTGATAATTCTGAAGGCTATATATGTCAAGGATATTGAGAAAAATAGAATAAATATGTTGCAGGTAGTCTTTGAACATGTGAAGATCAAAATGGTGGAAAGTTGTACAAGTTGATACTCAGAAGTTGTGAATTAAAGGGTTTGTTGCAAAGCCTATCTAGTATATTGTCTACAAGTTTCAGGGGTGCACATCAAGATTGGAGAAAGTTATGAGTTTTTGAGTTCCTACAATTATTCTGTTACTATAGTAGGTGTTTTTGGAAGAAGAGATTGCAATTTTGATGAATTGAGTTGCTACGTACATTCATGAAATGTTCAGTGAACTTTCTAGATCATGCTCTATCAGTGTGGTACATCCACGTTGATCGATGTGTTCGTGATAGAACAATTTTCCTTGTGTGTTTGAGTTTTCCTATTCTTGGCCGACATGATGGTGGTAGCATGTTGCGGATTCTTATGGATTCATTTTTGAATGCTTGGTGTGTTCGAGGATGTTGATTTAGGTCTTCATTATGTTGTGACTGACTTAGGTTGTTGTGCATTGATATTTTTTCATGTATTGGGCTGACAATTTGTAATTCATTTATTCTTTGTTTGTGGCCGACAAAGTTGTTGATGTAAATCTATGTAGCAGATATATAAGAGTGTTTTTTTCCTCATTTTTGAAGTATGCTTGGTGAAGGTATGCAAAGTGTATGCAATATATTTGTGATTAAAGATAAGATCATTCAAGTGTAGAGCAGATTTTGAAGAAGTTTGAGAAAAATGTGAAGAAGTATTTATGTGCCTAATCGGAACTGTCATCAGGCTTTTGAAGAAGCTAATTACTCAGTTCAACCTCATCAAATGGATTTAATCTGATTGTTTTATGTAAGGCATTGAGCCTTCCCTTCTAAGTAGTGAGCTCTAGGTAGTGTGCCTGAATGAATGTGCATTCCTTATTCATTTCTATTATACTTTTAACAGGGTATAATTGTGGATTAACCTCCATCATGGTTTTTCCCCTAATAGGGTTTCCACACAAAAATCTTGGTGTTGTGTGTTTCTAATGTGTTGTTGATTCTTTCTTTCACTATTAATTATCAGATATTAATTATCAGATCTAAGATTAAAGGTTGATAAATTAAGATAAGTTTCAAATTCTGTAACAACTAATTCACCCCCCCTCTCAGTTGTTTATCCTTGTTTTTCCAAAAAATGGTATCAAAGGTGGTTCCTCTAAAGAAGTTTAATAGCTTGAGGTGATCCAAGATCCCATCATACAAGAAGGATAGTCCTAGATTCGATGGTAAAAATTACTCTCTATGGAAGGTCAGAATGGAGTGTCGTTTGAAGTGCATTGGTGAACCCTTCTGGAAGATTACAAAGAACAAATATAATCTTCCTCAGAATGGTCCTACTACTCCTGATGAGATCAAAGAAGCTGAAACTAATATCAAGGCTATAGAAGCATTACTGAGTGCTTTGATAGATTCAGATATGACAAATGTGATAGGTCTAAAGAAAACACATGAGATCTGGAATAAGTTGGAAACATTGCATGAAGGAGATGCACAAGTGAAAGTTACTAAGCTACAAAGTCTAAAAGTCAAGTGGGAAAACATGAAGATGAGTGAAGATGAAAACATTGTTGCTTTCATGTAGAATGTAAATGAATTAGTGATGGGTATTAGATGTTCCGGTAGAATTATGGAAGAAGATGATATTATGGCTAAAGTGCTCAGATATGTGCCTACTTCTTACAAAACAAAAGTGCATGTCATTGAAGAACTCAGAACGTTAAAAAATGTGACAAGAGATATGTTGATTGGAAAACTTGCTACCTTTGAGCTAAGTGAATTTGGTGAGTCTACTCCTAAAACAAAATTTGCATTTAAAGCTATTGTATCCGAAAAAATTCAACAGAGATATGATCCAAGAGGAAGTTCTAGAAAGACATTCAAATATGAAGATGAGATTAAACAAATTGAAGATGAAGAAAGAGAGTTAGAAGAGCTGGAAGCATTGATTGTGAAAAGAGAAGCCAAAGGTCAAGGTAAGTATAAAGGAAAGTTGCTTATTAAATGTTTCTCTTGCAGTAAAATAGGTCATTTTGCATCAAGGTGTCCTACAAGAGTTTCTAAGTACAAACCTAACAAGTCTAGATTTCAAAAGAAATTTTATTATGCTGAAGAAGATGTTACTAATGATGAATCTAATAAAGAAACTAGAAATGAAGATGGATGGGTATTCATTGCTATCAAGGAAAATGGTTCGATGTCGATTGAATCTACTAATAATCAGAACATTGAGAAAGCTCTTGTATCCAAAATTGATGAAAAGGATGAGTGGGTGATTGAAATGGATGCTCAAATCATATGAATGGTGAAAAAATCAAGTTTATAAGCTTGGAAAAATATGACGGTGGTGTTGTGGCAGAGGCACTATTTCTCTTGGTGGTAAATATAACACTGATGATGTCCTATATGTTGAAGGATTGAAGCATAATTTGTTGAATGTTGGATAGATGGTTGACAAGGGACACAATCTTCAGTTCAAAGATGGAAAATGTAAGATTTTGGGAAGCTCTAGAAATGTAATTGCTTTAGTTACAAAGACAAGAGGTAATATTTTTCACTTGAGTGCTACTAGTGAAAGTTGTTTAATTGCTCAAGTTGATGTAAGTTGGTTATGGCATATGAGGTTGTGTAATGTGAATTTTGATAATGTTGGAAAATTAATCTCCACACAAGTAGTCAGAGATCTACCTAAGTTAGTAAAGACTAATAACACCATATGCAAGGATTGTTAGATGAGAAAGCAAACAAGAATTTATTTTTGGAGCAAACAACATCATTCTAATGGAGTACTAGATTTGGTACATACTGATCTATGTGGTCCATCCAGAATCAAAATTCTACAAGGAGAAAGGTAATTTATGTTGCTTATTGATGATTACTCTAGGATGATATGGGTTGCTTTCTTGAGAGAAAAATATGAAGCACTAGAAAAGTTCAAATGTTTCAAAGCTATGGTAGAGAATGAGACATGTCTAAAGGTTAAATTCTTAAGATTAGACAGAGGTGGTGAATTCACTTCTCAGGAGTTCAATTCATTTTGTGAAGAGCATGGAATTAAAAGATAGTTATCTGCTCCTCAGACTCCTCGATAGAAAAAAAAAATTGTTGAGACAAAGAAAAAAACAATTTTAGATGTTGCCAGAACTATGATGTTGTAAGGAAATGTTCCTCATATCTACTGGAGAGAATTTGTAAGAACTATTGTATATACTATCAATCGAGTAAATTTCAATGGTAATTCTGGTAAGAATCCTTTTGAGTTATGGTTTGGTCATAAGCCTACTATTAAGTATTTACAAATCTTTAGAAGTAGATGTTATATCAAGAGAGATGAAGATATTGGAAAGTTTGATGCTAGAAGTGATGACAGAATCTTTCTGGGTTACTCTACTAAGAGAAAAGCCTACTGGTACTACAATAGAATATTGAAGAAAATGGTTGAAATTGAAAATATTAGAGTTGATAAGGATACTGACAGGTCATCCAGATATTGTGGATATGACTCAGATGATCAACAAGATAGTAAAGATAAAGGAAAGACTACTCAGACATAGAATCAAGTTCAAATTGTTTCGGTAAATCAAGAGAATAATGAAGGAGAAGCTATTGGAAGTGTAGAAGAGAGAAAAAAAGAACCCAAAGTTAGAGAGAATCTCAAAGGCCCAAGGTATGTAAAGCTAAATCATTCTGAAAGTTAGATTATAGGAGACAAAAACAAAGGTGTGCAGACTAGAAGGAAAATTGTAGAAGAGTATTGTCTGATTTCCAAAACTGAGCCCAGTAATGTCAATGAAACATGTAAAGATGAATATTGGATGGAAGCAATGAAGGAAAAACTGATGCAAATAGAGAAAAATGATACATGGATTCTTGTTCTCAAACCTCAGGATAAAAATGTGATTGGAACCAAATGGGTCTTTCAGAATAAGTTGAATGAACAAGGTGAAGTGGTTAGAAATAAAGTAAGACTGGTATTTAAAAGGTACTCATAGATGGAAGGTATTGATTTTGAAGAAACATTTTCCCCTGTTGCCAGAATTGAAGCTGTAAGGTTGTTTCTTGCTTATGTTGCTTTCAATAATTACAAAGTTTATCAAATGGATGTGAAGTCAACATTTTTGAATGGTGAATTAGAAGAATTTTATGTTGAGCAACCAGATGGATTTCAACTGACTAATGAAAAAGACATGGTGTGTCGGTTGAAGAAAGCACTATATGGAATTAAGCAAGCCCTTAGAGCTTGGTATGCTAGATTGGATAAATAATTGTTGAAGCTTGGATTCAATAAAGGTATTGTTGACAACAATTTGTATTTCAAGGTGGAAAAGGATAAAGAGGTAATTATTGAAGTCTTTATTGATGAAATTATTTTTGAAGGTGATGATGACTTATGCATGAATTTTGTTGATGAAATGAAAAGTGAATTTGAGATGTCAATGATGGGAGAGCTAAAATTATTTTTAGGATTCCAGATTACTCAGCTAGATGATGGAATATTTATATCTCAATCCAAATATGTAAGAGAGATACTAAAAAATTTTGGCATGGAATATTTAAAGCCTGTAGGTACACCCATGGTGACTGGATGCAAGCTAACACATAATGATGATTCTCCTAAGGCTAATCAAACAAGGTATAGGTCAATGATTGGTGGATTGCTCTATTTGACTCAGACTGAACCAGACATCATGAATTTTATGTGCATGGTTGCTAGATATCAAGTTGATCCAAAGGAATCACATGTGACTGCAATAAAGAGAATTTTTAGATACTTGAAAGGAACAATTGGTTTTGGTCTATGGTATCCTAAGGATGATGATCTAAATTTGAATGCCTTTACATATGCAGATTGGGTAGGTGATGTGGATGATAGGAAAAGTACAAGTGGTGGTGCATTCTTCTTAGGGAAGAAACTGGTGTCTTGGCTAAGTAAAAAGAAGAATTCTATTTCCCTATCTACTGCTGAGGCAGAATATATTGCTGCTATAAATAATTGTACTCAAGTAATGTGGATGAAGTAGATGCTGAGAGATATTAGAATTGAGTGTGATGAGCCTATTGCTATATTTTGTGACAATTCAAGTTCCATAAAAATTTCAAAGAATCTGGTGCTACATTCAAAGACAAAGCATATATCTATCAAGTATCACTTTTTGAGAGACAAAGTGAGTGATAAAGAAGTCAGACTGGAATATGTGCCTACCAAGGAACAAATTGCAAAATCTTTACTAAATTGTTTCCTAAGGATGCTTTTGAGTATTTCAAAGGAAAGTTAGGGGTGATTTCCCCTCCTAATCTGAACTAAGATGCAAGTCTTTGCATCAATCCATGCACTTACAGTTAGTGTTAGAAGTATTGTCATTGATGTCAAAATATCACACTGTCATTTACATACGTCAAAGAAAATTATGAAGAATCAAATATCATAGGTTTCAGACAAATTCATGACAGATTACACATTCAGTTTATTGAAGTCATCATGTGTAAGTATTGTGGAGCAAGATCTGATTGATACGTGAGGAAATTGCTACAAACAGAGCAATGCAGTTTCAAGAATCGAAATATAGAAGCAACACTCAAATGAAAATAATCTAATCAATGAATAAACACTTCAAATCGAATAAATTTGATCCAAGGTCGAATGAAAATCATCTTCAAATTGAAATACTTAGGACTTTCAGATCGCATGAATATGATAAATAACAACTTTAGATTAAAACACTTAGAAGATGATTTGCTTAACTCTAACGAACCCAATTAGTGATTTATTCAAAGTTATGGAGAATTAAAAAATATATATATAAAATAATAAAAGACGTGTTCATGGTCATCATCATGTTAAACACATCTATCAAGAAGGAACGCGACTATCTGAAAGTGTGATCATTGTATGGACATGAATCTATGAAATAAGGAGAAGTGACGCTTATCAAAAGGTTTCACAAAAGACATGTTTTTCCTGAAGAAAGACGTCTGATCTGCAATAACATATTTTACCATTAAATGAAGTTTAGGATAAAAGCATGCAAATTAATAAGACTCCATTTACAGCAAATAGATTTTTTTTATGAAAGGATATTCTTGAAGGTTGCAAGTATTGTTGTATTCTTTCAGTTAAGGGGTGCAATGTTTGAGTAAGATATATGAATGACATCTCATTCAAGGCTTGAAGTGTGGTTGTTTTGAGGATTTATAGATCAGTCAAGTGTCCCATCTCTTTGTGTGGGCTTAGGGTGATATCTTTTATCACATAGAGCAGATTGGAGAGTTGGGATTGTAAAGACCAGATTAAAGGCAATCTTACATCCATCAAGTCAAGGTTTGATACTTTGCACTAGGGGTTGGTGCGCCTTTTAGGTAGGTGCCTACTAAATCTATAAAGGTCTAGGTGTTCCTTGTAGGATACATTCTACTAAATCATCTTTTTGTAAATCTATAGGTTGGTGCCTACTTTGTAAAAAATCATTTCAGTAAAGTTGTGTCAACTTGTGGAAATTGGTTCATATCAAAAGTTGATTGTAATAAGTTTCAAAAAGAATAAAGTTAAATTTTTTTGTTGATTTACTAATTCACCCCCCCCCTCTCAGTAAATCTTTGTGCTCTTCAATTGGTATCAGAGCGAGGTCTTTCTTGAAAGCTTAATCATTTGAAGGAGATCCTTAAGAGCACATATGGTGAATCTAAGCAACACTGTGAAAGCACCCATCTTTGATGGGACTAATTATGCCTTTTGGAATATCAAGATGGAAGCATACTTGAATGCACTTGGGTTTGATGTGTGGCAATCTATTGTTGATGGGTATTCACCTCCAGCTACCCCTCCAACGGATCAAGCAGCTAAAAAGAGAAGTGAAAACAATGCAAAACCTAAGCATGCTCTTCTTTGCAGCCTAACAGATTCTGAATTTACAAAAGTCATGAGGTGCAAGTCAGCAAAAGAGATTTGGGACAAACTTCAAAACATCTATGAAGGAGATGCAAAAGTTAAGAAGGCAAAGTTACAAACTCATAGAAGGAAATTAGAAACTCTCAAGATGAATGATGATGAAGATATTGCCTCATACTTTCTCCGTGTTGATGAAACAGTAAATATCATGAAAGGACTTGGTGAAGAAATTGAGGATACTTTTATTGTTGATAAGATTTTAAGATCATTATCTACAAAATTTGAGGCCAAAATTGCAACATTGGAAGAATTAACAAATCTAGACCAGCTAAAAAAGGATGAATTACATGGGATCCTTGCTGCCTATGAGATGAGGATTGAAGATAGATCACCACAAAAGGAAGTCTCATTCAAAGCATCCAAAAAGGGGAAGAACAAGCATGAAGAAAAGGATGAAAATTCAAATGATGAAGCAGAAGCTTACTTCATGGGTAAACTTAAGAAAGGAAAAGGAAAATTTCCTTTTAAGTGTTTTGATTGTGGAAAAGTTGGACATTATGCCTCAAAATGTCCTCAAAATGAAAACAGCTCTAGTGAAGAAGAAAAAGGGAAAGAATAATTTCAATAATAACTCAAAGAAGAAGTTTCAAAAACATAAGAAGATTTTCTATTCAAAGAAAGATAGTAGCACCTCCGAAGAACAAAGTGAAGATTGCTCTAGCAATGGTGAAGAGGAAATATTATTCATGGCTGAATGTGAAGAACTAAATGCTGATGAAGTTTTTGATGAAGAAGAAAAGATTGATCAAGAATGTAATGAAGAAGAGGAAGTGGATCTTGAAGAAGAACTGCACTATGCTTATAAGAAGAATGAAGATTTGAAGAAGAAAGCTACCAAGTACAAATTGAAGGTCAAAGTGATAACAAAAGACTTGGAGAATTCAAACAAAACCATTGAAGATTTGAGAGCTCAAATCATGGAAGCTGAAAGAAATGAAGAAGAATTGAAAAACAAACTCAATACAAAGGAGATGAAATGTAACAAGCTAGAGCAAGAGATAGCAATGCTAAAATTGGAATTGGAGAAAACAAAGGTTCAACACACAAAGATTGATGAAGAATCCAACAAGTTGATTGAGCTAATGAAGGCTCAAGATTTTCTTCAAAACAAAATGGGAGGTAGTTTTGAAGAACAATCCAAGAAGGTCACTAACTCCAAAGAAGATTTCAATACCTTCTCAAAGCAAGTTGAAGAAGAATGGATAAGTGTTGATCCTAAAAGAAAATCAAACACTAGGCAATCATATACATTCAATGGGTATTTTTTTCTATGTAACAAAATAGGCCACAAGGCCTTAAATTGTAAAAATAAAGTAAAAAATATTCCTAGCTACCTTAGGAGAGATTATAATCCTTTCACACCATTAATGGACTACAATAGTTTATGCTACAATTGTAATAACTTTGGGCACAAAGCACAAACTTGTAGGACAATTTTTAATGATTCTCCAAAACAAAACAAAAAGGAAGATAAGTCCATTAAAAGGAAAGAAGTGCCTATCAAAGTGTGGAAGAAAAAGGAGAAATCAATGTTCATTCAAACTGCCTTACATGTTGAAAGAAAGGTAGATGGTACATTGATAGTGGGTGCTCAAAGCACATGACAGGTGACAAGAGCAAATTCATCTCTTTTGAACCTACTGATGAAGGATCAGTAAGATTTGGTGATAATACAAGAAAACAAATAAAAGGAAAAGGAACACTTAGTCTAGATAATGGGAGAACAAAAACATAAAATGTTTTGTATGTTAAGGGCCTAAAAGAAAATCTTCTAAGTGTTAGTCAACTTTGTGATCAAGGAAATAGTATCACATTTCTTTCTAATACATGTGATATCAAGAAAGATGGAAAGCTAGTTGCTCAAGCTGAAAGGAAACATAATTTGTATATCTTAAAGGAGATAAGTTGTGAAAGTTGCAACCTAGTACAAGAGGATGAAAGTTGGTTATGGCACAAGAGGCTAGGCCATCTCAACTTTGATAATATTGTCAAAGTTAGCAAATCAAATGCTGTGAGAGATATGCCAAGGATAACAAAACCTTCTAATATCATTTGTAGAGAGTGTCAACTTGGAAAGAAAAAAAGGTCAAGCTTTAAGTCTAAGGAGCATTCTTCATCAAAGCCATTAGAACTCATACATACAGATCTTTGTGGGCCAACCAAATCCAAGAGCATGAATGGAGAAAGATATTTTATGTTGTTGATTGATGACTTCTCAAGAATGACTTGGGTTGCATTTTTGAAAGAAAAATCTGAAGCTTTTGATAAATTCAAAGCTTTCAAAGAGTTGGTTGAAAATGAAGCAAACATCAAGATAAAATGTCTTAGATCAGATCGAGGAGGAGAATTCACATCAAAGGAATTTGAAAATTTCTGCATAGAGCATGGAATTAAAAGGCAATTTTCTGCAGCAAGAATCCCTCAACAAAATGGGGTTGTAGAAAGAAAAAATAGGACGGTTCAAGAAATGGCAAGGGCAATGCTAAATGAAACCAAGATAGCAGATTCCTTTTGGAAGGAAGCAATTCATACAGTAGTTTACATCTTGAATCGTGCACAAATAAGAGTGAACAATGAGAAGACACCATATGAACTTTGGAAAGGTAGACTAGCAACTGTCAAGTACTTCAAAAAATTTGGAAGCACTTGCTACATTAGAAGAGATGAAGAAGATTTGAGAAAATTTGACACAAGAGCAGATGAGGGAATCTTTCTTGGCTACTCATCAAAAAGCAAGGCATATAAATGCTTCAAAAAAAGAACTCACAAAATTGTTGAAAGTGCTAATGAAAGAATTGATGAAGGAAAGCAATTCAAAGAAGTTGGACAAAGTGATCACCATGTTCAAACTATGAATGATGAAGATAAAAAGGATGAGGACTCCCAAGAGGAAGAAAAGGAGGAAGAGACAAAGGAAGAAGAATCTTCACAGAAGACTCCCATGAAGACACCAAAGACACCTTCCAAGTTTGTTCAAAAGAACCATCCTGAAGATTTGATTCTTCAAGATAGATGTAGATCTACAAGGAAAATGGTGAATTACAATGAAGATTGTCATGCTGCATTCCTATCTCAAGTTGAGCCCAAAACTTTTGAAGAAGCAAGCAAAGACAAATGTTGGATTGGTGCAATGAATGAAGAATTGGATCAAATAGAGAAAAATGAAACTTGGGAACTTGTCCCAAGACCAAAAGATAATAATGTAATTGGCACAAAGTGGGTTTTTAGAAACTAATTAAATGAAGATGGTCAAGTCACAAGGAACAAAGCAAGGTTAGTGTCCAAAGGTTATGCACAAGTTGAAGGAGTAGATTTTGAAGAAACATTTGCACTAGTTGCAAGGATTGAAGCAATTAGAATGTTTTTATCCTATGCAAGTCACAAGAAATTTAAGGTGTATCAAATGGACGTCAAATTTGCTTTTCTTAATGGAGATCTAGAGGAGGAAGTTTATATTGAACAACCTAAAGGCTTCCTACTATCAGAAGACAATGATTATGTGTGCAAGTTGAAGAAAGCTCTCTATGGGCTTAGACAAGCCCCAAGAGCTTGGTATTCTAGACTTGACAAGTATCTCAAAAAGAAAGGTTTCAAAAGAGGAGATGTAGACAACAATCTATACATCAAAGAAGAGGATGGACACTTATTGATTGTGGTGGTGTATGTAGATGACATAATTTTTGGTGGAGATAAGGACAAAATGTGCAAAGAATTTTCATCATGTATGCAAAAAGAGTTTGAGATGTCAATGTTGGGAGAGTTATCCTTCTTCCTTGGGCTACAAATTTCACAATCAAGCAAAGGTATTTTCATCTCCCAAGCCAAATATGTGAAGGAAATGTTAAAAAGGTTTAGGATGGAAGATTGCAATCCTATGAGCACTCCTATGGTTACAGGTTGCAAACTAAGCAAAGATGATGAATCCCAAGAAGTGAATCAAACACTTTATAGATCAATGATTGGGAGTTTGTTGTATCTAACTTCTACAAGACTAGACATAATGCAAGCTATTGGAGTTGTGGCAAGATTTCAAGCAGCACCAAAAGAAACACATGTTCATGTAGTAAAGTGTATACTCAAGTATTTGAAAGGCACTATGGAATATGGTCTATGGTACCCGAGTAGCAATGTTTTCACTCTTGAAGCATTCATAGATGCTGATTGGGCTAGCAATGTGGATGATAGAAAAAGTACAAGTGGAGGAGCCTTTTTTCTTGGAGGAAATTTAGTATCTTGGATGAGCAAAAAACAAGAATCAGTTTCTCTATCTACAATAGAAGCTGAATATATAGCAGCAACAACATGTTGCACTCAACTTTTGTGGATGAAACAAACTTTAAGAGATATCAAGGTGGAGTATGATCATCCTTGCACTATCTATTGTGACAACACTAGTGCCATCAACATCTCCAAGAATCCAGTGATGCACTCAAGGACCAAGCATATCCCCATTAAATATCATTTTTTAAGAGAGCAAGTAGCGGAAGGACAAGTACGTTTGGAGTATATCACTACAAAAGAACAAACTGTTGATATATTCACCAAACCACTTCCAAGGGATACATTTGAGTATCTAAGGGACAAATTGGGAGTTGTCCCACATCCATCAACTTAATTGGTGGAAGCATACATTCAGGGGGAGCTACGCACAAAATCTTGTAGCTTCATGGAGCTAAAAGAAAAATATGGTTAGAAGACCCCTTGCCATTGATGTCAAAGGGGGATATTTTGGACACAGGGGGAGCAAAGCCAAAAAGTTTTTGGTTGAAAGTTGCCATCAATGACAAAGGGGGAGATTGTTAGAAGTATTGTCATTGATGTCAAAATATCACATTGTCATTTAGATACGTCAAAGCAAATTATGAAGAATCAAATATCATAGGTTTCAGACGGATTTATGATAGATTACACATTCAGTTTATTGAAGTCATCATGTGTAAGTATTGTGGAGCAAGATCTAATTGATACATGAGGAAATTGCTACAAACAGAGCAATGCAGTTTCAAGAATCAAAATATAGAAGCAACACTCAAATGAAAATAATCTAATCAATAAATAAACACTTCAGATCAAATAAATTTGATCCAAGGTTGAATGAAAAGCATCTTCAGATTGAAATACTTAGGACTTTCAGATCGCATGAATATGATAAATAACAACTTCAGATTAAAACACTTAGAAGATGATTTGCTTAACTCTAACGAACCCAATTAGTGATTTATTCAAAGTTATGGAGAATTAAAAATATATATATATATAAAATAATAAAAGAAGTGTTCATGGTCATCATCATGTTAAACACATCTATCAAGAAGGAATGCGACTATCTGAAAGTGTGATCATTGTATGGAAGTGAATCTATGAAATAAGGAGAAGCGACGCTTATCAAAAGGTTTCACAAAAGACATGTTTTTCCTAAAGAAAGACGTCTGATCTGGAATAACAGATTATACAATTAAATGAAGTTTAGAATAAAAGGATGCAAATTAATAAGACTCGATTTACAGCAAATAGATTTGTTTTATGAAAGGATATTCTTGAAGGTTGCAAGTATTGTTGTATTCTTTCAGTTAAGGGGTGCAATGTTTGAGTAAGATATATGAATGACATCTCATTCAAGGCTTGAAGTGTGGTTGTTTTGAGGATTTGTAGATCAGTCAAGTGTCCCATCTCTTTGTGTGGGCTTAGGGTGATATCTTTTATCACATAGAGCAGATTGGAGAGCTGGGATTGTAAAGACCAGATTAAAGGCAATCTTACATCGATCAAGTCAAGGTTTGATACTTTGCACTAGGGGTTGGTGCTGCTTGTAGGTAGGTGCCTACTAAATCTGTAAAGGTCTAGGTGTTCCTTGTAGGCTACATTCTACTAAATCATCTTGTTGTAAATCTGTAGGTTGGTGCCTACTTTGTAAAAGATCATTTCAGTAAAGTTGTGTCAACTTGTGGAAATTGGTTCATATCAAAATTTGATTGTAATAAGTTTCAAAAAGAATAAAGTTAAAATTTTGTGTTGATTTACTAATTCACCCCCCCCTCTGATGTTATGGTGGATGCTACTCAGGGGGGTAGTCAGATGATTCAGATATATGTTTCAGAGCTTGTGTACCTTTACAATTGATGTTAAAGGGGGATAATTTTAATGTGAAAAACCCTTGAGGAAGAAATTGGGAGAAGAGTAATGTAACAGGGAGAAGAATAGTATGAGAAGAAGGAGATTGTTGGAGAAGAGCTAGTTATGTTGATGGTATTTTTCACATCATGTGTTGCCATCAATACCAAAGGGGGATATTTTTGGATGTTGTGGTTTTTTTGTTGATATATGGTTGTCATTGATGTCAAAACTATTAGCATTAATGATTTTGAAGGTTGTATATGTCAAGGATATTGAGAAAATTATAATAAATATGTTGTAGATAGTCTGTGAACCTATGAAGATCAGAATGGTGGAAAGTTGTGTAAATTGATATTCAGAAGTCACGCATTAAAGGGTTTGTTGCAGAGCCTATCTAGTATATTGTCCAAAATTTTCAGGGGTATGCATCAAGATTGGAGAAAGTTATGAGTTTTTTAGTTCCTACAATTATTTTGTTACTGTAGCAAGTGTTTTTTGAAGAAGAGACTGTAATTTTGATGAATTAAGTTTTTGTATACATTCATGAAATGTTCAATGATTTTTTTGGATCATGATCTATCATTGTGGTATGTCCACGTTGATCGGTGTGTTCGTGATCAAATATTTTTCCTTGTGTGTTCGAGTTTTCATGTTCTTGGCTGACATGATGGTGGTAGTGTGTTGCAGATCCTTATGGATTAATTTTTGAATGCTTGGCATGTGCGATGATGTTGATTTAGGTCTTCATTATGTTTTGACCAAATTAGGTTGGTGCACATTGAGATTTGTTCACATATTGGGCCGACAATTTGTAATTCATTTATTCTTTATTTGTGGTCGACAGAGTTGTTGATGTAAATCTATGTAGCGGGTATATAAGAGCGATTGTTTCCTCATTTTGAAGTATGCTCGGTGAATGTATGCGAAGTGTATGCAAGATATGTGCGAATAAAGATCAGATCATTTGAGTGCAAAGAAGAGTGTGAAGAAGTTTGAGAAAATTGTGAAGAAGTTTGAGCAAAGTGTGAAGAAGTATTTTTGTGCCTAACCGAAACTATCATTAGGCTTTTGAAGAAGCTAATTTCTTAGTTCAACCTCATCAGATGGATTTAATCTAATTATTTTATGTAAGGTAGTGAGCCTTCCCTTATGAGAAATGAGCTCTAGGCAGTGTGCCTGAATGCATGTGCATTCCTTATTCATTTGTGTTATACTTTTAACAAGATATAATTGTGGATTAACCTCCACCATGGTTTTTCCCCTAATAGGGTTTCCATGCAAAAATCTTGGTGTTTTGTGTTTCTAATGTGTTTTTGATATGAGAAGCTAAAGAAAGAACTAATTTAATAGTTGGGATCTTAGCTACTAGAGAAAATGTTTCATTATAATCTAATCCTTCAACTTGAGAGAAGCCCCTAGCAACTAATCTAGCTTTAAACTTTCTAACTTCATTATTTGCATTAACCTTAGTTTTATACAACCATTTGCATGAAACAAGATTCTTACGTTGAGGTAAAGGAACTAAATCCCAAGTATTATTAGCAATTAAAGTACCATATTATTCTTGCATAGATTTTTTCCAATGAGGTTGATCTTTAGCTTGTTCATAAGTTTGAGGATCATTTGAATTCATAATATTAGAAATCAAAACATAATTACAATAATTTTCCTTTCTAGTCTTAGATTTATTCATTCTAGCTAAAATATCCTCACTTTCTTGCATTAAATTTTTAAACCATTTAGGTTTTCTTTTAGATGTAGGAGTATCATCACTAGAAGAAGAATCATGAGGAGAAATTTTGATATTTTCATCATCACTATCACTATGAGTAATAGATGCATTAGGAAGGTTAAGAGAAGATTCAACTTGAGGATTATCCTCCACAACAATAACTTTATTTTGAGAAGATTCAATATTATGTGATTTAGAACAATCATGAATACCATTTTCAGCAATGCATACATCTCTAGCAACTTTAAATTTGTTAGTAAGTGGATTATAAACTCTTTAAGCTTTAGAATGTTCATCATAACCAACAAAAATATGATAAGAAGATTTAACATCTAATTTTTGCCTCTTTTGTTTAGGTTTGTGAACATAAGCAATTGAACAAAAAACTCTTAAATGTTTAAGATTGGGCTTCCTATTGGACCAAGCTTCTTCAAGAGTTATATCCTTTAAAGATTTAGTAGGAGTCTTATTAATAATGTAAGTAGCACAAAACATAGCTTTTGTCCAAAATTTATAAGACATATTTTTAGCATGTAACATACATCTAGCCATTCCAACAATAGTTCTATGATTCCTTTCTGCTACACCATTTTTCTAGTTGTATAGGGAATAGTTAGCTCATGCTTAATACCAAATGATTTCGAATAACTATTAAAATAATTTTTCACATATTCTTTTCCATTGTCGGTTCTAAGAATTTTAAGTTTAAAACCATATTGCTTTTCAACAAATTTATGAAATTCAAAAAATATATCAAGAACTTGATTCTTAATATGAAGAAAATAGATCCAATTTTTTCTTGAAAAATCATCAATAAAATTAAGTGCATACCTTGATCCTTGGATGGAGTTATTCTCCATGGGTTCCAAAAGGTCAGTATGAACTAGGTGCAACTTATGAGTTACCCTCCATGATTGACCACGTGGAAAGGGTTTCCTATGCATCTTACCACTCATGCATCATGTGCATACAATTTTAGATGGAACAATACTAGGCAATCCATCTACCATATTAAGCTTTTGCATTAAGGCAATATTGTTAGCATTTATATGACCAAGTCATCATGCCAAACATTGAAATCAATGGTAGATAATAAAGAGCATCTAGATTAAGAAAACTCACAAAATTTGAACAAATTATCATTGTCTAACTTAGCATTAGAAATTCCTTTATTTTGTTTTGGATCAATAACATAACACATATATTTATAGAATTCTATTTTATAATCTTGACAAAGCTTAGCAACTGAAAGTAAATTAGTTTTTAATTCAGGAACATATAAAACATCATGCAATTTACCATTAGGAACATTCACATCACCAATTGCTTATACTTTACAAGTATAATCATTTGCAAGTTGAAGAGGAACATTAGACAGATCAAGTTGCATAGACTCAAAATCTTCTTTATGTGAAGTAGCATGTTGAGATGCACCTGAATCAATAACCCATTCAAGAGGTTGAGAATTATTAAAAATACATGTAAAAGCATGTCTAGATTGATTAGCTTTGTTATGAACCTTATTATTATTAGGTTTATTTTGATGTTGATTATTTTGCTTCATAGGTTTTTTCTCATTTTGCTTCTTAAAACAAGTATTTTGCCAATGACCATCCTTATTACAATAAGTGCAATGTGGTTTCTTAGAAGAGTTAAAATTTCTACGATCATTGTCATTATTATAATGAGGTTTAGTACTATAATGTTGTTGTTTAGAATTAGACTTAAAAATTTGCTTATGATTAGACAAAAAAACATGTTCATTAAACTTAAGATTGTCAAACTGAATCAACTTAGTTTCTTCTTGTCTTAATAAATCATGAAAAATATCATAAATTAATTAAGTAGCTAAAGAAGGAATAGTTAATTGAGCATGAATATTAGTAATGAATTGTTGAAATTGCTTAGGAAGACACTTTTTAAGAATAAGATGAATTAATCTAAGATTATCTAATTTTACTCTTAAACCATGCAATTGACTATTTAAAGCATCGAATTTCAATAAGAAATCATACATAGATTTAAAATTAGAATACCTCAAATCTTCAAGTTGATCTTGAATTTGAATTTTTTTTGATTCATTTGGACTATCATAAATGGTTTTGAGTTTGCCCCATGCTTCATAGGTAGTTGTACATACATCCCAATGTGAACATAAAATTCAGGTGACATGGAGATACCTCTGAGGCCAAGAGCTTCCTCATTTTTAAGATTCCATTTTTCAATTTCATTTTTGGATGCAGACGAACCTGGTTTAGATTTAGGATCTGTAGCTACATCTAAAAGATTTTTAAATCGAAAAAATGAAAGAAATGTGAGTCTTCCAAGAATGATAGTTAGAAGAATCTAATTTAATTTCTAGAATTAAAGTTAACATGATAAAATATTTAAGTGCACAAAAAAAACTTACTACAAAAAATAAAACTAGATTAAATTAAGCTTTAAAAAGAATAGTCCATTTTGAATAAAATTAAGGTGTTGAAAAAACAAAAAACCCCTTTAGATAAATTATTAAAAAAGAAAAAATTAATTAAAAACTTTAAAACCTTTATTAAAAATTTAATATATAAATTTTTCATAAACGCATATTAAAGGTAAATAAGTACACGAATAAAGAGAAAAGCTCTTATTTAAAAAAAATATTTAATGAAGACTAATGGAATGAAGAATTAAAAAGTTCTTTTATTTTAAAGAAAAAGAAATAGGCAGACTTTTGAAATTTGAGAGCACTTTTAAAAAGATTCACAGGCGGAATGGAGAGTGGATTTAATAATAGTAAAGAGTTTGAAAAAAAAATAACAACAGACAAACAAGGATTTTAAGATTATGTAAAGGCAATATATATATATATATATTTTTCATACAGAGACAACGCTAGGGAGGTTTTTAGCGTTAAAACAACCAAAGGTCGCGTGGAAGACAGGCGAAGGGACAAGGCCAAGCGGCAGGGGAAAGAGAAATGCGAGCTCAGGTGCAACGGCAAGAGCCAACAGGGCAGCGAAACTACAGAGGGCTGAAGCCATAAATAGAGATTTATTTATTTATTATTATTTAAATTTTGAAATTTGTTTTTCATTTTTGAAGATTTATTTTTTAATCTTTTAAAATAGGAAAAACAGAGGGCCCAAAGATTTTGGGTTTTTTTAAATGATTTATAATCAAAGGGTCGAAGCCCTAATAAGATTAGGGATTAAAGATTTTAATTTTTGAAATTTCTTCCCAAATAAAATAAATATGGAAAAAAGAATTGAAAAATAGAAGTTGAGATTTTAAATTTTTGAAAAAGTCTAAAAAAATGATTTTTAATTTATATTTAAAAGATATGCACTAAAACCTGAAAAAAAAAAGTTTTTTTTACAAAATGTAAAATATAGCGATGTTTTTTCACAGATTTAGCTTTGATATTGCAAAAAAAAAATTAATTAATGAACTGTTCTAAAAATAAATAAATTGAAATATAACCCTTTAAATGCAAAAAATAAAACATGCATGCAAATTATAATGGATTTTTTTGAGATTTAAACTAATATTGTAAAAAAATTTAGAAAACTTTAGATGATATAACCTACACAAAGGATTAGAAAAAAATGAATTTAAATTTAGAAAATAAGATAAACCCTTATTGGGTTTTAAAAAAACTGAAATTTCTACACAATAAAACTAAGTTAGAAAAAAATATCAAATAAGAAGCAAAAAGATATTGACTCTTCTCTTTTTCTCTTTGAGTGCTTCCAGTGGTGTGCTTAAAAAACTTGGTAAACCTTCAACAATGTAGCTCACAAGATTAGTAATAACAAAGTTCTGATACCATGAAAGGAAAAATAAATTGAGCAAAAAAAATAACTAATCAATGAGCATTGTTTGAAGGAAAAATATTACCAAAGAGAGAGTAGCCAAATCAAGCACCACCATCAAGAGGAGACACACGAATTTGATAAGGGGAAAAAACAAGAAAAAACCACAATATTATGAATGGAGGCAAAATGCCTAAGAATATTACAAAAAAAGAGAGAGCACTTAAACCTTAAGCTTGCATGCTTGAATAATGAAGAATGAGAGGAGAGACACCTCAATAAGTAGAGGTGAGAAGGAGCTAGAGTGTAACTCCCAACTCAATGGATGCCACCATTCATCTATGTCTATGCAAAGTGTCACCTCTTAAGGAGATGGTTACAAATATTACTCAATAAAGGAATTAAAAAATAAGTCATCCTCACACATGTGTGAGATGACAAAAAGACAAAATATTTTTAAGGATTCCTTTGGAATATTCCTACAAGTTAATAAAAAATTACATTTGAAGAATAACCTTTACCAAGTAAAGATTAATCTTCTAACAAGATAGAAAAAAAAGTGAAATTTGATTCCAAATTTTTTGAAAAAATAATATTTAGAATCTACAAGCAAAATGTCACAAATCACTAGTTTGCATCATCTTCAAATTCCTCATGGTTTAACCGCTATAGGTGCCCAAAAGTGAAGATTTAGTTAGAAAAAATCAGTTGAGTGTCCAGCTTGACCAAAAATTGTAAACCAATATTGTGGGATCACCCCTAAACCATTAAGAATTTGAAGATGAATCAAACTAGTGATTTGTGAGATTTTGTGTGTAGATTCTAATTATATTTTTTCAAAAAAATTAAAAAAAAATATTGTGAATTTTTTTATGTAATTTTTAATAACTTATTTTTTCTACTAAAATACATTTTTTAAAAAGTGATGTTTACTTCGGACTGCATAATTCTTTTTTATAGAAAGGATACAATTCTAATTTTTAACATACAAATTTTTAACACCAATATCTAGTGCATGGATATTTTTTCATAATTTTTTGTTACATAATTTTTTTAATAAATTTTCCAAGTCAGAGTAATTATAATTTGAACAGAGGTGTACTTCGGCTTGCATAACTTTTATTTTATTTTTTTTGGAATAAGGAAATCAATACCTAGTGCACATGTAATTTTTAGATTTTGTTTTCTCTATTTTCCTATTTTTCGTATGTGTGAAACAAAGAACTTGATGTTCATTGAAAAACCTACATTCACAAGAAATAAAAAATAAATATAATAATCAAATTAAATATATTTAAAATTATAGTTTTTGGGAAGCTTATAATAAGGGCTACATACTTACAAAACATAAATTTTAAATGAATTCATTTGATTGCCCAAAAAAATCAAAAGTGGTTTTTTATCAGCATTTTGACAGGCATAGAGGAGACTCCATTATAGGCATGGTTTAAAATTAATGGGGTTCTATCCAAGGGGGTTTGATTAAACCCTTTTTAATTTAAAATAATTTAAATGGAACATTTAAAGTCTTAAATTATTATATTTTCCAAAAATATGTGATTTCAAGCAAAAATCAAGATATCCCATAAAGTAAACACATTATTGTGGTAGCACCCCATCATTCATGTCAACATTCATCACATCATTCTTCTTAGGTTCACTATCTTTGACAAATGAAATATTATGATTTGGCATGGGGTTGGTAAAGATTTGCAAGTTTTTTTTAGGAGGGGCAATAGACTTATTACTTTGATCATTATTATTGTTAATGTCAGTGATTTCATCTTGTTCATTCACTTGTTTAGTACTAACCATAGCACAAGTGACTCCTTGTTTCTTGGGGGGTAGATGACTCATCATAAGCTACTAAAACTTATTTCAAATCTTCATATTCCTCACATGTTGTATCAATCAATTTAGGATGTTTCAAAATGAGTTATCTTAGTTGGACTACACATGATGGTGTGGTGCAAGGGTACCAAGTTTCTTTTTCAAATTTGGTCAAGTAGGATCTTTGATAGGTTTTTAGGAGTATGAGTTGTTTACAAGAAAATAAGATCATGATAGACTAATTTATATGTAGTAAGTCATTTTAGTTGGTTTTTGGGTTATTTTGTCAAGTTTGGTGTCATTTTGCAAAAAGTTGCTAATCTTGTTAAAAGTTGTCACAATGAAAAGTTGTAAAAAGTGCTAAAATGCAAGATTAGGAAGTCTAATGGTCAAGGAAGCTTAAAGGAAAGTTGGAGTTGTATCTAGTGAAAGAAAGTTTAAAAAGACTTGTAAAGTATCGAGGCAAGGTTAGAGACTTGGTATGTGAAGAATAATCAATAAAAATTCCCTATTCTCTTTGAAATTCTGTATTTTTCTTGGTTTTTTGCTACTCCCAGCAAATGTACGGTTCCGTACAAAGGATTTGTGTTCTAAAAATAATTGAATTTGTTGAAGATAGGAGTTAAGAGCATATTGGCTTTTGATTGATCAAAAATCATAAAGTTTCAAGTGTTTTATTGTTGTTTTTTTGTTAGTGGGTCTGAAATCATGTTTTGAAGGTTTGTAGTTACATAAAATGGACTAATGGCCCATTCCACTAATTGTATCTCTTGTGGCTTGGTGGAATGGGTCCAATATGATAGGGTTAGTTGTTAGAATGGGTTATTGAGAGTAGGGAAGGCCATTTGTGGGTTTGGGTATGATGCCCTAGAGTTGTCAAATTTGTGTGTTTTGGGTGAAAATTGGTGGTTAGAGGGTATTAAGTGTGGAAAACCCTTGGGGCAAAAATTTTTAGAGGTTGATTAAGCATGCGCAAGCCATTTGAAGTGTGTTTGATGCAATGGAAAGGTGGTATGAGACTAGGAGTGTTGGGTTTCAATAAACCCCTTTCAAATTAGCCTAAAACAAGGGTTTATTTGTTTGATGATTAGAGCAATGTCTTGGAGGCTAAAAATTGATGAATCTATGGTTTTTATAGGTTAGTGAAGGTATGTTAATAAGAATTTGGAGTTGGGAAATATTTTATGTTGGAGTTGCTTTGGAAAAGTGGCCTATTTGAGGTCTTGGGGTAGCGTAGCAACATTAGGTTGAGGGATTTGGTTTGAAACAACCTATTCACCTTTTGAGATATGTTAAAGTAGACAATAATGGGTATCTAGAATGATAGATAGTTTGTGGGTTGGAAAGGTATTTTGCTAGATACGTAAAAGAAACTAGGTCTGCAGACCTACAAGGTAAACTGTGAGATTGTATGAGGAATCACCCTTGTTAGGATTTTGGAGATTAAAGATTTGTTGAAATCAGTTGAAATTATGTTTGCTGATTGATTGTCTCCCTGCTCTACATCATGGTATTAATTTTGAAATGCAATGTAATGACCTAGAATGTAATGTGTATATATGCAATTTTCAAATTCTAAACAAGGTAATTTGTTGATTGCACTATGTTGTAAATACATTTTTGAATTTAGGTAATGCAATAAATGAACCAAATTTAGCTAGGTCTAATGAAATGAATGAAATGGAAACTCAACAAACTGAAACAAAAATATGATAACAACAAACAAAAGCACATAAATGAAGTTTTTAATGTTGTAAAATGCAGATGCAGACCTGATACAAGACTAAATCACCCAGATGGGTGAATGAGTCCCAATCAGGGTTTCAGGAAGGTTTAAATGCTGAAACATAGACAACACAAAATTCCCCAAAATCTAGAAAAACCACCTATACAAGGATTAAATCACCCAGGTGGGAGAATGAGTCCCAAATTAGGGTTTTTACACCAAATTCAACAAATTTTGAGTTTTTTTTTAAGGTTTCTAGTTTGTATGTTGTCTTGACTATGTGCAATTATAAATTTTTAATGAAATTGAATGATGTAAGATGCAAAAAATGCAACCTATATACACTTTTCCACTAATGTAATATTTAAGAATCTTAAATGCAATTTAACTAATGCAAATGTAATGAAAATTTAACCTAGATCTAGGATTGCAATGTACTCCAAATCAGAAATGCAAGTGTCCAAAGGTTGGGTTCACAAAAATGAACACAAAGAAATAGGGTGTTCCACCTTTTTTGAGATGGAAGTATGGGGACCTATTTCACTCTAGTTCATTAAAGGAAACCCTAAAGACTTCAACCCATTGATTCAATTGAGGGAAGGACTACTAGGGGGTTTACTTAGGTTTGATTAAAAGGAGGCATTCACCACTAAGAAAATTCTTAGAAAGAAGGAAATGAAAGGAATATGTAAATCTAAATATGTGACCTAGAAAATGAAACTTAAAACCAGAATAAGAAACTGAGGATAAAAAAAGAAGCACTTGGAAGATTGGAGAGGTCAGAACAAGGTCTTCAACCCTGAAAATCTAATGTTTGAAGCTCACTAGGACTCATACACCAGACTGGGTGATTTAGTCTTGCTACTAGAATCTAGGAAGAATCTAGAATCTTCTACTGGAAAAATCAAGATCTACAAAAAACTGCTAAAAAGAGGTATACTAGGACTCATACGCCCAAGGTAGCAATTTAGTCCCAATATTAGGGTTTGACTAAAACTTTTGTGTTCTCGAGTGATCTTCTTTAGCTTTCATCTTATCTAATTTTTAGGTCTAAAAAGTCTGAATTCTAATCTATAGGTGAGTTTCCATGAAGATGACAACTTCTTGACAATTTTCTCAACTTTCTTCAATCTTGCAACTTTGTCTTCAAAGGATCTTCAAGCTCCAAATCACCTAGATCAGCAATCACACATGAAGAGGAAATTTTTTTGTTGTGTTAGGGAATAGTGGCTTACCTTGCTCAAATCCCGTTTGAGTAATTAAACCTTGAAATAAAATGAAATAGAATAAAGGAATGATGAATGGACAATATGCAATGTTGCAACTCACCAAACCCTTTAATTAATTAAAGGCTACAAACCTGTGTAAGGTGACTCTAATGGATGTGGATCTTGATTCTTGATCTTGATATGAGATAATGTCTTTTGAATTCTTACTTGAATCATGAAAATATACATCACAAATGTTAGCTCACAAACACACATGATGCATGATGACTTTGACATGATGCTTGAATCTAGAATGTTGCTCCAAATACTTGATAATTTTATCTTGAATGCTCTTGAATGCTCTCTTGAAAGTGCTCTTATGATAACTTGATGACTTGTAAACTTGCTAGCTTGTTTGTTAGGTGAAAATATGTGAAAAAATCTTGTATTTATACTTGTTGATGCCAGATTTTCAAAAATTACAACACTACAAGCCAACATTAGATCTAGGAGAATAAAATCTTGTCAAGAATTGAAGTCAAAATAGGTCCAAGCTAAAGCAAGACTCATAGGCCAGTTGGGGCGTATGAGTCCCAGTAGCTCAAAATTGGGACATATATTTCAAGAAATGTTAAGTTCAATGCCATATTTTAGATCAGGCCCCGAAACCTAGGTGGGACCCATATGCCCAAGGTGGCGTTTGACTCCCAAATCACTAGATCTGGAACACACAACCCAAAATCATGAATTATGATTAGTCATTTAATAAATGTCGGGATTATCCTGAGAGAAATGCATTAAATAAAGCTTGTGGATGCAAAAATAGGACAAAATAAGGCATAAAAAAGCTCAATTTTAACCAAGACGATCCAAACAAGTGTGAAAATGTAAAGGGATACATTTTCCTACACTACAGTAATATGGTTTAAATCTTACATTTTTATTCAATCCTATCTCTTATAGAGTTATCTACCTTTAAAAGCTTTGTATTATATCCCTTTATTGTTGTCTTTTAGACATATGTCACTGTTATTCTAGTTTTAGTCCATTATTTTGTATTTTTGGTTGATACTCTTTTCTTATTCAACTGTAATTTTTCTTGGTGATACAATAAATAAAAAAGATGTAATAATGACAGTTTTCAAAAATTGCATATTTTAAACTTGATCATATATTTGGATTTAGGTCTTAGTGATTTAAGAGTACAACTTGAATATGTGTTCAAGGAGTTGACTTAGTAGCCTTTAATTGGATGCCTTCTTACTGGTGATATTATTGAGAATTGTTGAATGCTAAAAATGTGATTAGAATGAATTTACAAAAGACTTGTAAGGATCTTCAATCAAGGTTTCATGGATTGGTTCCAGCAATTGAATCCCAAGCCCAGAAGAGCACAAGGAAGAAGTTAACATGAAAATTGGGTAATCAGACGTTTGTAGAACTAGATGAACTCACTATTCATCAAAATCTAAACAATTAATTAGTACAGTCAAATGTACATTCTGATATCTAGATAGATAGTAGAAAAAAATAAGCCTTTGATTGGATAATGGAGATTGCTAGAGAAAACGAAGAATTTTAAATGTCCAAATAAGTTATTAAAGAATGAGGCAGTAGTCTTTGATTGATGGATTAGTCATAATTTCCAGAGAGTGGGGCAAGGATTACTTTTGGATTGGCCGATGAAGACAATATGAATTTTTGATCTTGTTTGACCGAATGTTTTCCTATGTCAGAGTATACCAGGTAAGTTGAATATCCAAATGAGTGATCAAAGAAAACAAAAGTTCTTTTGATAATGTATTCACAGATGGAACAAGACCCACATCTAGATGTGCGATGGGTTACGTTTTGTCGATAACATGACAGATGGTATCTAAGTTATGGATGCAATCAGCCTTCACTAAGCCTTTGTCTGGTCTAAATTCAATGCATCCACCATTAATGCTCCTTCACAATAAAGCTCAACAAAACAAAAGAATTGGCTGGCCGTTTTAGCAAATCCTTTCACAAATAAATCTAGAGCGTCCAAAGAGCCGAGTACCAATAACCAGGAGCATATATAAGTGTTTCCGTAGTTACTCAGTAGAACATGGTCTATATTAGATCCTACTTTTATTATTTGCGACACTGTATAACCCAAATATTACACTTTATGTATATCAAATGTGCATTTTGAAGGTTTAACAATAAGTTGATTTTATTTCAATAATTGAAGTATTGTATTTATATGTTGCAAATATTCCTCCCATGACTTGTTAGAAACAAATCTATTATCAAAGAAAATTAATGCAAATTTACATATTAAAAAGAATTCAAATATAAAGGAAGAGACATTTATAAGATCAACGGGCATGATAAAAGAATCATCATAGCTCTCATGTGTATGAAAGAAAATCTTTGAAATGTTTTCTTCTAATTTGATAATGAAAATAACACTATTTAATTCATGAATCAAATCATCAATTATAGGAATAAGAAACTTATCATTCATAGTGAGCTCATTGAACTCACAATATTTTTTTGCAAATGATCATCATCATAGATGGATATATTCTTTATTCTTTGATTATGTTAAATGTACCCACCTCGAGCATTTAGCTGAACATCATTTCAACCTCATTTTTCTATACATATGTGTGGAAGAATAAAATTGGATGTTCCTAACTAAGAGTTAATCATGAAATTATAATTATAAATTGAGTATTATTTTGTGTATAGATATTAAAATAGGTTAGAATCATACCTTTTGGATTCAATCTAATTAGCCCAATCTAAAACCAAACTAACAAATACTAAAGATAGGACTAACAACAAGACGAGAGATTACACTTGGAAACACAAATTGACTACACAGTGTGATTATTCTCCCTTTAAAGTGGGAGGGGAAAGGTTTTATTTATGGTTTTATGGAGGAATTTTGGGATAGAAAATGTGGAAAATGATTAGAGGGGGGTATTAATTAGTTTTAACCAAAATATAGTCATCAAACTCACCAAAATCAAGCACCCCTCCCAAGCAGAGCTAGCAATAGGGGATACCCCTACGAAGGTATGAAATCTAGATAGCATTTAATATTGGGATCCTAATTTTTTAGGGAATATTGAATAGGAAAAGCCAATGTAGTGGGAGGCGATTTCTAGTCAATTTGAGCTATTGGTTATTAGAGTTGTTTATTCCCAAATCCCTAAAGGTAGGCCTCTTCTTGAGAAATAGGGGTGTCAAACTTAGGGAAAAACCTTCGACCTTATGATCAAATAGAGAAAATTTAGACCAATTATTGAGGTGATTAAACCTCCCTCACTTCTATCTTTTCTTACCCAAGGGAGCTTCCCTAAGGTTCTACAATAGATATCACCTCAAAGACTAAACACTTACCTTGAAAAAATAATACTAATTGCATAGTGCACCACTATTCAATTGTCACTTTGTGCATTTATGTTAATTTACAAAATTTAGGATCAAGAGCCTTATTAAAGATTGGAAGGGAAGGGCACAAATTAGGAATTTTGAGGTCCATGGGAGAAATCCTTGAAAACCACACCTAATTAATTATGGTAGGTGGAATATCTTGGAGTATTTTCAAGTAGGTGGAACAATATTTTGAGTTAGTGTTTCAAGGTCATTGAATCTCGATGAATTTTTAGTTTTCCAAGGAAATCTAAAACATGTTAGCATTTAGAGGTTCCAAGGAATTTTGAAACCTTGCCAAGGTTTTAAGGTTCCAAGGAACTCCAAAACCTTGATGGGATGACAAAGGGATAATATCCAAGGTTGCCTTAAAAATCTAAAAGTCAAAGAAAGAAGAATTGTGAACTTCTAGGCTCAAAATAATCACGAGTATAAAAATTGCCCTCACCAATTTCATCTTTATAATGGGAAATTTGACCTTCAAGCACCAACATGACCCTCAAAAACCATAAACCTAGGTGTGATGTGGGAAAATGGATCTACCGTCTAAATCACACTTTTCTGAATATTACATTAGAGAGGAACCAAAATTGATCACATAAAACCACTTGGCTACTATTACAAATGGAAGAGCCATAATGACAGATCAAGTTTTTGCTCCTCTAATTGGGGATTGTGTGAGTTTGATTAGAATAATTAAGAATTTAAATGCTTTGATTATGTAAATGTAAAATAGGTCAATTATGAATCTACAACGAACTAGTATAATTTCAAAAAATTACAAGAATGCAATACAAAAATTGAAGACAAAAAGTAGAGTGCAAAGATAGAGAAAATTAGCATACAAATTAGGGTGAAATTTTTTGGCTTATGGTGATTGCACTCTAGAGTATATAATGTTACTTTCCAAAATCTATGAATAGGTATCATTAGGGTATAGTCTATAGGTTCTTTCATCCTAAATTTAGATTCAAAACTTTGTCTATTAATGCATTATATTCTTTCCCTAATTTGTTGAAGTAGGAGACTTGAATGCTTGATATTGAAATTAGGCCTTCAATCATCTCCGAAATCTACTTCAAACATACCACCTACACATAGAGAAAGGGTTTTTTCATATAGGGTATTTCCTATGTAAATTTATTTTTTTTGTTTCCACCTCCACAATGAATTTGATGATTTAAATAATTCTTACCCTTAGTCAAGTAAAGGAAAATGGGTAAAAAATCAAGTGAAAACTAAAAATTTCTATAACTTACCACTCAAATTTTATTTCCTTGATGGATTTAAGTCATGGCACTCATCTCATACAAGGAGACTTGGATGCTTGATTGAAGTTCCTACAAGCATTAGTACTAATAAAATAAATGAACATAAAACATAAACAATCTTACTCATGAACTTGATGCATTGCTAATGGATGTCTTGACTAATAAAAAGTGCTATGAAATATTTCTTATTCTTCTCTTGAGTTCTTTTGAGGATGTACAATTTCAATTAAAATTTCCTAGATTCCTTCTAGTTTTAAATGGTGAAAAAAACTTATATTTATACACATTTATTTATTTTCTCACAAAATTAATTATGAAAAACTGATAAATGAATTTAGATTTACAAATGTAAAAATGTTGACAATAACATATTAAAAATTAAGCCAGAATAAGCTATTTAAGGGTGATGGCACGCTAGTCCATACCTGTTTTGGGGATTTTAATGTCGTTAAATAAAAAAATAATATTAATTCCCAATTATATCTTGGTTTTCCAAAAATGATCATGAAATGGGAAAACTATAAGCATAATTAGGTCCAAGCACATAAGGGGAGCTAAACCTAGTGTGAAATTATCAAAGTGACCATTTTGATGCTACATTTAGTCCCCACTTTAGTGAGAGTATTAACTTACATGAGCATGCTCACACTAAAGTAAGGATAAGTCAAGAAGGGTTCTTTTATCAAAAACCTAGAGAGATAGGATGACACTGAATATAGGGGATGCACTAGCCCCTAAGGTCAAGATCCTATATAATATCAATGTAAAGACAAATGAACACACCCATAAGGTGCAATATAGCATGGAAAACACATAATACACAATGAAGACACAAAATTAAACATAATGTAAAATATGCATGATGTAAAGACAATGCAAATAGATAAAAAGGGGTATGTCATCATAGACTAGCAAGACCTGTAGAATTCTTATTAGGATCCATACCCAAGGCATCCATAAATCACACGCTACCAAAGTATGATATTTTCTAGGTGACCTATGAATAGGCATCAAAGGCTAGTGAAGTTTGTGTAGTGTAGAAAAATGTAACCCTTTACATTTTCTCACTTGTTTGGGCCCTCTTAATTTAAACAGACTTAATACATTTGCCTTAATTTAGTGTTGATAAATGTACCCCTTTACATTTACACACTTATTTGGGCCTTCTTAATTAAATTGAGCTTAAGTATGCCTTAATAAGCCCTTTTATTCATTTACAAGCCTAATTAATTACATTTTTTGAAGGGGAAACCCGATAATAATTAATGCCTAAACATAACACTTTACATTAAACAATGTGTCTTCTAGGTATAAGTGTTGGAATCAAGGAAAACTGAGAGGGGGGGTGAATCAATGTTCTGCAAAATTTAACTTTATTAATCTGATCTTTAAACCACTTAGAACAGTAAACCAAAAGAAATATGTAGAAACACAAAGCAAGCAAACACAACACCATAACACAAGGATTTTTATGTTGAAACCCTATTAGGGGAAAACCCACGATGGAAGGCCAATCCATAATATGAGTATACTTAGAATAAGTGTTTACAAATGGGAATGCACATGCGTTCAGACACACTACCTAGAGCTCACTTCTCAAATAAAAAATGAAGACTCACTATCTTATAAAACATTTAGATTAAATCCATTTGAAGAATTGAATTGAAAGAATAGCATCTACTAATGCCTGATTACAGTTTCGATTAAGCACATCAATTGCTCTCTTGACCTTCTGTCTGATTCTGATCTTCTGCTCCATCTGCTTTAATTCACATCACAAATCCTTTAATGCACAAGTGAAACTATGCATAATCACTCTACAATCCTTCTAACTTTTGCAACACATATCAACACACTTCGTACATCTATCCAAATGATATAAATGATTTCTTATATATATCCGCGACTAGAGATTTAATCAACCACCTGTTGGCTTCAATAAAACATGAAATATTTACAAGCCGTCGGCTCAATCCATAGATAATTTTTAATGTGCACCAACCAAATTCAGTCACAAGATAGTGAGGACCCAAAACAACATGCTCAAGCACAAAATGCTTCGAACAATTTTTCCACGAAGATCCACAACACACTATATTCACTTAGTCAGCTTTCTTGCACTGATAAAAAAAAAAGTAATCAATCAGATCTTCTAACTTGCACACCAATGAAAGTGAATCCAGATGATTTACGGATAAGATAGTACGCACAATAAAATACCTTCCTTGAGATCCACAACACAAAATGACAATAGATAATTGCATATGAATCGAAAAACACAACTCTATCAGATACTTTGTTCTATCTTGATAGTTAATCACAAAACTTTGATTTGGCTTTCGGTATGATAAATTTTTGAAGTGTGAATCAAATCACTGACTAGGGTTTCCATCAATGACAACACCAGATGACATTTGTAGTGTCTCTTGCCAACAATAGGGACTTGGGATCCATTCTTCCATGGGTGAATGGGTCCTCCCTAGACCTTTGGACCTAAATTTAAATTATGTTTTTATGGTATTTTAATAATTTCAAATCCATAATTCAATGTTGGCTTGTGATATTTGAACTTCGAGAAATTAAGGATACATACCTATAAATGCAAGGTTATTTCACTAAGTTTCACCAAGAATTTTCAAGTGAGAAAAAGAATCGCAAGGTTTATGATCAACGATATTCAAGAGTAGAAATTTCAGAGATTTATTGTAGCATTCAAGATCTATTCATCATGTCAAAGTCTTCTTGCATCATGCATGTTCTTGGAGATAACATTATGATATAGGTTTCATGATCAATTCAAGCATTCAAAGTGTCATTTCAAGCAATATTCAAGTGACAATATTCACATCAAATTCAACCATTTCATGCAAGTTGTAGACCTCCTAAGATCTCCACTTGCAAGGTTTCATACAAGGGTTTTTAGAGTGGTAGCATAGCTTTGTTAATTTGTCATTCCCCATTTCATGCATTATTTCAATTCAAGGTTGAAGAAGACTTGAAGACCTTTTGAAGAGAAAGATTTACAAAGTTTTCAAAGTTTCAAAATTTGTCAAATTTGTCATCAAATCACAGGATCTAACCTATAGATCAAATTTCTAAATTTTCGACACTGAAACATGGACAAATCAGAATCTCTAGATCTGCACCTGAGGCTCTCGAAATATTGTTGGAACCCCTATACTTAGACCCATTTTCCCATGGGTGAATGAGTCTTAGATTGGCTTCTAGAAAGCACTTTTGGTGATTGGTACACATGTTTTTATCCTTCTCAGATCTATAATATATTTTTTGGTTCTACAAACATTGAGATTAATCTTCAAGTTCCAAGTGTTAATTGCATTTTGGTGTTGATTTGATATTTTTTAGTTTTTCTCCCCAATGTGTTGTTTGACTTAGACCCCTGTCCTTCAATCATAAGGAAATCAAAAGATTTTCACTTTGACTTGATTCACCTAAGGGTTGATAATCAATTCATTGTGTGGATCTCATTTCCTAATGAAATAGAGGAAAATAGGTCCCCTATCACATCATATCCTAACTCCACTCTAAACACCTATTTTTTGATGTTTTATTTTGGTGAACCCGACATTTGGGCATTATATTTTTCTAATTTTAGAGTCTATTTTCAGCCCTAAATCTAGGTGTTCCTTTCATTTTCATTGCATTACATTGATTTGCATCTCATTTAGGCTTTTAGGTTTTCATTTTTGCATTCTTTAAAATCTAGAAAATTCAAAAATATCAGTCATTTTGCATAGTGTTTACATAGCATTGCATCATCATTCATTTAAATTACGAAATTGAATCAAAATTGCATCTCCAATTAGGTCTTTTTTCTTGTCATTTAGCACTATTTTGCACTTGAATTTAGACCTCATTTGATAGAAATCTGAATCTGCAACTTATTGTCTTAAACTAGAATCTGAAAAGCATAGAAATCATCTTTAAAAAATGCAAATTAATTTTTAAAAACCCTGAAGTGAGACCCATTCACCCATGGGCGAATGAGTCCTTGATTAGGGATTTTTTTTAATTTCTGAGCAATAAAATAACTGATTCTACCTTCTATGTTTTTGTATTTATTATGTTGTTTCAGTTTCCTAAATTTTTGTTATCTAAAATTGTTTATATTAAGCATAATTTATCAAATTCAATGCATTGTTTGAATTCAAAATTGCATCTAAAATACATCATTTTAAGGTTTTTGCATAGCATAATCAAAAAAAATTCTTGCTTTAAATCTTAAAATTGCTTGCATTGAACTTTACATTCTAGGGTATTTGATTGAATTGTACCTCTTATCCATTTTGGGTACACCTTAGGTTTCTGAAACTTGTATGAGCTTCACAACTTGGTGTCCTATTTCCAATACTATTATGAGATATAGTTTGAGACTCATTTCATCTCACAATACATCATTTGTCGTGGATCTTGGGTTCTATAACTCTTTCACTCATAGTGTTGACACTAGTCAACCCACTATGGATCATACCCTTAACACTTCATTTCCCATTACTTCCTTACCCACACCTAATATGACTAATGTTGATACAATGCTTGCTAATTCCCCTAATGATAACCTTAGAAGAATGGATGAAGAGTTAGAGAAATTGCAAAACTTTGTGAGTTCTGAACCCAACACTGCTAATGCTATTCCTAGGATACAAAACATAAGAAACTTAATTAAAACTAAAAAAAGGAATAGAAATGGTGCTTAGCCTTAATCACATAATGCAACATCACATAATAAATAAAGAGAAGCACACTGCAAATTATTCAGTCAAATTTAGTGAAGCTCAACCTCATAAGGGCCTAACTAAAATGCCATTTGACATTGATTTCTCACAACATGACATAATTAAACATGCACCCTATGGTCCTCTTTACATAGCTAAAAGAATCAATGGCAATCCTACTAATTAGATATTAATTGACCCTTTTTGTGTAGAGAATGTGTTTTCTGAAGAATTCTTATTTACACATGAGCTTTATCAAGATACTTATGAAAAATAGAAAGCATGGATCAAAGTGCATAATGGCTTTTCTTTCCCTACAATAGGTTTGATAACTCTTCCTTTAAAAGTTGGACCATAAAAATTAAGTGTCTCATTTTCCATCATCCCATCGTCGAACCAATTTCTTGTGAAGTTAGGCTACCCATGGCTTCTCTCCATGAATTTTGTCCCATTGTTTGTGCATAAATGCTTAAAGTTTCTATTTGGAAATGAGATCCTTAATTTTCATCATAGTGGCTTTAATCATGTGTCTTCTTGTGGGAATTACTCATTGGATCTCTTTTGGACTAAACCTATGGAACCTATTAAGCCTCGTGAGGAATTTTTTTCAAATCCTATTAAACATTTAAGGAAAAAATCATAGAAGAATTATACCTTAGCAATATGCCTCAACCCACAATTGAGCCTCCTATCCTTGACGAAACCATGATTGAACCAAAATCCCTTCCAAGCAACCAAGACCAAAACATAGCGAATCCTCCACTAATTTCTTATAAGAGACCATGAGATAACCAAATAAGTCATGTTGTCCCTCCTAAAATCAAACAATTTTATAAAGCTAAAGAGAAAGTGGTTGAAAAACCTCCCACAACTCCTTTCGTTCCTCCCTTAAGGGAAGAAAATAAACCTATGGTTATAAACCCACTCCAACACAATCAAAACTTGAAAATCAAATTATAAGGAGTTGAAATAATAGAGAGAATAGGTGTAGATGTCATGATATTTCTCACTTGTTACAAGAAAAACAAGAAATGAAAAACATACAAAATAAAAATCCAAACTTACCCCAACTAATGCATGATGATTCTACAACTTCACCAAAACAATAAAATCCTAAACCTCGAACACAACAAGAATAAGAACCTTCCATGGACATTATCATTACACCTTCTATTGTGATAAACTTGGATGATGATAATGAAACTACTAAAATTGATGAGGAAGTGCATAAAGAGTTAAATTTATTATTTTCCTCTTCCATGAGCTTAAATGATCAAAATTTTAATGACCCTCCTACAAAGAGTGATTCACCACACGTGCTAAACTTCATGATAGTCATAGTTTGGCACTTGATGTTTTCCCTTTGCCTAGTTGTCCACCTTCCACATATGATGAGCAAGATTGGGATGCAGAAAACCTGCTATAGGTTGAATCACATGTGCCTTACTATTCTTGTCTTTTTTTTCCTTTTCATTCTCTTTTTGTGATTGCTTATGCGTAATGTGATCCCTCGTATCATTCTATTTGATGTATCTTCATGTTAATTCCTCTATTTGTACCTTTAATATTCTTCTATATATTGTAAACCTTTATCTTTTCTTTTGTCGCATGTTTTCCTTTTGGGGATGAGAAGCATTAAGACATTTAGGTCTCTTCCATGTTGACCCAAAATCTTTTTTGTTTTCACTCTCTATGTGTCATTCCTCCTTTTCCATGAGTTATTTGGGGAATGATGATGTTTTCAAGCTTTATAATATCATTGTAGCAAAGACATACACTGAACCTGAATATGTGGATCCCTTATGTGTGATTTCGGGATTTCATTTTGGGGGGAACCCCTTCCTTTTTCATGAAATAACTTCATTTGGAAACACATGACTTGGCATAGGGCTTTCTAAATAATCTCTCATGTCTTCTTTATTGTTAGCATTTAGCATTTGCTACTTTAAAGTAATATTTCATAGCATGGTGTTGGCAATTTCTTTAAAGTGGGGCTATACTTTGGCATTATCATTTATTGAGATCTTGGACTATATTCTTATGTTTCATTGTGTGGTATTCTTACTTCTTGCAATGCTTCTTCTTCTTGGTGGTTTCATTGGGTTTTCATGTCCTCCAAGAGTGTGACCTTTCTTGGCATACAACTTTCCTCTTAGTGGTAGTGCTATGTGTTGCATTCCCTAAGTTTTAAATCTTTTATCCTAGACTTGTCCTCTCTTGGAGACATTAGGAACTATGTTCCCTAAGAGAATACCTTACATGAACTAAGAAAAATCCCTATGAACATGTATTATCCTATTTGCATTTTGTTCATAAGTGTTTAGCATAACACAACTTGATAAGCCTTATGAAACTCTATGTTTGTATTGTGTGGTGCCTTATTAAAGTTATCAAAGGTATAATTTTGGTATGGTATGGGAGCCTAATAAGATTCTCTCATTTTCCACCCTTGGGGGCTCACTTAGTGGACAACGGATTTCACTAGCCTATGTGGGTGTGCATTGTTGTTTGTATAGTGGACAATGAGTTCCACTTGTAATTTTTTTTGGAAAAATAGCTGAGGCATGTTCCACATTGTGTTGGATATTCGAGGCTTGATCCACCCCTTTTTTCTTTTTCCTTTTTATTTCTTTCTTTGAGTCTTTGACATTGTATGATTGAGTATCTTGTCATTGTTGCATACATGTATATATGTTTAACATATGCACGTGTCTCTTTGTGCCTTATTTGGTTTTCCATTTCATCTTATATCTTGGAGGTTTGATCACCTTCCTTGATCTTTTTCATCTTATCCTTCCAATTATTGTACAATTAGACCTCTCTTGATTGTATAATTTAGTGTGAGTTTGATGCAGGGTCATCCTCTCACTAAAGTGGGGGCTAAATTTAGTGTAGAAAAATGCAACCCTTTACATTCTCTCACTTGTTTGGGCCCTCCTAATTTAGAATGGACTTAATAATGCCTTAATTTAGTGTTTGTAAATGTATCCCTTTACATTTACACACTTATTTAGGCCTTTTAATTAAAATTGAGCTTAATTATTCCTTGATTAGCCCTTTTATTCATTTACAAGCCTAATTAATTACATTCTCTGAAGGGGAAACCCAACAATATTTGATTCCTAAACATAAAATTTTATATTGAGCAATGTGTGTTAAGACCTAAGACCCATTCACCCATGGGAGAATGGGTCCTCCTTAGAATTTTGGACCTAAATTTAAATTATGTTTTTGGTGGTATTTTAATGTTTTCAAATCCAAAATTCAATGTCATCTTGTGATATTTGAATTTCATGAATTTAAGGATACATACCAATAAATACAAGTTTATTTCACTAAGTTTCACCTAGAATTTTCAAGTGATAAAAATCATAGGAAGGTTTATGATCAAGGGCATTCAATAGTAGAAATATCAAAGATTTATTGCAACATTCAAGATCTATTCATCATGTCAAATTCTTCTTGCATCATGCATGTTTTTGGAGCTAACATTGTGATGTATGTTTGAAGATAAAGTCAAGCATTCAAATTATCATTTCAAGTAAGATTCAAGTGTCAGGATCGACATCCAGTTCAACCATTTCATGCAAGTTACAAACCTCTTGAGATCTCCACTCCAAGGTTTCATACAAGGGTTTGTTGAGTGGTAACATAGCTTTGTTCATTCTTCATTCCCTCTTTCATACATTTTTTCAATTCAAGGTTTTATTACCAAAATGGGGTTTGACCAAGGCAAACTCTCATTCACCAGTTTTTTTTTTTTTAATCTCTTGTGTGTGTAATTGCAGATTTAGGTTGAAGAAGACTTGAAGACCTTTTGAAGAGCAAGATTTACAAAGTTGCAAAAGTTGCAAAAGTTGTCAAAGTTGTCATCAAATCATGGAATCTAACCTATAGATCATATTTTTTACTGTTTGATAGTGAAACCTAGAAAAAATAGAAGCTTTAGATTTGCACCAAAGGCTCTCGAAAGATTATTGCAACACCTGTACTTGGACCCATTCACCAATGAGTGAATGAGTCTTAGATCAGCTTCTAGAAAGCACTTTTGGTGACTAATACACATATTTCTACCCTATTGGATGTTGTGGTTGTGTTGCTGATATGTCATTGGCATTGATGTCAACACTATTAGCATTTTAATCTGCTTAAGGCTGTATATGTCGAGGAGATTGAGAAAATTGTTAAAAATATAGTTCAGGCAGCCAATGGAGCTGAGAAGGTCAGAATGTTGGAAAACTCTATGTGCTGAAGATTTGAAGATGTGCTTCAAAGGGTTTGTTGTTGAACCTTTCTAGTATGTTGTCCAAAATTTTCAGAGGTGCGCATAAATTTTTGTGGAAGTTATGAAGATCTATGTGCCTACAATTATTCAGTTTATGTAGATGGTGTTATTAGTTGAAGCAAACGAAATTATAGTAATCTCATGTGTTGCACATGTATCTATGACGTTCATGGATGAGTCTATATTATAATCTATCCTTGTTGTATGCCTATAGTGATTGAAGTGTTTGTGATCGAATATTTTTCTGATATGTGCCCGAGTGTTCATGTTCTTGGCTGACATTGTGGTGTTAGCATGTTGTGGATCCATAAGGATTAATATTTCATTATTTTTCGTGTTTGGAGATTTTTTCTTGGGTCCTCACTATGTTGTGATCGACTTGTGTTGGTATGCATTGTAATTTATTCACGAATCAAGGCCGACAGTTGTAATTTATTCTTTATTTGTGGCCGATTGAATAGTGGATGTAAATCCGTGTAGCAGATATATATATATATATATATATATATATATATATATATGGGATTTTTTTTCTCATTTAGAAAAATTTCTCAAGTGTACAAGTGATGTACAAGTGCGAATAAAGGTCAACTCATTCAAAGAAGAGTGTGGAAGAGTTTGAGCATAAGGGTGGAATAGTTTGAAGAAGTTTTGGGTGCCTAATTGGAACTGTAATCAGGCTTTTGCAAAAGCTATTTTCTCAGTTCATATTTATTAGATGGATTTAATCCGATTGTTGTATGTAAGGTAGTGTGCTCTAGGTAGTGTGCCTGAATGCAAGTGCATTCTAATTTTATTCTCCATTATACTTCTAACAGGGTATAATCTTGTGGACTAACATCAACCATGGTTTTTTCCCTAACAGGGTTTCCAAATATAAAATCTTGGTGTTCATGTGTCTCTGATATGTTGCTCTTATGCTTGCACTATTAATTATCATATCTGTGATATAAAGATTGGTTAATGTTGCATAAGTTATTTTTTGGTAACTACTGATTCACCCCCCCTTCTCAGTTGTCTGTCCTTGTTTTTCGAACAATTGGTATCAGAGCTAGTTCCTCTTAAAGAAGCTTAACTACTTGAGGTGATCCGAGATGGAATCATTTAAGAAGGATAGTCCTACATTCGATGGTACAAACTACTCTCTATGGAAAGTCAGGATGGAATGCCATTTGAGGTGCATTGGTGAACCTTTCTGGTAGATGACACAAATTGCATATAATATTCCTCAGAATGGTCCCTCCTCTAAAGATGAGATCAAACAAGCATAAATTAATACTAGATTAGTAGAAACACTAGTGAGTGCTTTGAAAAATTTAGAAATGAAAAATGTGATGGGATTGAAGATTGCATACCAGATTTGGAAAAAGATGGAAACATTGTATGAAGGAGATGCACTAGTGAAAAGTGCTAAGCTACAAAGTCTAAAAGGCAAATGGGAGAGCTTTAAGATGAGTGAAGATGAGAACATCTCTTCTTTCTCGCATAAGATAAATGAATTGGTGATGGAAATTAGATGTGTCGGTGGAACTATGAATGATGATGAAATTGTGGCTAAGATACTTAGATTTGTGCCCCCTTCCTACAAGATAAGAGCTCATGCTATTGATGAACTCAGAACAGTAACAAATATTACAAAAGACATGTTGATTGGAAAAATTGCTGCATTTGAATTAAGTGAATTTGGCGAGTCTGCTCCTAAGATTGAATCTGCTTTCAAGGCTATTGTATCCAGGAAAAAGAGATATGATTGAAGAGATATTTCTTAGAGAACATTCAGATATGAAGATGAGATGAAGCGGATTTAAGATGAAGAAAGAGAATTGGAGGAACTGGAAGCATTGATTGTGAAAAGAAAATCAAGAGGTCATGGTAAGTACAAAGGAAAGTTACATATTAAATGTTTTTCTTGTAGTAAGATAGTTCATTTTTCTTCTAGATGTCCTGAAAGAGTTTCAAAGTATAAGCTTGAAAACACTAGATTTCAAAGAAAGTGTTATTATGTTGAAGAAGGTGTAACTGATGAAGAATTCGATAAAGAAACTAGAAATGAAGATGAATGGGTATTTATTGATATCAAAGAAAATGGTTAGGTGTCCACTGAATCTATTAGTAATGTGAATGTTGAGAAAGCTCTTGCAGCCAAAGTTGAAGAGAAAGATGAGTGGGTAATTGAAAACAAATGCTCACATCATATGACTGGTGACTAAAGAAAATTTGTAAGCTTGGAAAAATATGATGGTGGTGTTGTGAGGTTCGGTGACAACACTTATGGTGTGATTCATGGAAGAGGCACTATTTATTTTGGTGGTAAGAACAATACTGTTGATGTTCTTTATGTAGAAGGCCGAAAGCATAACTTGTTGAGTGTTGGATAAATGGTAGACAAAGGCTACAATCTACAATTCAAGAATGGTAAGTGCAGAATAATAGGAAGTTCAGGAAATATGATTGCTCCAGGAACAAAGAAAAAAGGTAATATCTTTCATTTAAGTGCTACTAGTGAAAGTTGTTTGATTGCTCAAATTGATGTAAGTTGGTTATGGCATAGGAGGTTATGTCATGTGAAATTTGATAACATTGTCAAGATAAGTTCTACTCAAGCAGTCAAAGATTTACCTAAGTTAGTGAAGCCTACTGACACTATGTGCAAGGAATGTCAGATGGGAAAGCAAACAAGAAATTCCTTCTAGAGAAAATAATGCAACTCTAATGGAGTATTGGATTTGATACATACTGATCTATGTGGTTCTTCCAGAATCAGAAGCCTACAAGGTGAAAGGTATTTTATGTTACTCATTGATGATTATTCTAGAATGATATGGGTCACTTTCTTGAGAGAAAAACATGAAGCATTAGAAAAGTTCAAATTTTTTAAAGCTATGGCAGAGAATGAGATAGGTCAAAAGATCAAATGTCTAAGGTTAGACAAAGGTGGTGAATTTACTTCACAAGAATTCAATTCTTTTTGTGAAGAGCATGGAATTCAAAAGAAACTATCTACTCCCCGAAGCCCTCAACAAAATGGAGTTGTTGAAAGAAAGAACATAACTGTTCTAGACACTATTAGAACCATGATGTTGGAAGCAAATGTTCCTCATTTCTACTGGAGAGAAGATATAAGTACTATTGTGTACACCATTAATAGGGTGAATGTCTACAGTAATTCTAGTAAGACACCTTTTGAGCTATGGTTTGGTTATAAGCCTACTGTCAAATACTTCAAATTTTTTGGAAGAAAATGCTACATCAAAAGAGATGATGATATGGGTAATTTTTATGCTAGAAGTGATGAAGAAATCTTCCTAGGATATTCTACTAAGAGCAAAGATTACTGGTGTTTTAATAAAAGGTTGAAGAAAGTGGTTGAAAGTGCAAAAGTTAAGGTTGATGAAGATATTGGTAAATCATCCAGATCTAGTGATTATGATTCAGATGATCAACATGATGATACTAACAATGATGCTCAGACACAAAATCAACTTCAAATCATTCTGGTGAACCAAGAAAATCAAGAAGCGGAAGCAAGAAAAAGTGCACAAGAAAGAACACAAGAACAAGAGGTAAGAGAGAACTTCAAAAATCCTAAGTATGTAAGAATAAATCATTCTGATATTCATATCATAGGAGACAAAAGCAAAAGTGTGCAAACTAGAAGAAGAATTCTAGAAGAATATTGTCTAATTTCTAAAGCTGAACCTAGAAATATAAGTGAAGCACACAAAGATGAATATTGGATGGAAGCCATGAAAGAAGAACTATTGAAAATACAAAAGAATAATACATGGGATCTTGTTCCTAGAACTTAGAAAAAAAATGTGACAGGAACCAAGTGGGTGTTTCGAAATAAGATGAATGAACAAGGTGATGTGGTTAGAAACAAAGAAAGATTGGTTTGCAAAGGTTACTGACAAATGGAAGGTATTGATTTTGAAGAAACTTTTTCTCGTGTTGCTAGAATTGAGGCTATTAGATTATTTCTTGCTTATGCTACTTTCAAGAACTACAAATTTTATCAAATAGATGTGAAGTCAGCATTTCTAAATGGTGAACTAGAAGAAGAAGTCTATGTTGAACAACCAGATGGATTTCAGTTAACTGATGAAAAGGACATGGTATGTCAATTGAAGAAAGCCCTCTATGGACTAAAGCAAGCCCCTAGATCTTGGTATGTTGTATTGGATAAATACTTGTTGAAACTTGGATTCAATAAAGGTACTGTTGACAATCATTTGTATTTCAAACTGGATCAGAGCAAAAAACTGATCATTGAAGTCTTTGTTGATGATATCATTTTTGAAGGTGATGATGATTTGTGTACGAAGTTTGTTGATGAAATGAAAAGTGAATTTGAAATGTCAATGATAGGAGAGCTAAAATTCTTTTTAGGATTACAAATTACTCAATTGGATGATGGAATCTTTGTATCTCAATCTAAGTATGTGAAAGAGTTACTAAAAACGTTTGGCATGGAAGACTCAAAGCCAATTGGTACACCTATGGTGATCAGATGCAAACTTACATAGAAAGATGATATTCCCAAAGAAAATCAAACAAGATACAAGTCAATGATTGGTGGATTACTCTACTTGAATCAGACCAAGCCAAATATAATGAATGTTGTGCGCATGGTTGCTAGATTTCAAGTTGATCCTAAAGAGTCCCATGTGTCTATTGTGAAAAGAATATTCAAATATCTAAAAGGGATAGTTGATCTTGGTCTTTGGTACCCTAAGAATGATGATCTTACTCTAAGTGCTTTTACTGATGTTTGGGTAGGAGATGTAGATGACAGGAAGAGTACCAATGGTGGTGCACTCTTCTTAGGTAAGAAGCTGGTATCTTGGTTGAATAAAAAGAAAAACTCAATTTCATTATCTACTGCTGAGGTAGATTACATTGTTGCTACAAATAGTTGTAAGCAAGTATTATGGACGAAGAAAATGTTGAGAGATGTCAGAATTGATTATGAAGAACCCATTGCTATATTTTGGGACAATTCAAGCGCCATTAACATTTATAAGAATTCAGTATTGTATTCAAAGACAAATCATATATCCATCAAGTATCACTTCTTGAGAGACAAAGTGAGTGACAAAGAAGTCAGACTAGAGTACATACCTACCAAAGAAAAAATTGTAGTTATCTTTACAAATTTGTTGCCTAAGGATACTTTTGAGTACCTTAAAGGAAAGTTAGGGGTGATTTCCCCTCCTGATCAGAACTAAGATGTAGGTATTTTCATCAGTCCATGAATTCATTGCCATATCATATTATAGATTGATGTTGTGGTGACTGATACTAAGGGGGAGTAGTTAGATGTTTCAAATTTGAGATCAAAGCATGTGTACCTTTTCCATTAATGTCAAAGGGGGAGAGAAGAAATGTGAAAAAGTGGGAAATAAGAGCAATGAAGGAAACAAGAAAAGTGCACAATCTTAGGGGGAGATTGTTGAAGAAGAGTTAGTTGGGTTGATAGTATTATTTTTCACATCATGTGTTAGCATAAATTCCAAAGGGGGAGATTATTGGATGTTGTGGTTGTGTTGCTAATATGTGGTTGTCATTGATGTCAACACTATTAGAATTTTAATTTGCTTAAGGTTGTATATGTCGAGGAGATTGAGAAAATTGTTAAAAATATAGTTCAAGTAGCCAATGGAGTTGAGAAGGTAAGAATGTTGGAAAAATTTGTGTGCTGAAGATCTGAAGATGCACTTCAAAGGGTTTGTTGTTGAACCTTTCTAGTATGTTGTCTGAAATTTGTAGAGGTGTGCATAAATTTTTGTGGAAGTTATGAAGATCTGTGTGCCTATAGTTATTCAGTTTCTGTAGATGGTGTTCTTAGTTGAAGCAGATGAAATTATAGTAATCTCATGTGTTGCGCATGTATCTATGGCATTCATGGATGAGTCTATATTGTACTATATCCTTGTTGTACATCCACAATGATTGAAGTGTTCGTGATCAAATATTTTTTCGATATATGCTCGAGTGTTCATGTTCTTGGCCGACATTGTTGTGTTAGCATGTTGCGGATCCATGAGGATTAATATTTCATTGTTTAGCATGTTTGGAGAAGTTTGTTTGGGTCCTCGGTATGTTGTGACCAACTTGTGTTGGTATGCATTGTAATTTATTCATGAATCAAGGCTGACAGTTGTAATTTATTCTTTATTTGTGGCAAACTGAATAGTGGATGTAAATTTGTGTAGTGGATATATATATGATATTATTTTTCTCATTTAGAAAAAGTGCTCAAGTGTACAAGTGATGTACAAGTGAGAATAAAGGTCAGATCATTTAGAGCAGAGTGTGGAAGAGTTTGAGTAGAAGGGTGGAAGAGTTTGAAGAAGTTTTGTGTGCCTAATTGGAACTGTAATCAGGCTTTTGCAGAAGCTATTTTCTCAGTTCATATTCATCAGATGGATTTAATCTGATTGTTGTATGTAAGGCAGTGAGCCTTCCCTTTGAGAAGTGTGCTCTAGGCAGTGTGCCTAAATGCAAGTGCATTCTCTTTTTATTCTCCATTATAATTCTAACAGGGTATAATCTTGTGGACTAACATACACTGTGGTTTTTCCCCTAACAGGGTTTCCACATATAAAATCTTGTTGTTCATGTGTCTCTGATGTTTTTTTCTTATGCTTGCACTATTAATTATCAGATCTATGATATAAAGATTGGTTAATGTTGCATAAGTTAGTTTTTGGTAACAATTGACTCATCCCCTCCCCTCTCAGTTATCTATCCTTGTTTTGCCAACATACTCTTCTTAGATCTATATTCTATTTTCTAGTTTTGTAAATATTAAGCTTAATCTTCAAGTTCCAAGTGTTAGATTTCATTTTGGTATTGATTTGCTATTTTTAGTTTTTCTTTCCAAAGGGTTGTTTGACCTTGACCCTCATCCTTCAGTGATAAGGAAATCTAGAGATTCTCACTTTGACTTGATTCATCTAAGGGTTCATAATCAATTCATTATGGGGATCTCATTTCCTAATCAAATAGAGGAAAATAGCTCCCTTATCACATCATATGCTAACCCCACTTTAAACACCTATTTTTTTGACATTTTAGTCCATTATTCACTAGGTGATATTTTTGCAATGGTAGAAAATGAAAGCACATAAGGTCTAGTGAAGTTTGATATTCACTAGGTGAGTTCTCATGTCAACCATATCAAGAATTATAACTTTTTTTTTTGCAAAATAGCTTTGATAAGGTGTTACAACAAAAGATAGTGAAGTCAGATGTTCACTAGGTGAGTTCTCATCTCAACCATATCAAGAATAATTACCAAATATATTTTTTAAAATAACTTTGATAAGGTGTTACAAAATGTGATCAACATTCCATAGAAGAATCAGTACATTCAACACATGTGAACAAAGTGACACACATATTGGAATATATGGTCCCACCTTAAATTAATTGCTAATGCCAGCTAGGATTAATTTCCTTTAAGGTAGAATAAAATGATATTGTAAAAATGATAGGCCATGAGAGCTTGTTGGAAAACCCTATGCCAAATGATATGTTCCCAAAAAGATGAAGTTCATGACAAGGGGTTGACCCAAAAATAAATCCATAACAAGACAAAGATAGAACATGAGGCATCCATAGATTTGGGGTGAAAATAGATGATAGATGATGTATAATATGATCATGCTCAAAAATGAAATAATTTCCCAAATACTTTTGGAAATATGAGCACAAGGGAGGAATGAAACATGAATACAATAAACATGCTTTTGGGTTTAAATGGAAGAGACTAGAATGTCTCAACACTTTGCATCATTCCCAAAAGGAACAAACAAAAAAAACATCTATCATCTATGACATAAAGAAGAATGCAGATACAAATAGATGAATGTCACACCATGTTCATTTTGTTTATATCCTTGTGCCAACAAAAACGAAAAAGGTCATCCAAAGAAAAATAACAAACACAAATACACACCAAGAATCACATTACGTTAAAAAAAAATACAGACACAAAGGGTTTACCACACATATGAGATGATCTATAAAAAAAATTCTACATCCCAACCTGATGAAAACAAAACTTTACACTTCTAATTTAATACCAATTAAATGAAAATCAACAACCTAGTCTTGCAACTAGGTGAAAATTCAACTCGGTAATTTTATTTTTTGATTGAAGTCAATTCAATTTGTAATTCCATCTAATAAACCACTTAAAATCAAAAAAATCAATTTACACTCATATACGATTTAAAATTCAATTAATTGATTTATTTTTCTAGTCTTCAGACAAAAATACATTTAACAATATACAAATATCAAAATCATATTTAAAAATTTAGATTTTTTCCAGTCACTCCATATTATATCACCTTTGCATACATTCAAAGTATTTAATTTCGATTTGCAACATTCAATTTCTTCTTCTCTATGACTGGGGAATATTCTCCATGTCTACTTGTGACCTCCTCTTGTCTTACATAGCATTTGCTATTAATAAATTACCAATTCCAACTGGTTCGACCCCCTCTTTTCATTCCTCTAATTTGCATTTTATTAAAACTTAAACATTTGTATCTATATGATGCCACCCCCTCCTTTATCTTTCTACATTTTCTTATGGTATTCAAATTTTTATTTGCTTCTTCTACTCCTTCTACGTAGCCCCCTTCCTTCTCTCGTATTTGCGGTACCCCACTCTTATTTTCCATTCCCATTTGCCATTGCATAATTTGTATTCTTCTTGTTGCTTTATTTTTCTGCTCATGAGTGGCACTAAGTCTCTTCCCATAGGTTGCATGGATTTTTTTTCTTTGTCATTCATTCCATCTCAAAAGGTTTATAGGTTGCATGGATTTTTTTCTTTCTATCTTACTTTCATTCCCATTCAACTTCTCCATGGTGTGATGTTATATCTAATTTTATTTTTTCTTTTGTGCTCTTTTTGAAAAATCGCAACCTCCTCCCATTTTACCTTTTCAAATTCTTCCTATATGTAACTTGAATTCCCTTAAAAATCCTTCACAAGATGAGGTATGTAAGATAATTTCATTATAATATATCTCAAGAGAATAAAATTAAACAAAGGTCATGATACCATCATCATAAATGTCAAATTTAGTTGATATTACAATATTCATATCTTTAAATGGTCATAATCAAATAATTTAAATCCATCAAATACTGTAACAACAAGATGTTTGATCGGTGCGTAAATTTTGACGATAAATGTCAATAATGTCAACCAATCTCTACCAAAACCAAAACCAAAAATGCACAATGGACAAAAAAAAAATGAAAATAATTTTTTTTGTCGATGTCAATTATTGTTTGCATGGGATGCTCCTACAGCAGACATGCTAGGTAGGAAAATTTTGTGAGTAGAACTCACAAAATGGTGTTGAGTAGTGATACTACTCTTTTAGGTTGAATGCAACCTATTGTGAACTCCATCGCTAAATCTCATGCACATGAAATGGCATCTTCTTTCTCTTCTTCCAACATCTTTCCAGACCACTCACCATATTCTTCCAACAACACTACACCTCTTTCTTCATTCCTCTAGTGGACTTACATTCACCATGTGCCATTCTCCAACTCCAAAAAAATCATTTTTTTTTCTCTTCCTTTATGGGATCCAACCCACCAAAATCCAACCACCTCCACCAATTTCCACATGAAACATCTTCTATAATTTCCACATGGAAATATGCAACATCTACATACCAATCTACTATTATATGATTTTTCTTTATATCTACTTGCACTAGCTCCTTATTTACCTCAACAATATGCAATTTCATCTAAGCTTCCTCATCACTAAATTAAAAATGATTAACACTTAACTCTTCTTTTATTGCTGTAATTTTTCCTTCCTCAACATCTACTGCAACATCTTCAAGCTCTATTGCTACAACTACAACTACATCCTCATTATTTACATCCTCTAATGAATATCTTCTCTTCGTTGCTCACTTCTTCATTTTCCTTCATCTTATTTTCTTCTTCACATAAATTTGTAGTGTTTGTTGTGACTTCTTTCTTCTTCCATATTAGGCTGCAATATTTATTGTCTCTAGTCTTCTTTTCATTGTCCTCTTTCAAGATAACTTTCTTCTCAATTGTCTTTTCCAATCTCTTCTCATCTCTTTCAATATTCTTCTCCAATATCTCTCTCCTATCCTATATATTTCCCAATCCTTCTTCAAATACCTTTCCCATCTCATCAAACTTTTTGTTTTCCACTTCTTCCCAATATTGTTCCTAGAATAAAATTTGCACAGGTCTCCTCATGACCCATCCAATATTTGGTTATTGCAATATTTCACAACTCACATCACATGCCCTACAATTGGCAAAGACAAATTCCTTCATGGCTTCCCACCTCTTGATTTATTAGGGCTTCTCTCGACCCGCATCAATCCTCACATGAGCTCTCCTCTATCGCCTTCTATTGTCTACTCTTTCCACCGGTCTTGGAATAGGTTTCCTCACATTCGATGCTCTTCCTATATGCTCAAAACCTCTAGATCTGATACCATTTGATGAAAACAAGAAAATTTCACACTCCCAATTTAATACCAATTAAATAAAATTCAATAACCCAATCTTGTAACTAGGAAAAAATTTAACTCAAAAATTTTATTTGTCAATTGAAGTCAATTCATTTTTTAATTCCTTCCAATAAATCACTACAGATCAATAAATTCAATTTGCACTTGACATATGATTTTAAATTAAATTAATTGATTGTTTTCCTAGTCTTCAGAGAAAAAATATTTAATGATCTACAAATATCAAAATATATTTACAAATTCAGATTCTTTCTAGTTACTCCTTGTTATATCACCTTTGCATACATTCAAAGCATTTAATTTATATTTACAACCTTCAATTTATTCTTCTCTGATGACTATAGGGAATGTTCTCCATGTCTACCTATGACCTCCTCTTGTCTTGCATAACATTAGCTATTAATAAATTTCCAACTCCAATTGGCTCGGCCTCCTCTTTGTATTCATCTAATCTACATTTTATTGCAACATAAACACTTTTCTACATGGTGCAGTCCCCTCCTTTATCTTTCTACATTTTATTGTGGCATTCAAATGTTTTTTTTGTTTCTTCCTCTATGCAATCTCTCTCTAAAATCTATTAACTCCACTACCTCTCCACTCCTACTCCTACACAACCCCCTTCTCTCCTATTTGGTGTGCCCCACTCTTATTTTACATTCCCATCTGTCATTTCATAAGTTGTGTTCTTTTTGCCCCTTTTTTCTTCTCATGAGTGGCATTAAGTCTCTTCCCATAGCCATGCCTCTTCTTTTTCCTCTTTTCTCTAGCATTCATTCCATTTCAAAGGTTGATATGTTGCATGGATTTTTGTCTTTATATATTCCTTTAATTCCCATTTAGCTTCTCCATGTTGTGATGATATATCTTCTTTTTTGTCTCCTGTGCTCTTTTTAAAAAACCACAACCTCCTCCCATTTTGTCTAAATTCAAATTCTTCCTATATGTAATTTAACTTCCCTTCACAATTGTTCACAAGATGAGGTAGGAAAGTTAATTTCATTATAAAGTATCTCAAGAGAATAAAAATAAGGAAGGTCATCATACCATCATCATAAATGTAAAACTTAGTTGATATTTTAATATTCATAGTTTTAAATGGTAATAATCAAATAATTTAAATCCATCAAATAGTGCAATAACAAGATGCCTAATCAATGTGTGACATTTTGAAAATCAATGTCAATAATGTCAATCGATCTCTACCAAAATTGAAACCAAAAGTGCCAAATGGAATTGAAAAAAATGATATATTTTTTATATTGATTGGTGTTCACCCAGGATGCTTCTGCATCACAACCTTACTCATCATAAATGGGAGGTAAAAAATAGGCTAAAAGAACTACACACGTGGTACAAGTTGAAGTACTAGGTTCAACACATGGTAGGTAACTCACATTAGGAGGATCATTAGGGTTTCCTCCATTTTGATTTAGTTATTTTGAAAACATAAAAAGATAAATTCATTATGATCTTTTTTTTTCCATTCTATCTTCTAAATCAGTATCAAAGTATATCATAATAGGCTACATATTACTGCTACCAGCATGATTGCAATCATTAATATCGATGTGAGTTTTATTTGTAATTATTGAACTTTTTATTCTTTGTTTTTTTTGGGATAAATAGGCTTTGACTTCATGGTTTGGTGAAGGAGGTGGTGTGGAGTCAGGAAATGATGAAGATGTATGGGTAGGAGGTATTTCATTAAATTTAGTTGTATGGATGGAGGATCATTAGGTATGGGTTTGTGATCTTCAACAAGTTGATGAGCCATGGCTCAACATCTTTGTTTGTGTTCTTTTTCACTTTGGTTTCATCTTGAATGGGATTCAACTTGTGAAGGGGGAATTTTTTTCAATATTGGTCCCTTTTCTTCGTTTGTAGGAGAAATTGAAGGAACTATCAAAGGTTGGGAAACCATAGGAATTTTATGTTTTTGCACATAGGATTTCTTTTTATTAGGAGGAACAAAATTAATCCCCAAAGGCCTTGTTGAATGATTATCTTTTGATCCTTTATGGTATGGTGAAGGGGGAACCATGGTATAAATGCCAAGTGGTCAGGGAAGAATACTTTATTTGAGCTAAGGTTCATTCACTACATTTGGAGTATGAGAAACAACTGTTGTGGCCATTGGAGGTCGAGGAGCCTTGGGTACATAATATTAGTAATGGATAATTGGGCTATATACTTATCTTTAAATTTTTGGTATGACACAAATAGATGATCTTTAGGAGGCCAAATGGGTTGGGTTAGTTGAGGTCAAAAGTAATTAAGTGAAAAATTTGCATGAGAGGCCAAAGGATTAAATCCACTATGGTAAATGGTATGTATTTTTCCTTCAAATGGGAATTTAAGGAATTTATGAATGAAATTGGGACCATGTTCATGGACCTCAGCCATGGATGACACAACTTCACAAGAAATTTGTCTACCATTGAGATTGTGGTAAATAAAACATCCAATTATTTAGGTCCCACTTTAACTAGAAGATTTATAGAGCCAATCGTAGGGAAAATAGAACCATCATGAGCCTTTAAAAAAACTTTTGATTGTTCATAGTTATCTTTATAAAGTTCATGCACATACAAGAATTCTTCAGTGATCACATTCACTACACACACAGGATCAATGAGTATCCCCCTTGTGGGTTTATCAATAATTCTTCCAATAATATAAAGAGGACCATTGGGTGCATGTATAGAATTGTTAGTATGTTTGAAAGTGATATTGGGAAAGAGATTGGTTTGGTTCTTATGAGGATGAGAATCAATCATGTTTACCACGTTAGATATATCATTATCATTTTCTTTAGTATCACTTTGTTGGACAAAATTGGTTGAATGACTTGGTAACAAATTTGTAAATATTTTTAAGTTTTGATGAGGTGGTGATACCGATTTATCCCCTTTATTATTTACACCATCCAATTAGATGACATTAGAATCAATGAGGTCTCGTACTTGGTTCTTAAGACACATGCATCTTTTTGTATCATGTCTAGTTGTATGATCATATTGACAAATGTATTTTGCATTAAATTTTTGTGGTAATATGTTATTGATGTCAATGGGCCTAATTGGAGGAAGTTGAATCTTGTTTTTGTTTAGCAACTACAACATAATAGCATGGATAAAATTGATAAATTTTGAAAATTATCTTTCTCTTGGCCTAAATTTATATGGTTTTGTAGATGCAACAACAACTTCCATTTGAATCTTATTGGATGATTGATGAGTTTTTATCTTTATAATTTTTTAGTTTTGTTTCTTATATGATTGGCAGTTATTTTGAGGTATGGCTTTAGATTTAGATTTATGAGCTGATGAAGGTGTGACTTCTTATTGGCTACATAATATTTGATAGCCATGAAGAGTTGTATATAAATATATAAATGGGGGATATTTCATCAGCAATATTTCATCTTGAATGTTAGGTAGCAAGTTTCCAATGAAAATCATTTGTATATCAGAATCCAAGAGAGAATATGAGATTTGTGAATAAAGATCTTGGTATCTATGAACCCTAATTTCAAACCTACACATAAGCAACAAATAAACACATTATTAGATCAAAATGCAAGGTGAAACAAGGATTCCCCATGAAATCCATTTACAAAGCTTAGATAGAAAGGAAAATGAAGAACAATGCAAGAAACCAAATAAAATCTATCTAAGAAAAGAAAACTCTTGATCCCATGGGGGAATTGATGCCAATTGGTGTGTCGAAATTGGCCCTTTCCCAACTCCTTTGTAAGCTTTGATGATTTAATCCACTTGATGGTTGAATTCCTGCATAACCTAGCTAAGAATTTGATAAAAATAGATGAAATGGCTATGCTTGGAGATGAAATTGAGTATAATAAGTTTACTCAAATTGTGGATGATAGAATGAGAAGAAGAGTCTCTCATTTATAGATTTACAAATGGAAGAGTGGTGCAAGAGCACCTACACCTTGTGAAGTCTAAGTTGATAGCTAGGTGTGTCTTGTGTTCATTTATGCTTAATAAGGTCTAAAGGACCAGTCATAATGTAATTTGAAAAGGTTTTGAATCATTTAGTTGAATTTGTCAGTTTGATTCATAATGCCAAGGCCATGTGAAATCATGAGTTTTAAGGGATATGGGGAGTAGGGTCTTATTCCATGTTAAATAAGGTCTCAATGAGCATTTTAAATGTATTGGAGGGCTTAATAGGTCAGTTAGGTGGTATTTGCAAAATCAAGTTGATCAAGTTGTAATGGGGTAGTGATTAAGAGCAAAATTGGCAAAAATTGTCATCTTAGACTCTAACAAAAGGTGGTTATGGTAGTTGGTCGGTTCAAGGGGTGGTTTGGATGTTATCACATGATATATTGTTGTAAGATCTCGAATTGAGGCTGTTGGAGAAGTTTGGAATGAGTTTCTAATAAGAAGTTTGCTGTTTTTTTGTGTTTTCCATTAAGAAATTGCTGATCCCGTGCATTGTACGACCTGTACATATTGTTTTACACTACAATCCTATTATGGTTGGATAGATAATTAAATAACCTTTCTTTTGGCGTTGGAATGGTGTGATTTCATTGAGAATTGAGTGAGATATCCCCGTTTTACTACCGGGTGGTCTCAAATCCCATGTTTTTCCTGTTTTCCTGAACTTTGCAAGCATTGTACGGATCTGTACCATCACCATATGATCTGAGACTTATATCATCTTGTAGGGGAATGAAATAGCTTTCATCTGAATCCAATTAGAGGTTCTAATATTGATTTTTGAGAGAGATCTCTTCATTTTTCTGGGACTGCCTGTTTCTAACTAATTTGAGGGTTTGATTGGTGTAAAAAATGATGTTCTAGTCATTCCACTTGCTGTCCAGCCCTGTAACTCGGTGGAATGACTTATTTCATGGAATTTTAGATGTACCAATGGTTTGGGAGGCATAAAATACAAGTTGTATGGTTTTAGGGGGATGCCTTAGGGTGTTTTCATGAGTTTTCCAAGTGAAATTGAGGAACTAAAGTAAGGTTTTGGAAAAATATGATTGGAACTCTATATGTGATAGTGTTTTGAGTTTTTGCAGGTCATTTTATGAAGGTCTAATGTATTGGAATGTTATTATATGTCTTGGAACCCATATTTTCAATAAACCCTCATGAATTGTGCCTAAAACAAGGTTTTTCAAGTTTGGCATGTATTTGTCCGTACCAATGGAATATTTTTGTGATTTTGGAGGTTTGAAGGCATATGAATTGCTGCACCAAGGTTTCATGGTCCTATGATAGGTTTAAAGCCATGTTGCTTTGAAAAATAGGCCTAATCAGCATAATTGAGCCTCCTGGGTCTGCATCAAAGAGAGAGTGAAAATAAGCAATGTCGGATCATTCAACATCCAATGGACAAGTACCACTTGTCAAGATGTGAATGGTTGAGGAATGAGCACATTTTGGTCAATGTGCATGATAATGCCATGAGATTCAAATTTGAAATTTGAATGTGACATGTTGGAGGGAGAAGGAAATGGAGTTAATGTCACTTGTCTCAATGCACAAGGACATGTAAGAGGAGTGAATGCTTTTTTGGATGTACAAATCCACTTGGATTTTGAATTCAAATTTGAGGGAATATTCCTCCTTTATTCCATGTTGAGAGAAAATAGGAAATTTAATAAATCAAAGTAATTGATTTATTGGACAAGTTGCATTCTCTAGAGGATTTTAGTGATTTGGATTAAATTAATCAAGATTTGATCAATTTAATGAGAGATTAGGTGATTTGACCATTTTGAATTAGATTTATGAGTTGATTTAAGTCATAATTGAGAGGAAAGTAATTAATTAAATAAATGTTTTGTTTTATTTAACTAAAGGGTACAATGCTAGATTAAATTAAACAAGGTTTAATTTAATAAGAAGAATTTAGGGATTTAATCAAATAAAATGATTTATTTGATTAAAAGGGATTTTAGAAATAATTAAATAAAATTGATTTATTTAATTAACAAGAGATGATGACTTAATTAGATAAAGTTAATTTGTTTAATTAAGAGATGAAGAGTGATGAATTTAATCAAATGCAAATTATTCGATTAAATGACTAGCAAAGGAGATGATTCAGGATGAAATGGTGTTAGTAAATCAGGATCCAGTGTGTCAGATCGAATTATATATTTTCCATGTCTACAGTATCATCCTATAAAATTAGTCACCTTCTCTTTAGGTCCTTGTTTACAATGGACTAAATCAGTTAATGCAACTGAAGGTCCAATGTTTATTTTAAAATTCTGAAGAAATGCATTAAAGTTTGTGTAGATGATGTAATTTAATTATTAGTCAATGAACAAAACCAATAAGAGGCCATGTCTTTCAATGATCACAATTTTTTTTTATCTAGGATAACATATCCAAAAGGAAATCACTACATAGAGTGTTGAAATTTGATACACAATTATTGGGATCTCCTTTTCTAACATTCTTCTTAAAGTGAGGTATCTCAATATTTTGTAGAAGTGATTTCTTTAAGATAGCAAATGAAAACAAAATATGTGTGAGGTACGTTAGACGATTAGCATTGGATTGAGTTTGGTTTGTTTTTGAATTCTTTTGTTGGAATGATGACATGTTTTGTAAGAGTTGGTTTATCATAGGATTGTTTGGTGACATGTTTTGAGAATGTGTGGAATGTGTAAAACTATTTTTATGATTGGAGGGTTATTGTTTTGAAATTTTATGAGAGGTGGAGAAAACATAGGTATTGTAGGTGAAGGGACAAATCTATAAGTATTCCTATAAGAAAGACCTAAAATAGAGTTTGCACCATTACTATATTGCATGGTGGATGTGACAACTAGAGGGGTAAAATTAGGAATAGAAGGTATAGTCATAGGAGGAGAGACTTTTTTTCCCATTTGATTTTGAGCATTTGTTAAGGCTTGAGCACATCTAGCTTTTGGGGGGATATTTGTATCCACTATATGAGCTAGGATATTCAACACTTCTATCCCTTGTGCATCATTGATTAGCTTCCTAAGGTTATCCATGAGAGGAATCATTTCTTTAGCTAAATATTTAGTGCTTAAATATTGTTGAAGGCCTATGTATTTTTCCAATTTTTTAATTTTATCTTCATGGAAATGGGAAACAATAGTATCCAAGTATACATAAATGTTAGGTGATGAAGAAAACATAGGAGATGTAGGAGTAGGAATATAATCAAAGATCTATTGTGTAGATGTAACTCCTTGAGTGAAAGAGTTATAGGACTCTGGGTCAACATTAGATGTGATTGCAGCATGAGAATCCATAAGTCTATAACTACATCTCACAGGGTATAGGATATGGGACACTAGGTCATGAAGCTCATAAATTTATTACAAGATTCAAAATATTTAAGTGCTCATATAATTGAGAGAAAAATAGAAGAAAACTATAAAAACTAAGAAAAAAATTAGAAATAGAAAACAAATTTACACGGGGGTCCTGGAGACAACGCTAAGATTGAAATTTGGATAAAATTTAGTTGGACAAGGGAAATGTTGCCATAGACTAGAGGTGTAATATTTTAACAATTTAAAATCTAAAAATTATCTACAATGTTTGAGGAGCTGAGATTGTATAGGTTTAGAATTGAAATCAAATAGATTTTTGGAAATGCATGAAAATATAATTCGTTTATGTGAAATTCACACACGTGTGTAAAATTTTATGTTGTTAAAGTAATGCAATATGTTCAAATGACAATTTCTAGAAAGAAACTGTACTTGATTTGGAGAGAAATTTATGGTTTATATAATACCACTAAGTGGTTTTGTGCAATTCTATCTTATGAAAGCAAGGTCATGAGTATTTATTTGGTTGGATGGATGGAGCATCTCCTATATGTTTGATATGTGATTATAGAAAGCATGGATTGAAATATGTGGTTACATGGTTCTCATTTACTTATTGACATGGAGGAGTGCAACCAAATTGCTTCAAACTTCAGAGGCCTTTCCTATAGACTTTATAAGTGTATTTAGTCTTATTCTTGAGATTAGTGATAAAATTAAAAAATCCTCGCCATCTCGCCCATGAAAAAATATATAAAATCTTGGCAAATCTATGAGTGCAAAGATTTCAGGATTGCAATTGTGTGTAATATTTTTTGAATCTAACATTTTTGGGGAAAAAAATATCAATTTCTATAGGCAAATCTTTCATTTTTTGGGAAAAATATTAATTTCTATAGGCGAATATTTCCTTTTTTTTTAAAAAAATATTAATTTTATTGGTGATTTTTCAACATCACTAAAATTTTGTCAAAAATATTGGAAAATATTGAAAAATTATAGGAAAATGAATTAATTACCATGACAAATATTTCATTTGAAAAAAAAAATTCTTATGGACAATTAGCGGCTTGAAGGTGGAAATGATTGATGGATTTAAGGGGTACACTCTTATAATATTTAGTTTCCACCATTGATTTAAACTATAATCTAACGAACCTTGTATTTTTGAGGTAGAATGTACCTACAATTTTTAATTCTCATGGAGCCTAACATTTATTTTGGATAATTGATCTCCATTGAGATCAACAATCCAAAATCAATTTCTAGCCCCATGAGCACTACAAATCGTGGGTATATTTTACGTCATGAAATACAATGAAGTCCATTAGATTATATTATAATTCAATGGTTGCAACTAGAGATTGGCAATATGACCCTAAGGTAACTAATAATTATGATATATTATTAGAAAATTAATTCAAGCTTGTATAGTAAATTATAAAATTTAGGCAAATACAATCTAATTATGTATCAAATGCTCTGGTAAATTTTTGAATTAAAATGTTAAATAAAATAAGCGCTCAAGAAATTTAAAGGAGGCTAAAATAATTTTTTGTGAAAATGTGGCAATTCAAGTTGCCTTACAACTTGGACTATTAGCCAAATTTTGATTCCCAAATTTCAACTAATACCCAATTGGAAAATATTCACCACTAAAAATATCACTGCTTGAGATAATACATTACTTGTGTGGACTCTTTTAGAGGTTGGATAATTTTCTCATAAGATTTTTTCAAGATACATCTATTGTTATCTTATGGGTATGTTTTGTTATTACTTTGCATTATAGATTTTGGATACTTGTTTTGAATTTTCTCTCATATGAGTTATGTGGAATTGGTATATTTTTCTTACAATTTACTTTCATTTGGTACCAAAGCATCATTTTTAGGTTGTAGGAGGAAACATATTCCTAGTATTGTTAACCCTTTGTTTGAGTGGAAGTCATGCATAGTTGACTCCATGGTTATAGAAAAAAACATTGATTCGAGGTTTTATTAGTGTTATCAAATTTGCAATTTTTCAAATTTAGTCTCTTTTTTTTATTTGGCAAATAGGTTTTTGTAGGTTTTTTTTTTTTGATACATAAGAGTATTTTATTAATTTATAAGAGGAAATCATACAACCGTCTACTAAGTAGGAGATAACAAGCACTCAAACACAACCCCAATACTACCATACTACATTCAACCTGCACTGTTGATTTGATCATGGAAATATAGTTTTCAAAATTGACAGTACCATTGTCAAAACCCAAAAAGCCCCAAACTCATACTAGCCACATCCGGACCTTAACAACTACTGGAAAATTCTAGAAACCAAATGATTTACAAAAACCCATTAAGCTTCACAAAGGACTCAAAGTCCTTGATCCATTCGAAGCCTTTGGCCGCCATTAACCCAAGAATTTTCTTTAGATACTCCATTGCAACAGCAACCACCATACGGTGGTTCATGAGAACCGCCCTGCTCAGGTCCAAGAGGAAGGGATAAAAGTTAGCAACCTTGCCGGTCTTTCACAAGAGCTCCAAATCATCTGAATGTGGGATCTTAGTGCCTAAAATTTCTGCCTTCAAGACCTCCTCCACACCACCTACTAAATCCTTCCTGAACAACCTCACTAATAGCTCATTTTCCTCCATCTTAAGAACATAGTTGTCAAGTAGAGAGGCCAAAAACCATGAGGATACATGCACATTGTCTCTCCCATACTCCTTACGCTTGAGGTGACCAGTGCTCAAAATCGTTTTGATCGCCACAACTGTTAGAGGGTCGATGTTGAGCAAAATTTGCTTCAACCTATGAACCATTATCTCTCAAAATGTTGCTTGCCTCGATGTCATATTCAAAGACATTGGGGTGTCCACTCCAAACTGTTGGTATGATTAATTATTTAATTACACTTTATTAAGTTTACTTAGGTTTTACTTAGGTAATAATTAGTTTACTTAATTAATAAGTAATCTTTATTTAGCTGAAATATTTTTAGGTCAACATTAGGGTTATGCATACATTGATTTTATAAAGCAATTCATCTCATGTAATTTTTTTTTTTTTTTTGAGTAATATCAATTTGCACATCTTCATGCAAAGCTCTGCTTTTTTATTGTTTTTCTCTTTTGTGGAAGGCCTTTTGGTTTGCATGTTTAATCTTGGTTTCTAGCATGGTATCAGAGCCTTGATATGCAACCCCTTCTCAGATTTTGGAGAAAATCATTACAGAGTTCGTTCAGGATTCCTTGAGGGTTTCATGCCTTGAGTTCATCTATGTGGAATTTTGGATCAGATCCGGCTTCACCTTTGGATTCAAAGCGCATGAAAAAGTCAAGATTGGCTTTTATTTTGTAGATTTTGGTCATCATTTGCCAAATCTGTGAGGGTCTCAAGTTCGATGATTTCTTGGAAGCTCTAGAGGTAGCCGATTATTTGGAGCATTTTTGGCACAAATGGAGTTCACCATCACGTTCATGGTGGCCAAAAACCCTAAGATTGCCCTTCATTTCATCAATTTTGGAGAAGTTAGTCTGGAAGGCTTTTTTTTGCTAGGGAGGCCGTACGACCTCCCCAACACGCAGACCAAGGCACGAAAATTAAAAAAACATGTTTTCCTGGTTTTTGTGTGAGTGCTCCCAGTTCACAAGGCTCCCTCCACCTAGTGGCCGCTAGTTTTCCACTATCGCTGACCTCCACCTCCAAAGCACCGATGGCCCTTCCAGCCCCCATGGGCTCCTTCTGCACAGGCGCCGGTCACAGCGCACGACCCCCGACTGACCCCTTAGCACCCTGCAAGGTCATATTGATGACCAGGGCTCTGCCCCAGCCCCCAACCAACCAGCCCCTAGTCGCGCATAGGACCAGGGGCCTATTTTTTTTAAGCCCCCTAGGCTGCCTATAGGCCATACTGGCTATTTTGGAGCAACCTTCACTAAATTAGGCGTAACTTTCGCATACGCTGTCCTTTTTTTACAAACAAGATACCATTGGAAAGATGATTCCAACACCAATCCAGTGGTTGAGGTAGTTTCTTCTGATTTTTCTCCAATTTTATTTTGCAGGTCCTTGAACTCAGATGTTGTTTTCACTCTGAAGGGCATATCTTTTGACTTGGTGATCCTTTTTTTGCCATACTCACGACATTCAAAATTTGGTTCAGTCCTCTACACATATCTAAGGTCCATTTTTATCAGGAGAAAAATGTGAAATTTTTCTTGTGCATGCATTCTATTTTTGTTTTCATGCTCTAGGTTTGCATTTTCTCTCGTTTATGCATGTTTTTTGCATTCTCTTCTTTTGCAATCATTGGGTATTGTAATAAATGAACTGATATAAATTTCCATCAGGGATGTTTCTTGCATAATAATCTAATAAAATAATGAAACATTATATCAAAGATTAATCAAATAAACTAATCTAAAGCAAGAATCTACTGAAAGCGTCTCATTGTCTCCTATCTTTAAAGATTTATTAAGCTATAGTGCTCTTAGATTTACTAAAACACTATGATTGTTAAAATGACAATATAAAGAATGGAATGATGTTGAATGCAATGATATGATGCTATATGATAATATCTAAATGATAAAAGAAACTACTGTAACATGAATTGACATGAAAATTGATGGATGAAGCTATAGGGTGCAACCATGATATGAAATTTATTGCTGTTGCTTGATGCTTTGATTGCTTTCCTATAGAGTAATATTGCATAAACTTGAATATTCTGGATCCTTTTACTATTGAATGAAGCTATATTTATAGATTTCTCGGTAGCAGCTTTGCACAGGGGCAACAAACAGAGGCTTGGATTCAATCTTGAGGATTGAAAGGTGAGGGATGGAGGAGATTGAGAATATTGTGGGAATTGTCCCTACCCATGAAAACACCAGGCAAGAAGATAGGAAGGATTGATGGAAGAGGATTGAGAGATTGATTCAAATTTGTCTCCAATTTATCTCCAAATCTTCCCATGAAGATTGAATCAATTAATTTAGACATATTTTTGACATAAATTAGACATATGATACCTAATTTGGTTTTGAGGAAATAGAGGAATTGATTTATTGCCTTTATTTAAATATTTTTATTTATTTAAATTAGCAAAAGAGGGATAAATAATTTAATAAAACAAACTATAGAATTTGTTTATTAAATTAAAATAGAAGAATATGATAGTTAATCAATAAAGTGTTTGACCTTTATTTAATTAATTTAGATTGATGTGATAGAATAAAATAGGGGAAATTGATAATCAAATAAAACAAAGTATTTAATTTTGTTTATTTAATTAAGATGAAATAATAGAAGAATTAGAAGAATTCAAATGTGAATTTAAACATGAACTATATAAATAAATATTTCTATTTATTCAATAGTAGAACAATTTAGGATACTTAATCAAATAAATTGTATTTAATTAATTGGATTCTCCAGACCAATTTTAGGTGTATACACCGAGTACCCATGTGATGAAATAACGCTTTTGATTTTTTAGCGCTTTGGATACCTATTTTAGCGCATCGATTTCAGATTTGAAGATTTGACACATTTAACCTTGATTTTGTCAATTTTGATCACATCCATTCTCTGGTTTGGTATGATTTGATAATCCAAATACCCTGATGATTGATTCTGATGATAAATAAGACTTGCTCTCATGATAGGTGAGAAATAATCTCATTTGTGATGATCCTCATGATAGGTGAGGAATGATTTCATATTTGATAAACCTCATGATAGGTGAGGTTAGATGATGTTTGTGATGAACCTCTTGATAGGTGAGGTTAGACGATGTTTGTTTATGAATTTTGATCAAAAATTCATACCAAAGTTTGATTGGATCTGATTGTAGAATGCCTTGTGATTTTGACTTAGTGCACTGATTTCTAAACTTTTTATGATGATAGGATCCTCTGGATAACCTCTAGATGCAAGAGCTTTTTCCATGGACTTTTGATCTAATTCCACATTTGACTCCTGATGAGATTCAGATCATCTCTCGATGTGGTCTTTCTTCTCTTCTTGACATGCCTTAGATTAGGATTAATCGGGGTCTCCTTACAACATTAGTCGAGTGGTGGCACAATGATCATAATACCTTCCACCTACCCACCAGCGAGATGACAGTCACCCCAGAGGATGTGTGGTGGATATTACAGATATCGTTTATGGGGGAGATTGTAGTTTATGATTCACATGAGGCTGATGAGAGAGATTCTCTCTACAAATTATTTCAAGATGACCATATTGAAAGATTGGCGATTTGGTGGCGTACGATGGCTAACACCTATGCTACTTTACCAACAGTACTAGTTGGATTCATTGGAGGTTTCCTTTGTCCTGATCACAGGTCAAAGGGATTCTCTCTTGGTTGGGGCCACATTCTTGAGAGCATGGTCTTGCATGGGACCCGATACGCATGGGGGATGTGCATGCTAGCCCACCTTTATCATGATTTACACTCAATGGTTTATTTGGGGGGACACAATTTATCAGCAGGGGTCACTTTGCTATAGGTTTGGGCATGGGAGCATTTTTCCATTGCACAACCATTTCCAGTACAAGATAGAGCTGCAAGCAGGCCATATTTTTTTTGATACAAAGGTCGACTTACCCAGTCTAGGATGGGTAAGTTAGAGCATTGGAGACATTTTTTGGATGACCTAGAGACTGTCATATGACATCCTTATCCGGATTGCGAGCAGTGGGAGGAGGATGATGTAGTGTTCAGATTTTAATGTGATTCCATGTATCTGATTGGCAGGACCCATTTTGTCCTAGAGAGATTTTTACTATGATGGGTCTATAGGTATTATGGTATTGTTCAGTGCATGCCTCAGGTGCACATTATGCCTAACGGCAAAGTGATACAACATTTTGGGGGTCATGCCTGTCATATGATACATTAGTGGAGGGATACTGAGCTCTGCAACCGTCAGCTTGGGATATGCACTGGGATATTGCAGAGGCACCAGTGACTATAGAGTATGCCTAGTTTTTGGCTTTGCATCCATGTCTTTGGATTACTATTCTAGATGAGCCAACACCATTACCTGTTGAGGAGGATGTTGCAGAGGATCCAGCCGCAGCCATTGAGGGTGAGGAGGATAGTGGTGATGACACCGAGATGAGCAGTAGTGAGGACAATAGCAGTGATGATGGGGATGATGGTGGTGGAGGTGGTAGAGGGGTTGGGCCAAGCAGTGTAGGTCCATATTCGAGTAGGCCTCGCAAGAGGCGAGCAGTGGAGATGCCTTCTATAGATCAGCAAAGATAGATTGCCAGCCTATAGGTGTAGGTACAGACTCTACAGGTCCAGCTAGTTCAGGTACATGGTTTACTTGTGCAGACACAAACACAACTACAGATCCAAGCACAAGCTCATGCATAGGCTTTGGAACAGGTTTAGGGACAGATGGCAATTGTGCAGACATAGGTTGGTACTTTGACAACTGAGAGGGATAGTTCCAGATAGATTGCAGAGAGGGCATAGGGGATTGCTGAGACTTTATAGAGGATAGTTGATGGTACCTCTATTCCTGACTATATGAGGGAGCTTCTTCATGTTGGCCGAGAGGAAGATTTCTACAAGGGCTAATATCATGATGCAATTCCTGCCGAGCGCAGAGTGAGTTATGCCCCTTATAGATCTGGTAGGACGAATACCTAAACAATTAGCGAGGGTGTGATGCAGCCTCCATGGAGAGATCCTAGAGATCCTAGTCCATCCAATGGTGGTGGAGGTACTGGTCCTATGATGCATGCACCTTCTAGCAGCAGTAGATCCTAGATGTTGCTTTGCGATATACTTTTTGAGACATGATGTACATTTCGAGTCAGCTAGTTTTGATGATGTATCTCTTCTATTTCAAACTTCATTGTATACTTGACATTGATGATATATATGATTTATATGATATGCAGTTGATTTCTATTGATCTATGATGGTCTTATTATGATTCTATAATGGATGCATTTATTTTATGTTCTATATACCATGTGATGATTCTATGATGAATGCATTTATTTTATGATGATTCTAATTTTAATGCTTATGTATGAATATATGATGTATGGATGTATGATGTTCTAAATGTATGAATGAAAAATTGTGATTTTGTGATGGATGATATATGGATGACAATGATGTATGGGTTGAAATAATAATATATTGATGGAAATGATGATTTGTGATGGATGATATATGGATGACAATGATGTATGGGTTGAAATAATAATATATTGATGAAAATGATGATTTGTGATGGATGATATATTTATGAGATGAATGCAATGACATGAATTATTTATTTATGATATGATTATATGATGTGGAAAAACATGATATGATGAATGCACAACTATTTTATGATAAATGTATGAATGATGAGATGATAAATGCTTTGTAATGTATGTAAATGAAAAGATGATGCACCTATATGTTTTTGACGAATTTTGTTTATGTCAAGTATACTCAATCATATTTCTAGAAAAGATAATCATTAATTTGAATCCTTTGTGTAACAACTACTCTGCAGATGTAGAATTTATTATGAATGCATTCTAATTTTATCATGCAACTATATGCAGACCTATTGACATTTTAACAATAATTTTGTGCTTGGTATCATCATAGAGCTTTTTAAGATGTTGAAAGTGACTACAAGCATTAATGGTATATGTTAGACCAATGACGACTTGAGTACTACTTTCATGATTTTTGATATTGCAAGCAAACACAAGCATCTAGGTATAATTGAACCGAGATGACCTTAGCATTTCTCGCATAAGCAAGCAGAGATTAATCATTTTAGTTTGTGAATTTTGAATGTCATCGGTGATACATTTGTAGAGCACATTCCTCAACAATTCACACATTTATATGATTAACACATAGACAAAAAACAATAAAAATTCCATTCTTCTTCCTTGTTTCTCTTGTTTATTACATCCTTGAGTTACTCCAAAGAAATGATAATAAAAAATACAACTTATCCACCTTTTACTTAGAGTGTGTCACTCATTATTTAGGTTAGATCATCCATCCCAATTTTGTGATGTTTTTATGATTTTTTGAGATTTTGAAATTCAAAACTAACCTAAAGACCTATCCTAGAGGCCTCGGGAGCTGATCAAAGATTAGCCTTGCCTGCGTTATACACGTAGAGACCACGTAGTTCGACTAACATAGACTCATGTTTTTGTTTTTGTTTTTCTTTTTGAGACTGAATTTTTGACTTGTTTTTGGAATTTTCTGATATGAAATGGATGTTTGATGTGTTTCCGATGGTGATTGATGTTCTGATTTGATCATTGTTTTTGTTGTACTTTTCATACTGTTGTTTGCCCATTTGGCTAAGCTGATGTTTTATTGCCCCCAGTGAGATCTAGATGCTGCCCCCAAGCTAGAGTGAGACATGACCATGTGAAATGAAATGATAATGGATGTAATGATGGCAAGACTAATGATCATGATATGTATCAAAATAGATGGAAAAGCTAGTTTAGAATCACATACGACACCTATTTCTAGGTTTTCACCATATGTTTTGATTGTACTTTTGTTTTGTATTTTCTCTTTTCTCATTTTATTTTTTAAATTTTTTTGCATTTTGTATTTTTTTATTACCAAGATGCCTGTTTGCTAGGTTTTCATCAAGGAAACCATTTTCCAGAAGTTTGACCCATGCACTAAGTAATTTAGGTGTAGTATCTTCTGAGATGGATACTGTTAATAGGTTTATCAAATAAATCCCCTTCAGGTGTTGATAGCTGATAAGCGCCTTATCCATAAACTGATGTGATGACAAAGGGACCTAGCCAATTAGGTTCAAACTTCCCTTTATTTTCTCTATGTTGGTGATTTCTAGGATTCTCTTTTAGGACCAAATCCCCAACCTGAAAGACTCTAGGGTTTACCCTATGATTGTAGCTCCTTGACATCCTTTGTTGGTAAGCTATTAGATGATTAACAACTTGTTGACGATGCTCATCCAATAGTTCTAGTTCTTGAAGCCTAGATACTCTATAGTCCTCATCTGAAATGATGCCTTTGAGTGATACACAAAATGATGGAATCTCTACCTCAATGGGTAATATGGCCTTCGATCCATATACCAAGGCATATGGTGTAGCTCTTGTTGGTCTTCTGACACTAGTTTTGTAGGCCCGTAGTGTAGGATTAAGTTGAACATGCCAATCACGTCCAACATCGTTAACCGTTTTCTTGAGTATTTTTTAAAAAAACTGTTAGAGGCCTCTGCTTGGCCATTTCCTTGAGGATAATATAGTGTTGAGAAATGATGTTGGATATGAAATTTATCACACAATTCCTGGACATCCTAGTTTTTGAATGGTCATCCATTATCAATGATAATGGATTGAGGTATGCCATACCGATAGATTATGTAATTCAATATGAATGACCAGATATGTTTTCTAGTGATAGTTGTGAGAGGAATTGCTTCTATCCATTTTGTAAAGTATTATGTTGTTGTGATTATCAACTTGTGTTCATTGGATGAAGATGGATTTATCTTTCCTACCAAGTCTAGTCCCCATTAAAAAAAGGGCCATGTTGATGTGAAAGGATGTAATTCTTGAGTTGGTGCATGGACCAGATTACTATGAATCTAACACTTTTGGCACTTCTTGACAAATTGATAAGACTCCTTCTCCATACTTGGCCAATAATATCCTAAACGAAGGATTTTCTTCGCTAGAGTTATCACACTAGAATGAGTGCCACAAATACCTTCATGAAGCTCACGCAAGGCCGTCTTAGATTCATTATGTTCTAAACATCGGAGAAGAGTACCATCTAGACCTCGACGACAAAGTATGTCGGTGATCAAAGTATGTTGGGTGGATTGGCAGATGAAGTTGTGTTTTTGGTTCCTGGAAAGATTAGGAGGAAGGATATTGTTCTTTAGGTATGCATAAGTTTTTTCATAGATGGAGGGTTCAATGGTATCTAAAAGGTATATGGTTTGGGATTCCGAAATTTTATAGGAACGATTAGATACTTGTTCTACTATAAACTCATAATGACCACGTTTCTTTGGAAATTTTAAAAGTGAAGCAATTGTCGCCATAGCATCTGTCACTTTGTTATTTACCATTGGAATTTGATCAAATTTGATATTGAAAAATTATTGTTTGAGATCATCTATTAGCTGCTTATAGGGAATCAAATTTTCATCTTTCATCTGATATTCATCATTTACTTGATAAATGACTAATTGAGAATCCCCATATACTTGTAACACTGTGATTTTTCATTCAATTGCTACTTTGAGCCCAATGATTAATGCCTCATACTCTGCCACATTATTGGTACATGGGAACATTAGTCTATAAGATTTTAGAATAGTGTGCCCTTGGGGTGTAATGAACAAAATTCCCACTCCAGATCCTCTTTGGGTATATGATCCTTCAAAGTAAAGTATCCATTGTTGTGGTGTTACTATAAGAATGTCTGCATCAGGGAACTCCATTGTCATAGGCCGATCATTTGGTAAAGGAGCTTCAACTAATTGTTTGGTGATTACTTGACCCTTGATGGCTCTTCTTTCCACATACTGAATATCAAACTCACTTAAAAGCATGACCCATTTGGCCAGTCTACCTGTTAAAACTGCCTTACTGAATAAGTATTTTAATGGGTCAATTTTAGCTATGAGCTTGATTGTGTGAGTCAACATATAATGCCGCAACTGTTGAGTAGAAAATACCACTGCCAAACAATATTTCTCAATGAAAGTGTAGTTTATTTCATAGCCATTCAAATTTCTGCTGATGTAGTAAATGGCTTGTTCCCTTCCTTCATAATCTTCTTGTGCCAATAGTGCTCCTAAAGAAATATCCATTGTTGCAATGTATAGTATCAAAGGTCTTCCTTCTGTAGGTGGCATGAGAATAGGCGGTGACATTAGATATTGCTTTATTTGGTTGAAAGTTGTTTCACACCCTTGATCCCATTTGAATACAATATTTTTATGCAATAGATGATTGAACGGGTGAATTTTGTCTGCTAACTATGAGATAAATCTCTTGATTGATTGTAGCCTTCCCTGTAGTGACCTTAGTTGACTAATGTTTCTAGGTGGTGGCATTTCCATTATTGCCTTTACCTTTGTTGGATCTACTTCAATACCCTTTTCTGAGACTATGTATCCCAAGAGTTTTTCTGATGTAATCCCAAAGACACATTTCTTAGGGTTTAGTCTGACATTGAACTTTTCTAGTCTTGTGAAGATTTTGCATAGGATATCTAGATGCCCTTCCCTAGAACAAGATTTAGCTAGAATATCATCTACGTGATCTTCCATAAAGGTGTGCATCATATCATGAAATATTGTGGTCATTTCTCTTTGATAAGTTTCTCCTGCATTTTTCAAACCGAATGGCATGACATTCTAGCAGATGGTTCCCCATGGACATGTAAATGCAGTTTTCTCTTGATCCTCTGGTGCTATCTAAATTTGGTTGTATCTGAGAAATTATCCATTATTGACAACATGGCATGCCCTACTATTAAGTCTACAATGATGTCTATATTAGGCAATGGGAAATCATCCTTGGGGCATGCTTTATTCAAGTCCCTGAGATCTGTACATATCTTGATACTATTGTCTCACTTTCAGATAGGCACAATTTTGGATAACCATTCGACATAATCAATAGACCTAATGAATCCTGCATCCAATAACTTCTTCAGCTCGGCCTTTACCATTAATGTGATATGTGGATGCATCTTTCTCAATTTTTGTTTTATAGGTTTGATTCCAGTAGGCAGAGAGAAATGATGAATTAAAAGATTGGGGTCTAAACCTGGTATATCGAAATATGACCAAGCAAAGTTAATGCTTCTTTCTTCAAAGAATTTGATAAACTTGGGTCTTTCTTGCTCTATCATAGATTCTGCTAGATGTAAAATCTTTTCTCTTTCTTCGGTGCCAATGTTTATAGATTGTGTAGGTTCCACCAGAATTGATGACCTTTCATGATAATGCTCTGGAAGAGTGTCAAATATCCCATCTTTCAGTGCCTCAGAGAGGTTTTCATCGTCAGATGCATTCTTTATTTTTTCTTTTTCAAGATCTAATGCTGCCATAGAATGGTTTTCACCATTAGATCCATTATTCCTATTTTTATTTTTGCAGCTAGAAGATTTGACACCCTCCTGATGATTCGCATCGTTATGAGAATTATGGATAGAACTTGTATCAGGTTCGTCATAACATAGAAAATTTACAATAGCATCATTGTTTGCAAATATGGGTACATTTATGGGTTCAATGGGTTCCCAGTCAATAAGTTCAGGATGGACTAAAGGCATGAAGCCATCAGATTGTCTAAGGTCAATGGTGGTAAGGGTACAGGCAACTATGTCATCATAGTTTTTATTAGGGATGTCGAGATCAATGATGGTACCCTCCTCAAGATTGTCTAGTTCACTTGATGTTTGTTCATCCTCACTTGAGTCATTGATATGTTGTGATCCTAATTCAAGTGGTCAAGACCCAGAGCTCTGTCCCTCCTCATGTGTAGGTGCGTACTATTTTATGACATCGATTTGGACATCTATGTAAGATATATCAGAATATAGATCCCATTTATATTCATTTGAATCCATTTTAGAGCTATCTCTAACCTGAAGGATTCTTTCAACAACTCTCTTTGTCATTTCTTGCTTTTCTTCTTCTGAGTATCCTAGCCCTGTCTTATCTTTTGAATGAAGAGTAAGAGGCTAAATAGGTTCTACGATGCCTTCTTTCCTCTTTCTAATAGGTCCCTGTCCTTCATAACCCATTTTTTTCTAAAATAGCCTTCCCTTTTCCATACTTATCTCTGTTGATGTTAATATTTTTTGATGACGATGTTTCTCCATCTTTGTATAACCAATCGAGGATAGCTTTCTCTTCTGATTCATCCTCTATAGTGCCAGCTTTCACAAATCTTTCTTCTAGAACTGTGGTTGGTAGTGATGGTTGATGTTTGATCATTGATGGTTGGCCATATGTCTTTGGAGATGTCATGAATAGTGAAATATTAAGAGCTTGCTCAATAGAATATTGTCCCATTCCCTTGTCTATCAGTTGGACCTATTCTTGGAATTTCTTTGATAAAGAATTGTGGGGATCTTGATTGTCTATTAATGTAGTTTCAACAAGACTTGTATCTTTTGATTTATTCTTTTTATCAACCCACTTGGATGCTATATTTGGATGTTTTTCTTCATTTGATGAATTTGAACTACATGCTTCCCTATTGTGAGGCACAAATGTGTCTTGAGAGACTCTGAGTGTCACAATGTTGAGGATGGTTATAATCTGTAGAGATAGTCACCTCCTATCCATTAACTAGTAATTTTAAGCATTGATGATAGGGGGAAGGTACTACCTGCATTTCGTGGATCCATGAGCATCCTAAGAGTATATTGTAAGTTAAGTCTTTTTCCAATACCTGGCATGCTATGTTTTTCATCATTGGTCCCACTTGAATGGGTAACATAATCAACCCCTTAGAAGATCTTTCTTCCTCATCATAGGCCTTTATTGTCATTTTCCTTCAGGCATCAATAGCGTTATCTAAATATCCTAGTGCACGGATTAAATTTAGAGTGAAAATGTTCAAACCAGCTCCCCCATCTATTAGGACTCTTTTGACATGATGATTGTGGATCAAAACTTCAATATGAAGGGCGGTGTTATGCGGATGGTTAAGCGACACATCATCCTGTTCAAAGAATGATAGAGAATGTCATGTAGTCAAATGTCCCACCATAGCCTGGAATTGGCAAACATCTATATTGTTAGGTACCGTGGTGAAAACTAATGCTTGTTCAATAACTTCTTTATGTGATGGTGATAGTTTATTGAGTTCTAGTATTGATATTTGCACTGGAATTTTTTGAAGCTGATTGAAAATGTTGTATTGAGATGGAGGTGGAATTATGTTTTTAAGCACAACTCCCTTTTCATTACATTAACTAGTTGATAATCATGTTGTTCTCTGATTTTTAAAACGTTTATTTGATTTTCAAAGACTTGTATGCTTGGGAGAAAATCTAGTGGGGTAATGTCATTGGTTTTGTGTTTTTCCATGTGATGACCAACGATATTATCATTTTCTACTTTGGTAAGACAAAGGATCGTGGTATCGTAGACATGATTGATATTTTTACCCTTATTGTTCGTAGAAGATGATGCTCCTTTGTCATAATTTGGTAAGGGGACCTTGAAGGCTGTATGAGCATTTTTATTTTGGTGTCCCTCTACATATACCTTGTTATTGTCGATCAGATCTTGAACTTTGTGTTTTAACTCCATGCAATCATTAGTCTTGTGGCATTTATTGTTGTGGAAGTTGCAATAATATGCATCATTCCACCATGGTGGTTTGAATTTTGGATCATAGAATCTTGCTTCCCGTGTTGTGATAAGACAACTTGTGACTAGTTCCCTCATCACTGATTCCAAATTTTTCCCTAACGATGTGAACCTATGCCGGTTTGATGTTTTTTGGTACATTTGCGGTTTTGAGATTTCGTTGTTTTGAATGACATTTGACTTGATGTTTTGATCGTTGTTTTGGTTTGTTTTTGAAGTAGATGCTATCAAGTTGAAAACTGGTTTGGAATTTTTTAAATCATTTTCCATTTCATTGCTCCCCATATTTTTGTTCTTTTGCCAAAATTTTGGCTTGTCATTGTTGGGTTATTGTTTTGAGGAATTTTCGTTGTTCGATTTCTCGTTGTAATGTTTAATAACCCCTCTTTTGACTATTGCTTCTTCAATCTTAAGGCCATTTTCTATCACCTTTTCAAATGTAGGAGGAAATTGTAATTCAAGTCTGTAACTCATCTCATTTGTCAAGTTGTCTATGAACAAATCCATTTTTTCTTCCTCAAGAATGGAGCAAGGATATCTAGCAAATAGTCGTCGCCATCTTTGTAAAAAGGACAAGAATGTCTCTCCTTTGTTTTGTTTCATGTTATATAGATCCGTTATCATGACATTGTGTTGGATGTTAAAGGAATATTGGGATATGAACTTGTTGAAAAGCTCCTCAAAAGTTTGTATCCCTAGTTGTAATTTAGAAAACCATTCCATACACGGACCCCCCAAGCTTCTTGTGAATAATCTCATCAGGTAAGTTTCCTCTTGAGAAAACTCTAGGCTCATGGTCTTGAATTCCCGGATATGATCAATCGGATTTGTCTTTCCATTGTATTTGTCATACTTTGGGAATTCACAATGTCGAGGAAAAGGTATCATGTCTACCGTTGAGTCAAAAGGATTAGGACAAATGTCCTGTAATGCATACCTCTTTGTGTTTCCATTTGTTATGTCCTGTAGTTTTTGTTGTATGTTATGCATTTGGTGTGTTAAGGCAACAACCGGATCTACACCTTGTGTGTGTGGTGGTATTTTGGTTTCTCATGTTCTGGGTGCTTCTTTTAAGCGATTTGCGTCGAAGTCTTTGGGAAGCTTAGCACCTGATTCAACCAACAGTAAGAGATATTTCTCCATGTCTTGCTCTAAGATCTTTTCCATGAATTTATGGAATTTTGGATCTTGTTGTGTTGTTTGCATGTCTTCTAGAGTTATTTCATTCTTGTCACTTTGATGTAGACTATTCCAGGGATTTTCTTCTGCCATTGTATTTGATATTTCAAGTTCCTTTTCTAAGAGCCTCTATTTTTGTAACCTGGTGAAGATTGGCATACAAGTGTTTTATTCTTTCTACCAAACTGTAATATTCTATGTTGGAAAAAATGTCAAGAGAATTTTTAACAAAGTCAAATAGGATGATCTATCCTATTGATAAGACTAGGTTAAAAAGTTGACTACTATGCCTCATTTCATGATAGTAGGATGATAATATCCTGATGATGAAACTTTAGCTTAATAATCAAGACTTTGTTTTGATTTGACACTTTATGATTTGCAAGATTTTTGTTTTAGTTGAAAAGATAGTTAACTTGTAGGAACCTATTTGCTCTTGGTTTCTAGACAGTCTTTGTGTTGAAAAGATACTTCTGTTTTGAAAAAAAATCTGTGTTTAGATGACAATCAAACTAACTAATCTATTTTGAAAATCTTTTTTTTGAAAGTGCTAAAACAGAGTTCAGAAGAGCTAAAATAGGACTTGGGAATGCTATTTCACAGAAGCGCTAAAATAGAGTTTAAAAGCGCTGAAACAGATGATGGAAGCGCTATTTTTGTAAAAGCGCTAAAACAGATGATGGAAGCACTATTTTTGTAAAAGCACTTAAAACAGTGCCCAAAAGCGCTGAAACAGAGGATGGAAGGGCTATTTTGTGGAAGCGCTAAAACAGAGTCCCAAAGCGCTGAAATAGATTTCCAAAGCGCTAAAAAAAGGGTGGATGGTTAAAGACTCTTTATTGCAAAACTTGATTTGGCCTTGTGGAGTATTCTATTATCAGTTGTGAGATGTAGGACCGATGTATGGGTTGAATATGATTATGATGTTGTGTAAGGGCTCTCCTTTGGAAGAAGGCTCGTGAATAAAGAGGTTCTAAGGCATAATCCCTAGTGTAACCTCTAGCGAAGTCATGATACTTATGTATGAAGGTATTTTGTTGCAACAAGATTTTTTGACTCTGATATAAGAAATGCCTTTTTCTTAAAAGATTTTGATAACCAAGTGGTCTCTTGCGTTTCTTGACTTTGATGGTTTTCTTGACAAAATTTTTTGATTTCCAATCTCGAATCATGAATTTTTCTAACCTGATTTGATTTGCGGTTTTCTGGATGAACTATTATCTGAGTTATAATGATTTTCAAAACACAATAAGAAAATTCTAGAATAATTGTTTTAGTCCTAGAATCTGAACAAATAGTGTATATTTAAGAACCATGAATGGTCCTTATTGATTTTCACTGGTTTGATTTAACAAATATATACTTTAGACAAAATCATGTCAAAAGGTCATCATTATACTCAATAGCCCACATCTTAAAATTGCGTTGACTCACACAACCATGTCACCCCCTAGAGGGCGCTTGTGTTTTTGTCGTTTCAATGTGCATACGCAAAGTCGAATTTCTCATCCCTTGAGCAAACGGTCCTTGGAAATTATATGGTGAGTGTCTTGGGGGCAGATTCATCCCTCCCCTTGCACTGTGAGTATTACAATGTTTGGTTATTGACTCGGCTAGATACTATGCTATGGTTCTTAAATAGGGTTTTCGTGCGGTGTGAAAAATGATAAACTCCCTCAAGAGACCTCTCAATCTTTACAACAAAGATTTTAGGGGTGGTTATCTTGCACACTACTATCGAGTTGGAATTTCATCAACAACTCGCATTTTTTTAGAGTGGGTTGGAATCCTTGGCTTTAGGCATTCCCACTTAGGTTGTTCCCGTAGGGTGAGTATTTTTTCCTACTACGACAGGCCTTCTAAAGGTTAAGAGCATAAAATTGCATGGAAATAAAGGATGAGTCTAGCACTTTGATCACCCAATTAAGGGGAGAGTATAAGCCTATTCACCACACAAGCATAGTAGATAATGATTTGTTTTAAGCCCAAAAGATAAATTTTGCTAATCTATGTGAAGATTTTGCTTCAAAAAAGTCATGGTGTCAATTTTTAATGGATATAGAAAATGTGTGATGGCTACCTAGGATTGATAAATTTTAAATCAAGTGACTACCCTAGGATTGATAAATTTTAAACCAAATGCATCAAAATAAAATTTTGGTCATGTTCACATCGGATCCAGGTAAACAATTACATAAGCACTAAAATAGTAAATGAAAGCGCTATAGTTTTTACCAGATGCACTATAATCGAAAGCTCTGAAATAGAGCTTGAAAGCATTAAATTTTTCCACGGAAGCGCTATATCAGCTATACTAGAGATGGGTGGCTGATGCGCTGAAAGAGTTCATGGAAGCGCTATAGTTTTACTTCCCAGAAGCGTTAAAACATTTAGCGGATGTGCTGTAGTTTTACGAAAGTGTTGAAACAAATCAAAAAAGCACCATAGTTTTCCATGGAAGCACTATAGTTTTTTACAAAAGCGCTAAAACAGAACACGCCAGAAACCTATGCGACACTTTTTAAAAAAAAATTGCAAATATGGGGTTAATACCCCACGGTGGGCACAAAATTCTAAGTGTGAATAAGTAAATAAAGAAAATACACTTCTTAATGAAAAATTATATCAAATATTAAGCAAATAATCTAATCTAAAGCAAGAATTTACTGAAAGCGTCTCATTGTCTCCTATCTTTAAAGATTTATTAAGCTACAATGCTCTCAGATTTAGTAAAACACTATGAATGTTAAAATGACAATCTAAAGAACGGAATGATGTTGAATGCAATGATGTGATGCTATATGATAATATCTAAATGATAAAAGAAACTACTGTAACATGAATTGACATGAAAACTAATGGATGAAGCTACAGGGTGCAACCATGATATGAAATTTATTATTGTTGTTTGATGCTTGATGCTTGATTGCTTGATACTTTGATTGCTTTCCTATAGAGTAAGATTGCATACACTTGAATATTCTGGATCCCTTTACTATTGAATGCAACTATATTTATAGATTTCTCGGTAGCAGCTTTGCACAGGGGCAACAAACAGAGGCTTGGATTCAATCTGGAGGATTGAATGGTGAGAGATGAAGGAGATTGAGAAGACTGTGGGAATTGTCCCTACCCATGAAAACACCAGGCAAGAAGATAGGAAGGATTGATGGAAGAGGATTGAGAGATTGATTCAAATTTGTTTCCAAATCTTCCCATAAAGATTGAATCAATTAATTTAGACATATTTTTGACATAAATTAGATATATGATATCGAATTTGGTTTTGAGGAAATAGAGGAATTGATTTATTGCCTTTATTTAAATATTTTTATTTATTTAAATTAGCAAAAGAGGGATAAATAATTTAATAAAACAAACTATAGAATTTGTTTATTAAATTAAAATAGAAGAATATGATAGTTAATCAATTAAGTGTTTGACCTTTATTTAATTAATTTAGATTGATGTGATAGAATAAAATAGGGGAAATTGATAATCAAATAAAACAAAGTATTTAATTTTGTTTATTTAATTAAGATGAAATAATAGAAGAATTAGAAGAATTCAAATGTGAATTTAAACATGAACTATATAAATAAATATTTCTATTTATTCAATAGTAGAGGAATTCAGGATAATTAATCAAATAAATTGTATTTAATTAATCGGATTCTCCAGACCAATTTTAGGTGTATACATCGAGTACCACGGGCTAGCCACCTAGCCAAAAGTCCATTCTTTTTGAAACCCAAAAGCCTCTAAAACTTTAAACAAAAAATGCCAATTCACCCTATCATACACTTTCTTTATATCCAATTTTAACAACATTGTTTATTTCTTTTCCTTTTGAACTGAATGGATTACTTCTTGAGCAATAATTACCCCAACAAGGATCAACCTCCTAGGCACAAACCCTATTTTCTCTTCAGAGATGATAAATGGAAGAATTTTCTTGAGGCGGTTGGCCACAACCTTAGCAAGAATCTTGTATAATGTGTTGCAAAGGGAAATGGGACGAAGTTCATCCTAGAACTCCGATTTCTCTTTCTTTGGAATGAGTCAATGAAAGTGTTATTCACCTCCCTAAGGATTTTTCCTGAGCTTCTTGAGTCATCAATTTCCTTAGTTATTTTTGATCCCACAAAATCCCAACACTTCTGGAAAGAAGCCACTGGGAAGCCATCTGGTCTAGGAGCTTTCTCAAGACGTAGACAAAAAACTATGGCTTTTATTTCTTCTTCTAAGAATTTAGTATTTGAAGCCTCCATTTGTGAAACAAAAACCAGAGCAAGAATGTTAGCTAAAATAGCATGTTGTGCCCCTAGATTGGAACCTTCCAAGTCATTAAGAAGATTACTAAAGTAGTCAACTGCTGAATCTTTAATCTCATGAGGATCCTCCACCAAATGACCATCAGCTGATTTAATGCTTGCAATCCTATTTATTTCATGGGGAATTTTTTTTTGTGTTGTGAAAAAACTTTGTGTTCCCATCTCATGCCTTGATCCAGATCTCCCTTGATTTTTATCTCCAAAATAGTTCCTCCTTAGCCAAAAGATCATAACAACCTTGGCTAAAGCTTCCATTTCAACCTCAATCTTGATTCTCTCCTCAAAAATATTTTTGAAGCGGTCCTTATTTCACTATCTTATTTGCATCTTGATGTGTTTCAATTTTGAAAATTATATTGAACATCTTAGTTATGCCCAAATTACATTCTAACCACCATTGTTTAATCAGACCCAAAATATTTTGCTCCTTAAACCACATCATTTCAAACTTGAACGAACAACAAACTGGTCCCTTCTCGCCTTCAATTTGCAGTTAAATTGGATAATGATCACAACCCACCCCCGCATTGATTCTGCTATCCATGATGAAAGGGAAAGTTCCCAAATTCCCTTTGAAGAAGAATCTATTGAGATTTTCTATAATTCTAGAAAAGCCTTTCCTTTTGTTTGTCCACGTATAACTGCCATTCACAGTTTGCATCTCTACCAACGAATTTCTCTCCACAAAGTGTTGAAAATCTATTTGGGATTGAAGAACTCTGCCCACCCCCCCTTTTTTTCCACAGGCCCTAGAATGGCATTGAAATCTCCCCCCAATAAACATAAATCCAATCATGGGAGGTTGACGATTTGATCTAACTCTTGCCACACTTTCCTTTTTGTATACATGAAGATGGGCCATAAACATTAATAAGCAAAAAGTGAATATTTTAAATTAAACTCCTTACCCGACATGCCAGCCAGTTCCGATTAGAGTCTACTTCTTCCACTAATACCATTTGGGGCCTCCAAATAGTTAACAGACCACCTAATGCACCATCATCTCCAACCCCTAATGATTTCCAATATTTCATCTTTTTGCTAAACTTGATCAAATCTTGACCCCCAAGTTTTGTTTCTTGAAGGAGAACTATTTCCACTCGATAATATTTGATATGGTGCCTAATTAGACTCCATTTTTTAGGGGTGTTGAGGCCCCTAAAATTCCAAGTAAGAAGTCTTATTATTGTTTAGGAAGAGTATCACTCTTCCCTACTTTCATCATAGAGTCAATTTTATTTTGGCCATTTGATTCACCATCCTATTTGAGTTTCTCCTAATTTGGAACTCTTCCACATTTCTTGTTATCACCACAATCTAGGGTAATTTTAAACATATCCTTCTCACAAATACCCAGCTTGATCTATGTTGATTCAAGACCTAGGGTTGATTTATTTTTCTTCCTTGGTTGGGAGCAGTTACCTTTTGTACAATCAACCACATCTTCAGGCTCTTGAACATTGTGTGTGTCTTCCGAAAAATCTCCAGCTTGTAGATCCTAAAAGTTATTCTTGGCCACTTCATCTAGTTCTACCAGCTCTTTTCTGACCACAATCAAAGAGTTCAACTCCATGTTTTGGAGATCTTCCCCCAAAAATGATAGAACCTTTGAATTCTTGTCATCCAAAGTTGGATTCTGATTGATGTCCTGCTCTACCACATCTTGTAACATTGGATCTACAATAGGGAGATTGGTTTCATGAACCATAGGCACTGGTAGCGGAACTAACGAGTCCCAACCACAACTAAGTTTCAATGAGAGAGGGACTTTTATTGCCACTGGCCCTGCCCCTCTAATATCCTTTGTTGCATTTGGCTTGGTCAAATCTTGATTTTCAGCCTCCTTCTCATGGTGTATCAATAAAACCCCCACTTCCCTAGCTTTACCAACTTTTTAAAGTGAGGATCTACAACCCAATGGATGCACAAAAATATTTCTAGTGAGAGAGTCAACCATGAGCTTCTAAACCCAACTCCCATAGTCAAATATTAATTCAAATTCATCCCAAATATGCCACTCCAGGTTGATCTCAATATATAACCTCACATAGGTAGAAGCACCCTTCACATCTTTTCACTCTTCAACACATACAAAGGTTCCCAAACTGTTCTCGATCTCTTCTAAAATACTTGGCTCCCAATATTCCAATGGATGATTTGGGAGTCTATACCAATCTTGCAATGTCTCCATTTCATGGTTTGAGGGATTAAAACCCACTACCCAATGGCGGAGGTAGAAGCCACAACCATCCAAAACCCAAACACCTTCAATAATTTCATCCCTCAACACTCTAGTCGAACACACAACTAGAAAAAACCTTTTTTGGATGGTTTTAAACTGAAGGTCTAAGCCCCAACGTTCCTTCCACCATTTAACTAAGTAATCCCCATTTAGAGAGGCACCATACCATTTTCCAGTCAGCCCTAAATTTTCCAAATGAAAAACCTCCTCTTGAAGCTTGGCTAGGCTGACCACTAGAGAAGCCCGACCACCCAGAATGGTTCTTCCACCCATTGAAGCTGTTGCTTCTGTTTTCCCTAACTCAGATTCTTCCCTTGCCTCCTCCCATTCTGTGTGTGGCTGCTTCTACTACCAAATAACCTTGGTGTTGCTTGGTCTTCGATTAGGGTTTCAACCCCAAACGTCTTGGTCCTCCGACCTTGAAAAAACACCATTACCTCTATGACCTCTATCTTGTTGTCTCGACCTACGAAAATATTCATTTATGTACCCACCTCTCCCATGACTACCCCTAGATCTAGATGCTCCCCGTTGCTACCCACGAATACCAAAGTCCCTATCGGTTTCGCCAAGGAATGGATTATTATTAATGCACAACCTTTCCCATTTGTTTGATTTCCATATACCTACAATTTTCACATGTCTATGATCCCTAATTCCATCTTTCCCACACTCTATCCTTCGCCCTGCATCTGACCATTGCAGACCTCCAAACCCACATGCCATCAAATTTTTTTTGTAGGTTTTTTATTTGTGAATGTTTTGGAAATTTTTTATAGATAGTCTCTTAGGCCATTTGAAAATACCTCATAATTATATTTAAAAGTCCTAAGAAACTATGAATTAATAGAAAAGTTGATAAGGCTTGAATCTAGAAAAAAATTGGCCACTTTTTGAGGGTTTAGATGAATCATAGAAAATATTTATAGTCTTATGTGTCCATACACTTCATAAAAAATGATACATATAGGTTGTAAATTGATATACTAATGGAATATCTACAATCATAAATAGAATATTCTAACACATTCTATCATGCATAGGAACTGCATCATTATAAGGTACAAAAAGAAATACATATTTTTTATTATTTGGTTTAGGGTATGCTATGATAGGTATGAAGAGTGTATATTCAACCTTAATGGGGACCATAATAGAATGTAAACCTTTCTTGCATTGGGATCAATAAAATTCAAGAAAGAGTGTAGGCATTAAGTCATATATGTAACCAATTCCTAGCACTTGATCATGTTGTTCATGTAGCCCATGGTCACAAATTAGTCCACTACTTAGTCATGCTTAAATAAGGGCTTAAATTTCCAATATGGGTGAGATATTTTCTTCACACCATAACTACTAACACTCAATTGAGATCCATCACCCCACTTATCTTTACTCTACCACCACTTGGTGGCGCCACCTATTGACCACTACCACTACCACTTAACTAGGGTTCCACACACTATAACCTAAGCAACACCCAAATAGTACATGAGGTTATTTTATTCAATGGATCATAACTCTTACCCATGGTATGATATTTTTGATTTCTTATAATAAATAGAAATCTCTCTTTGAGTACTCTAGAGTGATAGTAGTGGTATTTACATATTTTATTATTTTTAATAGAAATTTGTAGTTAGAAGAAAACAAATTGTATTTATTTGATAGGTCATATCTTGTGTCAACAAATACTAATATTGAACTTCTTATAGGCAATAGAGTGTTTTTTATATGTACTTCATAGTGTATTAGGTGTTTGGTCACTTGGTAGATTCTAGAGAGTTTTTTATTTCTTCTAATTTTGAGGACATGGATGATATAGACATGTGAGATTTTGGATCTTGATTTAGTGTGAGGTTGATATAGGGTAGTGATCATGGTTATAGTGATATCTTTGTATGTATGGAATTTGGAATAATATGGTTATGAGTAGGTGCAAGAAGTTGGGTCCATAAAATATTCAAAAATTGGAAGTGTTTTTTCTGATTTTTAGAATTTGTCACATTTGGACTTAAAATTTGAAGCACTTACACATTGACTATTAAAACAATTTATTAATATGAAATTTATTATTTTGACTCTAGTTTTCAAATATGTAATTTATTCTAATACCTAGATAATACAAAATAATATTTAGTACTCATGTATAAAAAACATTTTTTAAAAGTCACCTTTTTGGGACCAAACCATGCATGTGTACGAACACCATAATTTGACCTAAATAAAAGTATTTTTCTAATTCATTTTATGAAAATATGTGTATTATAATGAAGATTTATGAGGATATTTTTTAATAATTTTTGTCTCAATATTTTTTATTTATTAATTTTCTATTGGCCCTAATTGTTGGTTTTAAAACCCTTGTGTACGGACACAATAACTTGACCTAAAGTTATCATTTTTTGAATTTTATTTTTTTCATTGTGTAAAGAATTGTTTGTAGATTGATTCCATATAATTTTTTTCACGACAAAATTAACAAATTAAAAGTTATTAAAAAATACAAAAACTTGACATTTCAATTTTATGGACCAATTTCCTCATAAAATAATTAGAAAATATAAAAAGTAATCCAATCATAAAAAAATTATATATTTGAAAACTAGACATTGTCATCTATAATGGGTTTTAAATTCATAAAAACAATTTAATTTTTTTTTATCAACTATATTGGAAAACTTAGTTTTTTCTCTTGAACTTGCCATGACCTTGTGCTTGCAAGTCCAAGGCTAAGTATTGGGTTACCATACCTTTTCTAAGCATAAATCCAAATAAAATACATGCATTGTGAGTTTCAAACCTTTTGGAATGAGTACCCACTTTAAAATGGGTACCTATTCTAAAAAATGAATGGGTACCTATAATAAAGTTGAAAAATGACACTTCCCTTGCATGTTGACCCAACTTCTTGCACTTACCCTTATTTATGTAGATACATAGTCAATGATAATGGATTGATTTATCAACTATGATTGGTGGTTTATCTTATTAGTTTAGAGATCATTGTTGTACTTTAATCTTTGAGAGTTTTTGGTGTTTTAATTGAGTGATTTTATTATGCAACTAATATGTGTGATTCAATTTGGAGATGGTTATCATGATGCCATGTGTAGCTTGGTATCATGAATCAATGTGTGATTTGGTAGTGATGTGTATTTATCACTTAGTGATGGATGACCTTTTGAAGTGGTTCTTGGTGTCATGAGGAGCTCTTAGATTTTATCTCTTAGTTATATTGATAATTGATGATTATCTTCATGTGGTTTAGACATGTTGATATATTGTTACCATAGAGGATTCTTAGAGTATTTGGTTGGCACTCCTATTATATTTTATCAATTTAATAGATGATCCTTGGTTTAGGGGATGAATTTTATTATGCCATGGTAGACTCTTGATTAGTGGTTAGATTTTTTGCATGATATAAGTTCTCTTGGAAGCAAATATATTCATTAAAGAATGTGATCTCTTAAGGAGACATAAATCATGATGTCATGGAGAGTTATTAGATTCTAGAGTGATATTATGGTGGGATATTTATTATTAAATTGTGGTAGTATTATGGTATTGAGCTATATGTTGTGATATTTTTTCCTTGTGAGATTCTTATATTATTTTATTGTTGCAATTATAGTTTACCTAACATGATTTAATCAATTGCACACCTATATCAGATTCGGGTGGGGATGCAAATCTATATTTTTTAAGGACCATGTGTTGAGATGCTTAATCTTGATGTAATTTCAATTGGAAGACTGAGGAACCTACACTTGAAGTTAGTTGTGAGTTCAACATGGACCCATCGAGGATATTGTGTTGGCATTGGTTGTCATTGGTGTCAACACTTGATGAGCTAGTTGTCATTGATGTCAAAACTTGGTGTGTTTGTTGGAATTAGTTGAAAATGATTGTGGAGATTGTTGCACATGTTTGTGAGAGTTTTGTTTGACATTGGTTGTTATTGATACTTGTGTCTACACTCAGTTTGGGTTGACATTGGTGTTTACAACTGTATGTTGTTGATACTCTTTGTTTTTGATGTTCATGGTTGGATGTCATGCCTCAAGTTTGACATAAAGTATAGTAGTATTGAGTATGGCCATTTTTCATAAGAGATAATATCATGATGATATGTTAAGATGAGGATTGGAAGTTATGTTGATAGTTGTGAGACATTGTTGATGATCTATAGTATGTTGTAAATTCTCTCTCCTATTGCTCCTAAGGATGTGTTGCAAGTATGGATGTGTTTGGTGGTGTTTTCATTAATGTTGTCATTAATTTCAACACAATTTAGTGTGATTGTAGATGGTACTTATATAGTTGAGGGTGATTCCACAATGTTGGTTTACAATTTCTAGGAGATTCTGATTTTTGTTGAAATCACATATTTTTAGAAAATATAATGATTTAAGCCTTAAAAAGTTTCATTTTAAGGATTCCAATTGAAGAGGATTTGATAAAAACGACTTAGATCAAACCCCCTTGGATAGAACCTCGCTAGTTTTAAACCATATCTATAACAGAGTCTCCTTTACACCTATCAAAATGTTGATAAAAAACCACTTTTGATTTACCTTTTAGGGGATCTAATGAATTCATTTAAAATTTATTTTTTGTAAGTATGTATTCCTTATTATAAGCTTCCCAAAAAGTATAATTTTAAATAAATTTAATTTAATTATTATATTTATTTTGTATTTCTTGTGAATGTAGGTTTTTCACTAAAAATCAAGCTCTATGTTTTTGAAAAGTTAAACAGCATTTACGGGGCATTGTACCCCTCACAACGGGCCACTAGGGCCAAAAAAGGACTAAAAATAACCAAAAAACATTAACAGAAAAGAGAAAAAAACTAGAGATAGCCCAGCGACAGCACACCAATAGCCAAAAAATAGCCGACAGACTAGCAACATGTGCAGCTAACTAGTCTCATCCCAGTTCTTGAATAGGAGGTCAACCGCCTCATCACCCACCCACTCCTTATTTTCCTGGCTATTATTCCCCTCCAATTCCTCTTTTATGACATTTGACAGCGCACTAGTAACAAAGTGGTTCAGTTTCATTGTGAAGCGGGTCAAGCCCCTAAATCAAGCTCTATGTTCTACACATGTGGAAAAATAGAATATTATAATTTTTTTTTTGAAAAATATGAGTGCACCAGATATTGAAGTCCTTAATCCAACAAACAAAATATTGAATTTTGATACATACCAAAAAAGTTATGTGCTATATGGTCTTCTTATATCTGAATTGTAATTGGTTTGACTTCAAAACTTGATTAAGGAAAAAATATTCAATAAAGCAAAATGAAACCAATTCGAAGCCCTAGATATCGTTGTTACAAATCTAAATTCAAAAAAAATATAATTTTATCCTTCGTGGAAACAAAGTTATGTGTCATACGGTCAACGCCACTCCTTAAAATTGGTGTTTACTGAAAAAAACTAATTTTCAAAGGAGATGGAAAAAGAAGTGCAATCTGATTCCAAATATTTTGAAAAGAATTATATTTAGAATATACAGACAAAATGTCACAAATCACTAGTTTGCATCATCTTCAAATTCCTCACGGTTTAGTTGCTATAGGTGTTCGAAAGTGAATATTTAATTAGAAAAAATCAGTTTAGTGTCCAATTTGGCCAAAATTTGTAAACTAGTATTGTGGGATCACCCTTGAGATATTGTAGAAGTTTTTAGAGTACATGGAGCTATATTTATGAAGTTGTAGTTATGTTTTTACCAAGTTCTTTTGAGAAAATTAAGAAATAATGAAGGCAGTGTTGAGTGTTTGTTCTGAGTGTGCTCTGCATTTCTTATGTGTTGATCCTATGCATGTGTGGGTCTGTGGTATTGTTCATGAGATTCAATAAGATAATATATCCTAAGTTTTTTCTTTTGGATTGATGGAGAGTGGAAGATATGTTCACCGGTATGTGAACAAGTTTGACATAACTATTTGTTTGTGGACTAGGAGAAATGTTTTTGCTCCACAGTCTTGTAGTGTTTTATTTCAGACCTTGTGGATTTGGGAGATGATTTATACTGATGTTCTCAATGTTCTGGAAAATGTGCTTGTGATTTGGTGCTTCAGAAGACTTGCTCCAAAGCCCCTGTGTGTTTTTTCTTGGTCTAGTTGGACTGTTGACGAATTTTGTGTGCATGAAGATTGTTGCAGTTGTTGCAGATGAATTTGAAGGTCTCTAAGAGATGTTAAAATGTCTGGCAAAGTGTGCTGGGTGATCCACATCTGATCATCTTGCTAGAGATGCATGTACTTCAAAGATCATTGGTGTTTTCATTAGGTTTGGCTGACCTGGTGTCTACACATCACATGAAGATTTTTCATTGAATTAACAAAGTGTGTGATTGATCCAGGATGTTGTTTGGGTCCTAATTAAATGTGTATTTGGCCCTCTCTCATTCTTATCCACGGTGGGAATTTTGAGTATCCAACCTACTTTGAATTTTTAAATTGAAGGATGTATAAATGACCTTGGAGAATGCTTCCAAGGTTGAAGATGGTATTAAAAAAATCAAGATGTTGCGAGTTAGGCATTGAGAAAGTGAAGTGTGTGAACAAGAGTGAAAGGCAGAGTGTGTAAGAGTGAATCAAGGCAGTAGTACTTTGATGTGTTAGATTCTTGAAAGTAGTGAGTTGATGGTGTCTACAATATTCTAATCAAGTTGCAAATGTGTGGAACCTTTTGTGGTGGATCTTTATTTATCTTTTCTTTATCTATAGGTAGTTAGACTCCTTCTATACAATGAGTCTTATTGCAGGTAGTGAGCCTTTGTATTTGGGAAGTGATCCCTTTGGCAATGAGCCTTTGTATTTGGTATTGTATTATTACTATACTGTAAGCTAATCCTCACTATGGTTTTTCCCTCATTGGGTTTTCCACGTAAATCTGGTGTCTCTCATGTTTTATTTTTGTTATTTTAATTTCATGTTTACACTTAATAACAAACCAAGTTAAAGTGGAATTGATCAAGGTTAGAAGTAAAGTGATTTGATACAACTAATTCACCCCCCCTCTTAGTTTTCTTGTGCATTTCAACAATTGGTATCAGAGCTTTGGTTCCTAGGTGAAAATCTTAATTGCTTGAGGTAGATTAGATGGCACGCAAGTTGTAAATCCCTATTTTTTATGGATTTGTTTACAGTGTATAGAAAGAGTAGATGAGAGGTTATCTGGTCTCTCCTGGTTTCAAGACCTAGAAAGCTACGGAGATAAAGTATGTTATGCCATTTGTTGGTCCTTCCTCTATAGATGAGATTGCTTCTTACGAGGATAATGAAAAGGTAAGGTATGCTATCTTCAGTGCTCTATCTAAAACTAAAAGGAGAAAATATATTTCTTTAGGCACTGCTTATGAAGTATGGGAAAAATTGAAAGACATTTATGAAGGAAATGATATAGTAAAATTGTCAAGGAAGCTAACAGCTAAGCGTAAATTTGAGAATTTGAGAATGGAAGAGGGTGAAGATATTGCAAGCTATTATTAGAAGTTGAAATTGTAGCAAATGAGATCAAGAATCAAGGTGGTACCATGTCAGATGAAGATATAATTGAGAAGACCTTGATGACCCTACCAAAGAATCACAGTGACAAGGTCTCTTCTATTGAAGAATCATATGATCCAAATAAATTTACTAAGGAGCACCTATTTTTCATCTTGACTGCATTCGAGATGAGAAAATTTGCAAGAGATAAGGAGAAAGCTGAAAAAACCTTTAAATCAATGAAGATAGGAAATGGCTCAAGTGATGATAGTTCATAAGAGTTGGAAGCAAACTTCGCAAGGAAATTGAAGAAAGGTACTAGTAAATACAAAGGTATGTTGCCCTTTAAATGTTTCAATTGTGTAAATATTGGTCATTATGCCTCAAGATGTGCAAATAGAGCTACACACAAGAAGAACAAAGATAATAATAATAACTACAAAGACAAAAAGGATAGAAAGTTCAAGAAATTGTATTATGTTAAAGAAGATGCAATAATTTATGATGATGAGTCTGAATTTGAGGAAGATAAAGATGAATGTTTATTTCTAGCCCTGTAAAGTAAATTTATATTTGCTAACCATGGAAGATGTGCAAGAGAATCTGGTCTGAAGAGCAAGAAGGATGAGATGGAAGGTACTCTAGTGACTGCTTTTCATGCTAGACATGATGAAGACTATTGGGTAATTGACAGTGGATGTTCAAATCATATGATTGGAAATAAGAGTAAGTTCACTAAACTTCAAAAGTATGATGGAGGAATAGTTATGTTTGGAGATGATTTTGGTGCTAAGATTGTTGGTAAAAAAAAATAGTTTTGATGGAAAACATAGTACTAATGATGTCTATTATGTTACGGGTTTAAGGCATAATATTTTGAGTGTTGGACAAATCTGTAGAAAAGTATTCAAGCTTTTTTTTTAGGATAACAACTATGAGATCAGAAAAGGATCCAGATCTATGGTAGCAGTAGGAAGAAGAACTCATGAAAACATCTATTAGCTTAAGAGTGGTGATGGTTAGTGTTTTGTTTCTCAAATGAATGAAAGTTGGATATGGCACCAGAAGATGGGAAATGTAAATTTAGATAATCTGATCATGATTAGTTCAAAAGAATTTGTCAAAGATCTGCTTAGAATCACAATGCCTTCAAAATCAATTTGTAGAAGTTGTTAGTTGCAAAAACAAACAAGAAGCAATTTTAAAGGAAAAGAACAATCATCTACCAGAATGTTAGAATTGATTCATACAAACCTCTATGATCCTACAAGAAAAGGAAGCCTTAATGGTGACATGTATTTTATGCTCTTGATTGATGATTACTCTAGGATGGCATGGGTTACTTTCCTTAGAGAGAAAGCTCGGGCTCTTCATAGATTCAAAGTGTTCAAGGCAAGAGTAGAGAATGACGTAAACCTAAGAATCAAATGTTTAAGGTCTGATAGAGGTGGAGAATTCACTTATGCTAAGTTTAATGTATTTTTTGAAGAGCATGGGGATATTTGTAGGATCATGATGGGCCAAAAAGTGGAGATATGTAAGTGATATGATGGCCCATGTGGTTGACGACTATTTTTTATCCAAAATTGATGAAACAAAAAGGGTTTTTAAAGGATATTCTCAGCTTTCCACCAATATAAATTATTCTTTATTTTGAATTTAATAAATAATTATTATTCATTTTCTATTTGAATTACGACTAAAGTATTGAATGATAGAGTTATTGAAAAACATCTATAGCTTTCAAATGGTATCACATTTTTTGAATCTAAAACATGCGCCACATTCTATGCTTCACATACTATAGGATTAAAAAAAAAAAATCATGAAGTTTTGACCAAGTTAAGGTGGTCAGACATACGAGTTTTTATATTTTTTAAAATTTGTAATAAAAAAATCATAATTAATTATTTACTTGCAAAAAAATTACAAAAAAAATGCATCCCATCCGGACATGATTCCTCTAATTATATCTAAAATATTATCAATTTATTGTGGTTAGGGTGGTTAGATAGATACCTACTTCTTATTTTTTCCCTAAAATTTAAGTACTACTACATTGAAATTTCAAATTTTCACCAAATAGATTTTAAAAAAAAAAAAACCTAGTAGTTTAGAAAACACATTCAATTTTCTACAGATTCTATTCTTACATATTTTTGAAATAATATAGATGACTTGTTCAAATTTTTATGTCAAGTTGCCTAACTCTAATTTTCTAAATTTTCATCGCCACTTAAGGGTTTGTTTTTTCCATGATGATCCTGCACATACCCATGGAATGACGAGACATTATTCTACCCCTAGAACCCCTTAGCATAATGGAGTTGTGGAAAGAAAGAACCAAAATATTCAAGAGGCTGCCAGGACAATGATGAAAGAAGCAAATGTTCCTGATGTGTATTGGACAAAAGCAATCCACACTATTGTTTACATTCTTAACAGAGTTCAAATAATAGGTAACAACACTAAGACTCCTTATGAATTATGGACTGGTAAGACTCCTACTGTTAAATACTTTAAAGTGTTTGGAAGAAGATGTTAAATTAAAAGAGATGATGAGAATCTTGGAAAGTTTGATGCTAGATGCAATGAAGGAATTTTTCTTGATATTCAAATAACAAGGCATATAGAAGCTTCAATAAAAGACTTAGGAAAATAGTTGAAAGTGATAATGTAAAAGTTGATGAAGCTATGTATATACTAGTAGAAATAAGTGAAGTTGAACCAAATGATCCTATCTACGAGCAAGTACAAGAAGAAGAAAAGGAAGAGAAAGAATAAAGTGATGAAGAGGAGATTTTGGAACCTGCACCTAAGACTCCTAAATATGTACAAAGAAATCATCTGAAGGAATACATAATTGGAGACATAAGTGAAGGTGTAAAAACAAGAAGAAAATTGGTTGAGGTAAACTTGTGTTTACTTTCTAAGATAGAACCTAAGACTGTGAGTGAAGCATGCAATGACAGAAGAACCACAATAGATAGAAAAGAATCATACATGGGAACTAGTCCCTAGACCAGTGAACAAAAATGTAATTGGTTCAAAATGGGTATTTGGGAATAGACTGAATGAAGATGGTGAAGTGGTAAGAAATAAAGCAAGACTTGTATGAAAAGGTTATTCACAAGTTGAAGGAATAGATTTTGAAGAGACATTTGCACCAATAGAAAGAATGGAGGCCATTCAAATGTTCTTAGAATTTTCAACTCACAAAGACTTCAAAGTGTACTAGATGGATGTCAAGTCTACATTTCTGAATGGAGAATTGGAAGAATAAGTATATATGGAGCAACCAGAAGTATTTTAGTTGTCAGAAAAATTGGACATGGTTTACAAGTTGAAAATGGCACTATATGGACTTAAACAAGCTACCAAAGCTTGGTATGCAAGGTTGGATAGATACTTGACACAACAAGGATTCTTCAAAGGGTCTGCAAGCAAAAATATTTACTTCAAAGTTGATAAAAACAAAAATTTGATAGTTGTGGTAAATGTTGATGATATTATCTTTGGTGGAAATGAAGGTGTGTGCAAGAAATTTTTAGAGGAGATGGAAAAAGAGTTTGAAATGTCTATGATTGGTGAGTTGAATTTCTTCCTTGGACTTCAAGTGAATCAAAATGATAAGGGGATATTCATTTCACAATCTAAGTATGTTAAGGAATTATTGAAGAATTTTGGAATGGATGACTTCAAACTGGTCTATACCCCTATGGTAACCGGATGTAAACTAAGGATGATGAATCTTCTAAAGTTTATTAGAGCATGTACAAATCTATGATTGGTGGACTGTTGTATCTTACCGCTACTAGACCAAATATCATGTATGCAGTATGTTTGGTTGCAAGATTTCAAGAAGAACCTAAAGAAGAACATGTTATAGTTGTAAAGAGGATATTTAGATATCTTAAGAGAACTCTAGATTATGAGCTAAGGTATCCTAAGGACACTGATTTCACCTTGAATGCCTACATTGATGTAGATTGGGCTAGTTGTGTAGATGACCGAAAGAGTACAAGTGGTGGCACATTCTTCCTTGGAGGAAAATTGGTTTCATGGTTGAGTAAGAAACATGATTCAATTTATTTATCCACTGCAAAAGCTGAGTATATTGCAGCAACATCCTACTGTACACAGGTACTTTGGATGAAGAAAAATTTGAAGGAAATAGGTGTGATGTGTGATGGGCCTATCTCTATCTTTTGTGAAAATACAAGTGCAATAAACATTTCAAAGAATTTGGTGATGCATTCTAGGACAAAGCACATATCTATCAAGTATCACTTCTTGAGGGAAAAGGTGTTGTAGAATGAAGTTAGACTTGAATATGTGTCTACCAAAGAAAAAAATGTTGACATAATCACTAAGGTCCTTCCGAAGGATAATTTTGAGTATCTTGGGGGGAAGCTAGGGGTTAATTCCCCTCCTTCCTTGAACTAGGTGCACATGGAGGTGCATCAGTCTAGTGGATTCACAAATTCTTTTTTAATCTAGACTGATGATTGAGGTCTACTCCTCAAGGGGTAGAGAGGTGCATTGTTGTAGTATGTGATGTGGGTGCACTCCTAAGGGGGAGTGGTCAGAGCTTTATATGGCATGTGTTTTTATGAAAAAATTTCCTTTGCAATTGAGGTCAAAGGGGGAGAGAAATTCATGTGAAAAAGTTGAAAAGGGAGAGTATTGTAAGGAGAAGAGAGAAGAAGTAGGATAATGTCTCTTTGATGGTTTTTCACATCATGTGTTGCCATCAATAACAAAGGGGGAGATTGTTGCAAGTATGGATGTGTTTGGTGGTGTTGTCATTAATGTTTTCATTGATGTCAACACAATTTAGTGTGATTGCAGATGGTACCTGTAAAGTTGAGATACTGTAGAAGTGTTTAGATTACATGGAGCTATATTTATGAAGTTGTAGTTGTGTTTTTTCCAAGTGCTTTTGAGAAAATTAAGAAATAATGAAGGTAACATTGAGTGTGTGTTCTGAGTGTACTCTAGTATTGTGCTATACATTTCTTATGGTTGATCCTATGCCTATGTGGATCTATGGTATTGTTCATGAGCTTCAATAGAAAATATATCCTAATTTTGTTCTTCTGGATCGATGGAGAGAGGAAGATATGTTCACCAGTATGTGAACCAATTTGAAAGAACTATTTGTTTGTTGATTGGAAGAAATGTTTTTTCTCCACAACCTTTTGGTGTTTTATTTTAGATCTTGCTGATCTGGGAGATGATTTATACTAATGTTCTCAATGTTATGGAAAATGTGCTTGTGATTTGGTGCTTTGAAAGACTTGCTCTAGAGCCCCTGTGTGTTGTTGCTTGGTCCAGTTGGACTGTTGAAGAATGTTTTGTGCATGAAGATTGTTGCAATTTATATGAATGAATCTAAAGGTCTCTAAGAGATGTTAAAATGTCTGGTGTGTTGTTTGATCCATATGTGATCATCTTGATGGAGATGTGTGTACTTCAAAAACAAATTGTGTTTTCATTAGGTTAAGCTGACCGGGTGTCTACACATTACATGGAGATTTTGCATCCGATTAAGAAAGCATGTGATTGATCCAAGATGTTGTTTGGGTCCTAATTAAATGTGTATTTGGCCCTCTCTCATTATTATCCACCATGAGAATGTTGAGTAGCTGACCTAATTTGAATTTGTAAATTAAATGATGTATATCTGATCTTGGAGAATGCTTCTAGGGTTGAAGATGGCATAAAAGAAAATCAAGATGTTGCAAATTAGGCATTGAGCAAGTGAAGTGTGTGAACAAGAGAAAAAGGCGGAGTTTTTAAGAGTGAATCAAGGCAACAGTACTTTGATGTGTTAGATTCTTGAAAGAAGTGAGTTGATGGTGTTTACAATCTTCTCATCAAGCTGTGAATGTGTGGAACCTTTTGTGGTGGATCTTAATTTATCTTTTCTTTATCTATAGGTAGTGAGTGTCCTTCTAGACGATGAGTCCTATTTTAGGCAGCGGGCCTTTGTATCTAGGCAGTGAGCCCTCTAGAAGTGAGCCTTTGTATATGGTATTTCATTATTACTATATTCACTATGGTTTTTCCCTCATTGGGTTTTCCATGTAAATCTAGTGTCTTTGGTATTTTCTTTCTGTTATTTTCATTTCATGTTTACACTTAATAATAGACCGAGTTAAAGTGAAATTGATCAAGGTTAGAAGTAAAGTAATTTGATACAACTGATTCACCCCCCTCTCAATTGTCTTGTGCATTTCAATAGGATGTATGTGTTGCTACAAGAAAGTTTTGGTTTCCACAAGTTGATGAAAGTTTATGGTTCAGGAAGTTGCTTTGAAGACTTTTTGGGAGAATGCTCAGCATTTCTCTGTTATTGAATATTTTTTTTATTTGCATTATTTATTGACTTCAAAGTGGTCACAGTCAAGTATTTATCATTTCAAAATTAAAATTAGATTACTAGTAGGGAGAGGATTAATAGTTTCTATTATTTTAAATCTTGACAACATGCTAAGAGCTAGCTTGTAGAAAGATTATTGTTTTTTCTTATGAGTTTGAATTGCAAAGAGTGAAATGCTTAATTGTTGGTACTATGGTCCTAATTTCTCTTTGTCATATGTTTTCCTTCTTTCTTCTTTCTTTTAGAATATTTTCATGGAACAATTGTAAGATCTGTAGTTTGTTACAATAGTAATATTTGTTGGTATTTTAAATCTTGTAAACCTATTAAGAGCTATCTTGCAAAAGGAGTGGTTTCTTGTTATGATTTTAAATTTCAAAGAGTGAAAGGCCTGAAAATTGGTACTATGGTCATGATTTTTTGTCATGTTTTTTCCTTCTTTCTTCTTTCTTTTGGAATATTTGCATGGAAATGTTTTTGTAGGATGTGTAGTCTAATACAATGTTAATTTGATCAACATTTTAACCCAAGTAATTTTTTTTACCTTTTCCCAATTTTAGAATGAATTATTTATTCATCTTTAAAACTATTAGATGCCATTCATTTGACATAAAATCATACAATATTTATCATGAAGTTTTATAGTAGATAAAATTTACAAGATTATCATTGCAATAGATGATGAATAATCTAGGGTAATTCTCAAGGAGCTAAAACTCAAGGAAACATGCTAAAATTGATATCCTAATATCAAAAATTTGTATGGAGATAGGACATCACATAAGGGTAGAAGAATGTTTATCACTTTGGTAGAAAATTTGGCAATAAATGATGGAGAAATTTTTCATTGATTGGAGTTTAATTACCATCAATATAAATTGATGGAAGTATACAATGGTTGGATTTTTGACGATGTCTATGGTTATTCAACCATTGCAAGGATAGTGGAAAATGATGTTGGAAGGGAATCAATACAAGAAAAATTAAAACATGAGATGAAGGTGTAGATTTATAATTAAAATACCAACACTTCAGGGTTATGTGATGAAATATAGTACTATGAGTTGGTCAATCATGAAATCTCTCAATAGAATCTAGATGCCTTAGGTAAGATAAATATTCACTATACATTCTTCTTATATAATTCTTTTAGAAAATTTCAATTCATGTCTTTCTATATGTATAGTTAATAGAATTGAAATATTAAAATTGATTGTTACATCAATTCTATCATATTATTCATATAATGGCATGCACACATTTAGGTTCTTCAAAGTAATTTAATTATTTAAAAAAATTAAAGATAACTAATTATATAATATAATAATTATTTGTACAAGTAAAATTTCATATTTGTAGTGAAAATTTATATAAATTTATATTTTTATATAACTAATTATGTGAAACAACTGAAAATGGGGGAGAAGATGTGCTATCATATGGTTTAGGACATAGAGCACACCCACTTTCCAATTATCTCATTAAAGGATAACCCTAGAGATCTCAATGCAAAGGAGAAAGAGATCTTGCAATAGGGTTGTCCTAGGCGTTAATTGAAAAATAATGAGGGGTTCACCACCAAGTAAGAACTTGGAAAGAAAAATGTAATGCAAGATATAATACTAAACCCTAATTCAATGAAAACTTTAACTAAATGACCTAGAAATGAATGTAAAATAGAATAACAAGTTGTGAGATGAAATGTGTGCACATGGCAATCTGAAGATGATTGGAAGGAGGTCTAAAATGCTTGAAATTATGACTTTAATTCTGAGTGGGACTCATTCACCAAGCTGGGTGAATCAGTCCAAAATTTGGGTTTCTATGCAGGAATAGGAATCTGGCAAATGGGTATCCAAATCTGCAAAAATCTTAATTTTGACCAAAACTAGGACTCATTCGCCAAAAGTGCCGAATAAGTCTAGTTAGGGTTTATTGAAGTATAGAGAACACTGAGAGGGGGGAGTGAATAAGTTTTCTAACAAAATTTTATTTTTGAAAGTAGCAAACTTTTTATGCATTGAGTTGTAAACTAGAAATATGTGTTTGTATAAAATATTCATAAAACCACAACTATGAAGATATAATGAAATACCATAATCATGAAAAATATAGAACTCACAAAAGAGAAATGTCACATAGATTTTAGGAGTGGAAAACCCTCATGGGGAATTAAAACCACTCAAAAATTGCCTCATTGGCTTAATCAAAAATGCCTCACTGGATACAAAATTCCTCACTGGCTACAAATGCCTCATTGGCAACACAAGCCTCACTAGTTACAAATGCCTCACTAGCTACAAAAAACCTCATTTGTTACAATTCCTCACTAGCAACTTTCCATGGTCTTATTGACCAATCGTTAATGAAGGAAGAAACACAAATTTAGGGGTAACTTTGTTACTATACAATCCATTGCTTAAATGATTTATCATTGCAAATGCATATCTACAAACACTATCCTCGCTATTCTCACAAATATCAATCAAAAATCCAAGACTCAAAAATGCCTCTCCTATTTTCTATTTCACCTCACAACCATACACCCTTTTGCATACATAAACAAAGACATCTTTACTGGACTCTCCTTAACATATCAAATACAGGTATTTATCCTTTCAATGCATAATCAAAGACCAATTTTATGCCCCTTAACAACAAGTAACAATATTCTTGAAATGATATTTCAAAGAAAAACTTTAGCACAATAAAGATTATATCTTTACAAAACAAAGAAAACTAGGGTTTCAAAAGAAACTATCATTTCTATCCAAGAATATTCAATGTAGTTGAGCACATCGATTTCTATTTCTTTTCTAATTTTTCTCTCTATTTAATTTTCCTATATAGATGATGTGCTTGAAAAAGATATAAATATATTGCAATCATTAAGCTTGTGAAGCTTGACATGGTCATACCTGTTAGTAGAGAAAATTAAAAAAAACTTACAGGTCACAACGACACAAACAAAATTCCAACTCTCACAGAAAACTTCCAACATTCCAAGCTTGGAATCATGTTGAATGATCTTCAAATTTCAAACCCTAAGTCTATTGAGTTATTCACCAAACTTAAACTTAGCATAAAAACCCGATATTCTTTATGTTCTCCACATTATACATCTCTACCCTGCTAAACTAGTTATCCCTAAGAGGGGTGGTGAAAAAACAATATAAAACAATACCTTTAACCTATACAATGACCCTGAAACTTGTCGACCAAGTTATCCTTGTTTTTATGCCTTTTTCACACGGAATGAAATCAATGATTTAAACAGAAAGATGTCAATTGTCTCATGTGCCCAATACTCATTAGGAGTATGGTGTCCACTCAATACAAAGGTGTTGACCATGTAAAATTGAAACAAAACTTATCCAATTCCATATGTCGATGATAATCAAGGCAAACACATTACCTTTGAAGATAATAAGAATAATGAATAAAAAAACTTTGTTATCACCTTATAAACATATGATGACAATCCCTATTCAAAGACTGATGTAATAAAATTATGCCCATGGTCAAAGAGATCACTAGACCTACAAGTTAATTCAATTGTTTTTGTTACCTCTAGAGAAACAACAATATGCAAGGACTGCCAAATTTTAACCAAAAGCATAAGCCTTATACATTTCAAGAAATACATATCATGATAAGAACATCAACGCCAATCTCCCAATTTCAAAGGGGTCAAAAAACTCCCCATTTGGCATTGATGTTAAACTTGGAAAATATTTTAATGAATATCACCTATAGAAACATCAACAACTTAGCCAGATCAATCACTAAGAAAAGCTGAAAGTAATACATACTGTTCAAATCAACCAACCACAAGGAGTAGCTGAAATTTATCATCAAGCTTTGCAAAATTGAATGTAATGCATCTCATAAGAATAAATATCATGAAATCAAGGAACTTGAACCAGATATATACAAACAACTGAAAGAAATTCTGCACTTGTTGCTTATCAACCAATACCGAGAGAATTTGAATGAAATTTTTGAAAATGATTCTGAACCTGTGAATTTATGAAAATATATGAATGACTTCTCCCCCTTTTGAAAATAATGAAAAAGTTCAAAGGTGTAGAAACATCAAATATTAGTAGCACAACCTATGAATAAACCAAATATCAAGAACTCAACTGACCAAATTGTTGTCATAGTGAAGAGCAAGATTGTCAGATCAGAATAAAGAAGCCAATAAACAAAATATAGTCATGCCAAGCAATGCAATATCAAGACCACCAGATGTCAAAACCAAATTTATCATAGATCACCAAATTTAATCAAAATTAGTTGTTGAGAATGCCAGGTGAACATATGGTGCAAGAAAAATAGTAGCAACCAGACATTGAAGAGGAAGAATAGAGTGATGCATCATAGATTCATTGAAAAAATGGCAAAAAAAATATATGCATGAAACCTGAATCAAGGGAATAGAACATGAAGGAAAGATCCCCCTGAAAACAAAACTACTACAAATTTCCATTTTCCTCAAAGGCCTCAATATTTTAGTCAAATGATGAGTGGACACAAATTTTCTTGCTTCAAAGACAAATCGTTGTAACATCACTGTTGTAATAAGCTTACCAATCAACCATCTTGCAAACTTGATCAACAACAAGTTAAGAAATAATAGTTAAGCAACAAAACTATGTAATATTATAGCTTGACATAAACATCAACTTGTAAGATAGAAGCCACAAGCTCCCTCTTAAGAAGTAAACCATTGATGCAATACAAACACTTACAGACAACACTATCAAATATCACTATCCTTTTTGGTATGCCTTTTGAGTGTCTTTATCGAATCATCACCACCTGTCAAAGCATAGCATGAACCTTGGAAAGAATATAATAAAGAAACATGAGAAAAATATATGCAAGAGACAACAACATGAGCAAAACCTATTTCACATTTTCAAAGAATTATGACTATCAAAGATTAAAGCAACCAACCCAAACATATTCACCATCTCAAGAAAGAACAACACCACCTGAACCATGAGCAGAAAACTTCACACAACATGAAGCATAGGAAACCACCAACATATATGTAGTTCAAGAAGACCACTTGAGAACACCTTACTTTCCAGATCATGACAACTTATATTTGTAGCACATCACATTTTGAATGTCAGAGTACAAAATCTGAATTGGATTGAATCAAACTATACTTTATGTGGTATGCTAAATATGTACTTCTTCACCAAGCAAAATTTTTTTTCATGCAATTTCTAGGATACATTCCACATTAAGCATAAGAACTACTGGTCAAGAATGTGAAAAATTGTTAACCATTATCTTGAAGTTCACATTCTAAATTCCACTTTACTACCTTGAAGATAACAACAATGATGACTATGAACAAACAACTCTGCTAATAAAATATTGTGAAATAAAGAAATGAGAGGTTGACACCCTCACCTCACTAGGTGATCCCTCAAAACTAGTTTACAATTTCTGGGAGATTTTGATTTTTGCTGAAATCACATATTTTCAGAAAATATAATGATTTAAGCCTTAAAAAGTTCCATTTTAAGGATTTCAATTGAAGAGGGTTTGATCAAACCACCTTAGATCAAACCCCCTTGGATAGAACCCCACTAGTTTTAAACCATACCTACAACGGAGTCTCCTTTACACCTATCAAAATGCTGATAAAAAATCACTTTTGATTTACCTTTTGGGGGATCAAATGAATTAATTTAAAATTTATTTAAAATGATCATGGTAGTCCTTAGAATGAGCTATCCAACAAATATAATTTTAATATGTTTTGGTTTTATTATGTATGCATTTTTTTAGTTTTATTAAACATAGGTTTTTCACCAAAAATCAAGCTCTATGTTCTGCACATGTGGAAAAATAGTTCAAATTATCAAAATAAATTTTAAAAAAATATTTTCAGGTTGGTTATTAATGTCCTTCATCCATTAAAAAAAAAACAAAGAATTTTGATACATATAGAAAAAGTTATGTTGTATATAGTTCGCCTATGTTTCAATTGTAATTGGTTTGAATTCAAAACTTGATTAAGGAAAAAATATTTAATAAAACATTATGAAACCAGATGAAAGTGCTAGATATCATAGTTACAAATCTAAATTCGAAAAAATTGAATTTTACCCTTCATACAAAAAAAGTTGTGTTGTATATGGTGAGCATCACTCCTTAAAAATGATGTTTTAAAAAAAAAATCTAGTCTATGAAGGAGATGGAAAAAGAAGTACAATCCGACTCCAATTTTTTTGAAAAAAACATATTTAGAATCTATAGACAACTCGTCACAAATCACTAGTTTGCATCATCTTCAAATTCCTCATGGTTTAGCTGCTATAGGAGCCCAAAAGTGAAGATTTAGTTAAAAAAAATCAGTTCAGTGTCCAGTTTGCCCAAAATTGTAAACCAATATTGTGGGATCACCCCACTGTCATTACACATATTCTATTACTATTCCACTTTCATCAAGTGCTTAATAAATCTACAAGCAAACATTTATCAAAAACATTGCAACCATTGTCATCAAGCAAGTTCAACTATGATTAAGCAAGTGAATGGTTCACTGGCCAAGAAAGTAAGTGGTAATAGTCCTATCCAAGAAAAAAATATTCAAAAAATATGCACTTTGTCTACTACTACTTTACTTTGATCAATGCACACTTATCAAGTGTTGAGTGCAACTTTCAAGCATGAATCAACTCACATTGTGCAACTATCAAACATTCACTGTACACATTGTGTCTTCCCCATGTATGAAACACAGGTCATCAATTGTCCCTAAATGCTTAATTTATGTCAAGACACTTTCAAGAAAAGACAACAATACTCTCAAGAATCATTACTCCTATCCAATGAGCAACTGTCACTGTGGAATCTCTAAGGAAATACCACTATAGAAACAAAAAATTTAGTAACAAATACCAAAAACATTCACAGATGTACCAAGAATTGTCCAAGAAAGGATTTCAATGCACATAGAGGATAAATTCATAAGCCACTGAATGTTTCCAAGTGTTGGTCAAGCAAACATTTTCCACTACATTATCTTTATTTGCAACTTTTGTTGTATATACATGGTGCAGGAATATGAGAAGTAATCATAGACTGAACCATCAAGGTATGGTGTCCAATTTGTCATCTTGAATTCATCATGATCAATATTATATATGCCAACAAATATTTTAAGAATATTGCACAGTCACTGCTCATGTATCTAAAACTTTGCATAAACATTACACTCAACTTGTTCCTTTGTTAGCAAATAATAAATCCCTTGTTTCAAAGCATCAAGAGTGCCATCATAGGATGCAAAATATGTTGTCCTACCCTAGTAACTCTTGTCAAAGCCCCAACTTTAAAAGTACTTATGATAATTTTATTGCAAACACCTAAGTCACTGTCCCTCATCAGACTTTCCTAACACTATCAACCAATAGTACTGATTGAATATTCTTTGATATTGAAAAAAAACTTGATGATAGTATGGTTTCTTACTTTTTACCGATTTCTTTAAAGGGGTTAAATGATAATACCTTAATTTTCTCCCAATAAAATCAGACTATCCTATCTGTATTCTATGTTGCTTCATGAAAATAGTTTGACAGTGTCATAATCAAACATTCAACTGTCCTCTATCCATTGTTCTTTGTATTCTCTTTGTCCTCTCTAAGGGGGTAATTAGTAAAGAACTCCATAGCTCCCCCTTACCTCATGCTAATCTTTCAGGCACTTTGTTTTCTTCTCCACACTAACTTAGGATTTGTTTTTCCCTGCTCAAGATATTCTCTTTCTTTTGCTTGGACACGTATTCTTAGGATGGTTTCATCAACCTTATTCTACATCACTGTGCTTTGTGCCGAAACATATTGCATCTATAACATAAAATATTGTAGTCTAGACCAAAAGAAGAATAGTTTCTTCTAAACATTTTGTGAGAACTTTTATTGACATTCTTTACATGATCATGTCTTTCATAGAACCAACAATTACTTACTACATGACCAAATTTGTGATAGTTATAACATATAATGCCATTTTTTTGATTTGACAGCTTATAAGCACTTTTATCCTTATTCCATCCGAAATCATTCCTAATATAAATTTTACTATCTCTAGCTCTATGATCATAAGCATGACATGAATAACAATAACCACTAAATTGAGTATAATTGTACCTCATAGAACGATTCTTCCTGTAGGTGGAGGTTGTGAGTATTTATTGGTTCTTCTTCTTCCAACATCAACAACTTTCTCTTCTAATTTCTACTTGTCTTCACTTTTTGAAGCAGCAACATGTTGTCCTTGACTATTATTTTTCTTATCATCTTGAGTAGATTCACTAGTTGATGATTCCTTCTTCTCCTTTGATCTTCTAAAGCAATCATATAGATCTATTTTCTTCTTAGGGGTTCTTCTAACTTCAGAGCATTGTCCTTTTTCATATCCCAAACCAAAATAGTTTTGGTGATTATTTTGACTACTCAACATGTTATTCAGTGCATCAATGCCTTTCTCAAACTTCTGAATTTTGAAGCTTTCAAGATCTTTTCTCAAGGAAACTATTTCACCTTCAAGCTGTTGGTGCTCACTTGTTGTAATTTCCAAATCTGATTTAGTTACTTCTACTATTCTCTTTCCTTCTTCAACCTCTGTTTTCAAAGAGATGATCAACATGTTAGATCTTCAAGTTTCCTAGCTAGTATTTGTCTTTCCTTCAGTACCTGATCTTTTACCAGAGATATTTCCCCAATCTTAGTTTTCAATGAACTAATTTCAAACTCTAATATTTTACAATTGTCTTCCTTATTCATCTTTCATGCTTCTTTAATTATCTTTGTCTTTAGGATAATAATAAGTTTATTAGACTCTTCAAGTTCTAAAAGTACCTTGTTCTTGAAGTCTTTTTCATATAAAATTTGGTCTTCTAATCTCTTATTCTCTTTTCTGAGTTGCTTGATTGTATCAAAAGTACACAAAATTTCACCTTCTAAATAAAATTCACAATCACCTTCATCTACAAAGAGATATCCTTCTATATCTAATTCATTCATGTCGACCACAAATTCATCAAGTCCTATATTAGACATCTTTTCTTCTACTTTTGCAAGTTGTGATTTTTCCTTCTTATTCTTATTCCTATTCCTCTTTCCCATGACAAATAGTACATCACCAGGAATTCCCTAAGTTAGTTAGACTTATGTGGAAGGGTATGGCTCTAATACCAATTTTTGGAGTACAAAGAACATTGAGAGGAGGGGTGAATCAGTGATCTAACAAATTTTTATTTTTGAAACGAGCAAAAATTTTATGCACTGAGTTGTAAACCAAAAATATGTGTTTGTATAAAATATTCATAAAAACACAACTATGAAGATATAATGAAATACCAAAATCATGAAAAATATAGAACTCACAAAAGAGAAATGACATATATATTTCAAGAGTGGAAAAACCTCATGGGGAACAAAAACCACTCAAAAATTCCCTCGGGCTTAATAAAAAATGCCTCACTGGCAACACAGGTCATCAACTAAAAAAAATAAAAAAATAATTAGGATTCTAAACTATGCAACAGTGTGAAATGAAATGTTGTAGACACAATTTTAAATTTAAGCAATGCACAAGTGAACTAATTAACTAGATGCAATGAATTCAATGAAATAGGAAGCCTATAAACTAGAACATAAAGATATAAATAGAAAACCGGAGCACAAAAACAAAGCTTTAAGTGCTGAAAAATGTAGTACAAAATCTATACTGGGACTGATTCGTCCAAGGTAGCAAATGAGTCGTGGGCCAATGGGGATTTTTAAAATTATTTTAGAGAATTTCAATTGATTTTTATGATTTTTATGTTCTATGATCTATAAACTAGGGAAAATGCAGATTTTGTATGAATTTCAATGAAATGGGATGCATAAATGCAAGCTATATGAACTTTCACTAATGCAAAATTTGAAAAACCTAGAATGTCAATTAACTAATTCAAATCCTAATGCAATGTCAATGCAAGAAAGATCTAGGATGATGATGCACTCTAAATTAGAATTATGATGTTCTAAATGAAGTTTCACCAAAATGAAACAATAGAAAATGGGGGAGAAGAGGTGCTATCATTTGGTTTAGGACATAGAGCACACCTACTTTCTAATTATATCTTTCAAGGATAATCCTAGAGATCTCAATGCAAAGGAGAAAGAGATCTTGCAATAGGGTTGTCCTAGGGGGTGATTGAAAATTAATGAGGGGTTCAACACCAAGTAAGAACTTGTAAAGACAAATGTAATGCAAGATGTAATAATAAACCCTAATTCAATGAACACTTTAACTAAATGACCTAGAAATGCAAGTAAAACATAATAAAAAGCTATGAGATGAAATGTGTGCACCTTGGAATTTGAAGATGACTAGAAGGAGGTCTGAAATGCTAGACATTATAACTTTAATTTTAGGTGAGACTCATTCACCAAGCTAGGTGAATCATTCCAAAATATGAGTCTCTGTGTGGGAACAAGAATGTAGAAAATCGGTACCTGAATTTGCAAAAATATAAATTTTGACCAAAATTGGGACTCATTTGCTAGAAGTGGTGAATCAGTCTAGTTAGGGTTTTCTGAAACTTCAAGATCTGAATATTCTCTTCTTAGTTTACTTAATCTTTCTCTTTAGGTTTTTGGATTCGAATGTCCATAAATCATGTAGGTGTTCTCCAATGTTCTCCAGTGCTTGATGACAACTTTGACAACTTTTAGGCACTTTGACAACTTTCTCCAAACTTTCTCTTCAATGTTTCTTTAATCTAAACCTACAAATCACACATTAAAGAGAGGGAAATTTTTTTTTCTATTAGTGGATAGGGGTTACCTTGGTCAAACCTCATTTTGGTAATCAAACCTTGAAATAGAATGAAATAGGAATGGAGAATGATAAATGAAAAAAATATGATGTTGCAACTCACCAAACCCTAGCAGTGAAGTGTTGTAAACATGTATGAGATGGCTTCAATGGATGTATATCTCGACTCTCACTTGGATAGGATAGATCTTGAATGAAATGCTAGCTTGAATCACAAAACCCTACATCACAATTGTTAGCTCAAAAACAAACATGATGCATGGAATCCTTGACATGATACTTGATTCTTGAGTAATTCTCTAAAATGCTTGAGAATATACCCTTGAAGACTCTTGAATGCTCTTGTAAACACTTGAATTCTCTTGTGAACTCAAACTTGTTGTATGCATGAATACTTGAATTCTTGTGGGGGGTGAAAATGAGTGAAAGAAACTTGTATTTATACTTAATTATGCAAGAATTCCTAAAATTACAACACTACAAGCCAACATCAAATCAAGGAGGATAAAATACTGCCAAAAAATTGAATTAATTTTGATTTTGGGCCACATGGTACCCATTCACCCAAGGTGGTGAATGAGTCCCATTAGGCATAATTTTTGGGACCACTTTTAAAATGCTTAGAAAGGTGTGAAACTAGGTTAAAGACCCAAAAAATTAGATGGGAATCATTCACCCAATGTGGCGAATGAGTCCTAGATCACTAAATCTAGGCTACACAAGCTAAAAACACCTGAAGTATGATTGGATGTTGATTTGTGTCAGGATTATCCTTGAAAAGATGCATTAAATGAGGCTTGTGGACGTAAAATAACGCCAATTAAAGAACAAAGTATCCAAATTATTAATGACAACCCTAAAAAAGTGTGAAAGTGTGTTACAAAATTCTGCAACACTCTAAATAAGGTAGTATTAAGGTTAAAAAGAGATTTATTAGGTATAGTTAATTAATAAAACCTCATAAAAGTGTGAAAATGTGTTACAACTCACAACATTTTAGCAATGTACCTTTTATGTCCATTAGTTCACAAGGGCCCAAGACCTAATGTGAATGTTTCAAACAAATTAAAACACTAAATCAAGGCACCATTAAGCTTAGTTTACAAGGAGGGTCCAAACAAGCAAGGAAAAGTAGAAGGGATACTTTTTATGTTGCCACATTATGTAATACTGAAATATATTTAAAATTCTATTGGTGTATCCCTTGAACCTCACTTGGGCACAAGTGCTAGCATTGATATGATGATTGTAACCAACAATTGGTAGTCTCATGAGAGAAATGTTGAAGAGGTGACACTCAAGTACACTAGACTACCTCATAATAACAAAATTTGCAAAAGAAATAGGTTATGTATTTTATGCAAAGGTATTTTAAAAAATTACACAATATTTTTGCGCAATTTTCTCTCTGTATTGCTTATTAATAAAATAATGAATTTTCTTGTATGTTCAACTAAATATTTTCTTGGATCTTTTCTATATCTAATTTTATTAATTTCTATATTTATTATTCTATCATTCTAAGAATGAATAGGGAAAGACGTAGAATGAAGCCCATACCTTGTTAGGAAATACAAAATGATAAAAATCTATATAAAACATCTACAAAGAAGGAGGCAACACTCCCTATATGGAATACATGAGTGGTTTCAACCAAATTATCTCTTTGTATAGTGTAGAAAATGTATCCCTTTACATTTTCTCACTTGTTTGGGCCCTCCTATTCAAATTAGATTTAATAATGCCTTAATTTAGTGTTATAAAATATATTTATTTACACTTTTGCACTTATTTAGGGATCCCTTAATTAGTTGAGCTTAATTTGGTCTTAATAATCCCTATAATTCATTTACAATCCCACTAAATTACATTTTCCGAAGGGGAAACCCGACATTAATTAATGCCAATACATAAAAATTCACATTGAGCAATGTGTTTTCCCCAAAGAAACTCACCTACAAAATTTATTTTTGGCTTTCTGAACCAGAAACTTGGAAAAATTGGAAGAATCCGATCTATAGCAGAGGCTCTCGAAGGTTGCAAAAAAACCCTAACTCAGGACCCATTCTCCCTTGGGCAAATGAGTCCTAGATCAGCTTCAGAAACTGACTTTTGGTGAAAAGTACTTTCAGGTAGGCCCTTCTCTAATCTACATTCTATTTTCTAGTTCTATCGGTATTTAGTTTAATCTTGCCATTCCAAGTGTTGAATTGCATTTTGGTGTCAAATTACTATTTTTTGTTTTTCTCCCCAAAGTGTTGTTTGAACTTCAACCCCGCCCTTCATTGATAAGGAAATTTATAGATTCTCACTTTAATTTGATTCAACTAAGGGTTGTTAGTCAATTTTAGGTGGGGATCTCATTTCCTAATGAAATAGAGGGAGATAGGTCCATCATATTCCATTGATACAAACCCCTATTTTTCTATGTTTTATTTTGGTGAAACCAAGTTTTGAAAATTATAATTTCTGGTTTGGAGTGAATTCATACCCTAGATCTAGGATTTGGATTATTTCATTACATTTAGGGTTTCTAAATTTGGCATAAAGTTGCAGTGAATTTTAGGTGTAAACTTGCATTTTGCATTCATTTTAAATCTGAAAATTCAACAAAAATTGCATAATGTTAGATTGATTTTTTATATCATTTACATAATAGCATACTTTTAGTCACTTAAATTAGTAAATTGAGTCAAATTTTCATTTCAAAAAGTTCCATTTAGTTTATCTTTTGTCATTAATTTCACTTGTATTTAGACATTAAATTCTATAAATTTTTTTTACAAAAATTAAAGTCTAAGACCTAGAATAGAGAACACATATAATCACTCAGAAATTGTATTCTTCATTTTTTAAAATCTTGTATAGGAACCCATTCGCCCATGGGAGAATGAGTCCTTTAGGACCTATAAAAACCAAATTTTTTGAGCTTTTTTGTGGTTTTCTACATTTCCTAGATTTCCTAGTAACCCCCTTGTTTCAGTCTGGTAATTTTTAGGAATTTTTATTCTATGCATCTAGTTCTAATTACCCATTTAGTGTATCCATTTTAAATCATTTCAAAACTTATTTCAACATTGAAAATCATTCGATCTGTAGGACATTTGTTCACATTCTTGGCACGTTGGATAAGTTAGATAGATTACCTTTCATAATTCACAATGTTAGTATCTTTCCTTTCCAAGTATGCCTTGAAAAATCTCATTAACAAGTATGTTATCCATTCTTCCAATATCTTCCCTAGTTATGAGTCTCTTAGTGCAAGAAAGTGAAATATTTGACACATTCATTAATTCCATATCCCCTAATGTCTCTCCTATTTGTGAGAATGATGTGATAGAATAAGATGCAAGTATAGACAATCATGATAAACATAGTTTATCTTCTCCCAATACCTCTCCTACTAGTGAAAAATATATTTTGGTGTTAGAAGATACACCCATTGAGAGTCATGAAAATCTTGCAATATCCTCTTCTAAAAACTCTTCTACTTGGGAATATATCTTGGCACAAGAAAAAACAATCATTGGTACATTTCTTAACATCACTTTACCTAGTCGCCATTCATCCCTCGCTTGTGAGGGTTCTTTAGAGAAAGAGGATGAAATCATGGAAAAACATGACAATCACAATTATTCTTCTCCTAATATCTCTCCTATTTGTGAAGAAGATAGTTTAGTATTAGAAGATACACTTATTGAAAGTTATGAGAATCTTTTTTCTTCCTATCCTAATGCTTCCCTCACTTGGAAACATCTACTTGAACAAAAGGATCCAATCAATTGTAAGAATTATTGTCTTGATGTCTCCCCTATTTGTGATGAAGTTACTTTATAAAATCTAACCATGGAATGTGATGAACATCTTTCTTTCTCCTCTCCTAAATTATATCCCACTAGGCTAGATATCATGGTATAAGAGAATGATAGAATTGGTGCATGTCTTCCAAACAATAGTAATGTGGCTTCATTAGATGAAAATTAAAAGGTATTCTTAGACTCTCCTTCACTAAAAGATAATCAAAATAAAGATAAGGTTTTTGAGGTTATGAAAATTATATATCCCTTGAAACAATCTCCTGAGCCAATTCTTATCCTTTAGATTCACCCTCACATCAACCTCAATTTAAAACTAAACTTGTGCTTATCTTATAACCACATAAAAAGAAACCATTAGCTCCAAGAGATATCTTAAATTTTACAATGCCACTTGATAGTAACAATGTTTCACAACAACTGAGTTACAATACTCTTTCTCATGCATGCAATACAAGTAACAATAGGCAAACACAAACCATTCCTACTTCATTATCATTACCTCAAATCATCTTTCCTAGTGCTCCTCATTTTCCTTCACATAGAGGAAAGGAGTATGATCTTGTTGAACAACTTAAAAAAACTCATGCTAAGATATCCTTATGGGACCTTATTCAAGGATTACCTAGTTATCATAGTATGCTTCAAAATATATTGCAACAAGTTGTGGTTCCCCCTAGTGTAAACCCGAATCACATAGCAGTCATAATTCAAGGAATGAATGGAGATATTGTTTTCCAAAAAATTGAGTTACCTCCTTTGGAAGTGAAAAAAATAAATAAAGCTTTCATGATAATAGTTATATATAATGTGACTGGGATAAAGAGAACCCTTGTTGACAATGGATCAGCCCTTAATGTATGTAGTGTAAGCCTTTTGGATAAGATTGGAATCGATAAGAGTAAAATTCAACCTAAATCTTTCTCCATTTGTGGGTTTGATAATCTAGGAGAATAGCCGCTTGGTGTGATCATATTACCTATTATAGTTGGAAAGACTACATTTCAAACTCCTATTCATGCCATGCTCAATAATCTTTCATATAATATTCTCTTGGGTAGACCTTGGATTCATGTAATGAATGGGGTTCCTTCTACTCTTCATCATATAAGGAAGCATGTCTATAACAAAAAGGTTTATACAATCAAGGCTGACCCTGAAATAAAATAAAATAAACAATTAGAAAGACAAGGAAAATCCTTTGAAAACATTGACACCAACTACATAAGTGGAACCTGTGCAAGAGAAAGAAAAAGAAAAGTATATTGAAGAAGTTACAAAGTTATTGGATGATGATTGGGGTTCCTTAGATTTCACACCTACATTCATGGGAGAATACAAGATCATAACAAAAAGGTCCAAATAGAGAAAAGAACCGACGGTAATGTCTACACAAAATTTAGAAAAACCTTTGAAAGCATCTAGTTCTACAACTTTAGGAGAAGAAGAAAATTACATAAATTTTTTTGATGAAGTTGATAATGGACAACCACTGAATCGGAAAGAAATTGAAAAGCTTTATGGAATATGTTAAATTTTTTTGAAACAACTTGGTTATATTGGAAAAGGATGTGGTGCTAGAGAACAAGGTATCTATGTCTCTATAGAGCCTAATATAGAATAAACAACTAGTGGTCTTGGTTATTGTCCTTCAAAAGAAACAAAAACATGAAAAACGCATTCACTCAATACATACACTATTACAAAAGGTTCTTCTAATCCAACTTTAACCTTGTTGCATCCTGAATTGATAGAAACAACTAGTTGTCTTAGTTATTGTCTCTCAAAAGAAATGAAAGAACCAAATGAATCTCCACTTAATATCAATGTCATCACAAAAAACATTACTTGGACATGTCTTAGTAATGAATGGGGCTCATTAGATTTTACACCTTGTACTAAGCAAGAGATATCTTTGTCGCAAAAGAAAGGAATATCTTCTACTCTTGATCAAGAGAGTATCTTGTCAAGACTTCTCCAAGATCACTTGATATCTCTCCCTCCAATAACATGAAATAAATTTTACAAAAAGAGTTCATTTTGTGCATATAATAGAGCTCATGGTCATTCTACTAATGAATGTAAGGCTTGAAGTGATAAAATTCAACATCTCAAGGATTGTGGCACACTTCCTTGTGTTGGTGCACCTATTTCCTCTAATTGATATAGATTTTCATCTATCACATTGCTCATCACTATGTGGCATTAGTATCTTTATGTGTCTTTCTCATTTCCATTTATGGTGGAACCATATCTCTCTTGGCAACAACATGATAGTTCTTGGTGGTTGTCTTTGTCTCTATGATTGGGGGACAAGGACACCTAGTTTTTTGAGGTGTGCCTTCTTTTCAAGGATCACCTCTTCCTCTCTTTCTACTTAAAATACCAACATAGCAATTACGTTGGAATTTTAAGTGGGGGGCATATGGTCCCCTATTCATTTTCTACATGTTACCCTCTTAGTGATGATATTATATAGCTCCTAGAAGGTGTGAAATTTTTATTCAAAGTGTGGTCTTCTAAATTCATATGATGTTTCTTCCTCTGGGTGACATTGGGTTTTATTTCCTTCAAGACCATGACCTTTCTAAGAATATGATATTCCTCTTAGTGGTAATGCTATGGATTTCATTCCATGGTAGTGAATCTTTTATCCTCGACTAGTCCTCTCTTGGAGATGTTAGGCACGATGTTCCCTAAGAGGAGGCCTTTCATGAACTAACCAAAACCCCTTTGAACATGTCTTATCCTATTTTGAATTTTTGTTCATAGGTGCTTATCATAATAGAGCTTGTTAACCTTGTGGAGGTCGAAGTTCATATTTTTTTGGTGCCTTATCAAATTTATTAGAGATATAGATTTTGTATGGTTAGTATGATGAGAATTCCGTGGACCTGACATGACTTTCTCATTATATGGTGAGAGCCTATAGACCTGGCATGACTTTCTCACTTAGCCACTCTTTGGGGGCTCACCTAGTGGACATCCTGAGATTACATTAGCTTGTGTGAGCGTGCATTTTTTTGCATAGTGGACATGAAGTTCTTCTTGTGAATGTTTTTGGACAAATAGCTGAGGCTTGATCCACATTGAGTTGGAAAAATAGTTGAGGCTTGATCCACCCTGTTTTTATCTTTATTTTTCTTTCTTTTAGTCTTTGACAGTGTATGTTTATGTATCTTGTCTTGCTTCTACATATCATATATCTTGTATGTGTCCCTTTGTGCTTATGTTGGTTTGATGTGCGATCTTTGATCATGGGGGTTTAGCCATCTCCTTGGTCTTTTTCATCTTATCCCATCAAAATTGGTGCACTTGGACGGTCTCTCTTGACTACTTTAATGTGAGTTCAATGCAAGTTCCTCCTCTCATAGAAGTGGGGGCTAAATGTAGTGTAGAAAAATGTATCCCTTTACATTTTCTCACTTGTTTAGGCCCTCCTATTCAAATTAGATTTAATAATGCCTTAATTTAGTGTTGTAAAATATATTTATTTACACTTTCAAACCTATTTAGGGATCCCTTAATTAATTGAGCTTAATTTGGCCTTTATAAGCCCTATAATTCATTTACAAGCCCATTAAATTATATTTTTTGATTTGGAAACTTCACATTAATTAATTTCAATACATAACACTTCACATTGAGAAATGTGTGTTCCAAGAATTAGGGCATGGGATGATGAATGGGTCCTCCCTAAGACTTGGAACCCATTTTTTAAATCATGTTTTGGGGGTATTTTTATGATCCTAAATTCAAATTTCAATGGTCAGCTTGTAATGTTTGAATTTCAGGAAATTAAGAATGTGTCTATAAATACAAGGTTATTTCATGAATTCAAAGCAATCTAGCAAGAGGTGAACTGAACAAGAGCCAATATTATTGTCAAGAGCATTCAAGAGAAGATTTATTAAGGATTTATTGCAGCATTCAAGATCTCAAGCATCATGTGAAAGTTATGTGTAATAATGCATGTTTTTGGAGATAACATTGTGATGTAGGTTTCAAGATCTAGTCAAAGCATTCAAGTCAAAGATAAGAAAGATTCAAGCATCAAGATCCACATCCATTAAAGAAATTTCATGCAAGATCAACACCAACATTTTAGTCCTCTAAAGGTTTAATTAGGGGTTTGGTGAGTTGTAACATTACATTTTTTCATTCATCATTCCTTCATGTTTCATTGTTTTATTTAAAGGTTTAATTACCAAAATGGAGTTTGACTAAGGAAAACCACCATTCACCAAAAACAAAAAAAATTCCCCTCTTTTTGTGTGTTGCAGATTTGCAGGTTGAAGAAAAGTTGAAGAGCTCAAAAGTGCAAAATTGCAAATTTTCATTTATTGTCACCTTTGTTATCACCTCACAGAAACTCACCTACAAAATTTACTTTTGGCTTTTTGAACCTGAATCTTGGGCAAATTGCAGGACTCTGAACTATATCAAAGGCTCCTAGAGGTTGCAGAAAAACCCTAACTCAGGACCAATTCGCCCCTGGGCGAATGAGTCCCAAATTAGCTTCAGCCATTGACTTTTGGTGAAAGGTACATTCAATTCTTCCCTTCTCTAATCTGCATTATTTTTTCTAGTTTTGTTAGTATTGAGTTTAATCTTTCTATTCAAAGTGTTGAATTACATTTTTGTTTTAGTTTACTATTTTTAGTTTTTCTCCACAAAGTGTTGTTTGACCTTCACCCTTGTCCTTCAATCATAATGAAATCTGAAGATTCTCACCTTAATTTGATTCACATAAGGGTTTTTAGTCAATTTGACATGGGGATCTCATTTCCTAATGAATTGAGGAATATAGGATCTATTTCCTTCATTTGGACTTAGTTTTCCATTTTGGGAAACCCTATTTTCTTTCTTTTCACCATGTAGTTCACAAAATCTTACATCAAAATATCAATTCAAATTGGGGTGTTAGCTTCAAGGTCATGGAAGAAGCCATACAACTACGAGGCTTTAAATTGAAGATAAATAATTCATAGGCTAAGAAAAATCAAGGATGATGAGAGAATCAATCACTTTCTATATGATGGTGAGAGTGTTATCATGTTTCAAAATTTCTTAGTTAGGCAAAGAATCCCCTATCCTTGGAACCAGGTTAGTTGGATGTGCATAAAATATTTTAGGTTGGAGGATTGGTTCAAATTTATATTTCATTATAATTTATCATTACTCAACCATCAACAACACAAGGTTCTAATAATTTTTCCCATTTTCCTATTGAGCTTGCTTGAGAAATTTGTAGAGGAAGCTAAGAAGTCCAACAAAAAAGACCCTAGTCTTTGCCTCTGCCAACTTCATCTATTTTTTTGTTTAGAATCTTTTGTTTGGAAGCTTTTTATTTAAACCCACACTAGTTAAATCCACCAAGGGGGGAAAATGTCAATCTATCTCAAGAAGAGCCTTCTAAGACTAAGAATGCATTTACAAGGTCTGATAGGTTGGTGGTCGATCCTCTTAAGTTGTAGGATATTGATCTATTAAATGACCAATATGGCCTAAAAAGGAAAAAGATAGTGCGAGTTCGAAGGATACCACCCATAAACATACTCCCTCCATGAAATGGTCGAGGATTAGATACTTTGAGGAGATGAATGTTCCCTACATTAATTTTTATGATATGGATAGTCACTAAGAGACTAATTCTAATGACAACCCCTAGGTTCCTACTTTTCAAGATAAACACGTTAAATATTTTCTTTTTGAAGATAAGGCTAGCCAAATTGATAGCATGAAAAAAATAATTGATGTAATGAATAACAACTATGATAAAATGAGAAGATATATAGCTTTGGTAATGAATAAGTCTATCAACACCCTATCTATATTGCAAGTTAAGGAGTACAAGGAGAAAGGTACCTCCAACTCTTCTATAGACAATGATGACCTCATCATGTTTCTCTTGAAGGGAGGGGACATCATTGAGACCCTTAAGGCCTTAGTGTTTTTATTTATTTCTAGTTTTATCTCTATTATTTTTAATATGCTACTCTTATGTTCTTATTTTATTGAACTCTTGGCTAGCATGGGCCCATTATTTTAGTCTTTGACTTGTTTTTATAAAGGGATGAGACCCTTTTTTTTTAACTTATTTTAATAAAAAATATAGGAGATTAAGTATTGTCATTATTTTGTTTTGATTTTTAAAATTGGAGGAAATTCATCCAAAAAGGTAAGAATTGGTTTAAGATATTGTGAAAAAAATGTATTTTGATTTTTTTAAGGTTATTGCCTTGCCCCTATTCCAAACAATTTTGTTAACAAAATTGGAGACATTAATTATCCCATATGCATGGGTCGTAGTATTTTTCTTTATCTAGACTTTATATATTATAATAATTTAGGAAGTGTAAATCATCTTGAATATTGTAATCAAATTTTATGCTCTATTAGGAGGATTTCTATCTCAAAGTGGCATTATGAACATAATATATAAGCGTGCGCTCTCTCTCTGCATATATTTCTGTATTATTATTTTATTTACATGTTTCTTGCAATATCTAGGTGTAGGATGATTAGCTACACCATTAACAAAAACTATGACCAGATATGAGTATGGATAATATTAAACAAATGAACATTATGTAAAGAGGGTGGAAAACTATTAAAATATAGATCAATGAGTATTATAGAAAAGTTGAAACTATTCTTAGGAATTATAGGGAAAAATAAGTGTGTTAGGAAATCATGTATCAATTCCATAAATAAATGATAGAAAATACAAGATGAATCAAACCATGTAACCATGCATATTATGCAAATCGAGACTAAATTTAGTTATCAATAAGATATCATCATCATTGTATTGATAATTACAAATTAAAAAGTTTAAAAATGAGCGGGTAGGAGAACAGGTGGGAGAAGTAGAATTTTGAATCTTTGAGCAATGGTGTAGGTCGTGGAAGAGCTGGATCTGAAGATTTGCATGAGGAATCGGTGCAAGATTTGAGTGGAAAGTAAGGTGAGGATGACACGGAAGAGACTGACCCTGGTAGAAACATTTTGGTGGACCCGGGGGGAATGTTGTCTCCACTGAGATTCTAGCTTGAGGTACTAAAGGACAAGAGGTTGACAAAACCAAAAATGTGGTGGGGGCCGCTGGAGGGGAAGGTGCTAAGCTTAAACCGTGGTCATCTTTGTTTGGAGTCAAACCAAATGGTAAATCAAATTTCCCCCCAGTTTGCAACATCTCTAAGCCAGCAAAGGGTAAGTTTTCCATTTCTATCCTTGATCCGGTCATTGATCATAATATCTCTCTAATGGACAGAGTGTTGGTTGGAAAATTTATGGGCCCTAGACCAAACATTGAAATTGTTAAGGCTTTTTTCAAAAAGAAGTGGAGAACTAATGGCCAATTTCTTGTTTCTTCTCTTCCTAAGGGCTATTTTTCTTTTGAGTTCTCCTGCAAGGAGGATATTTTGGCTCTGAGAAGTGGTGGTCCTTGGGTCATAGGAAAGTCCTCCTTAGCTCTCAAGAAATGGACCATAAACCTGGATCTTTCAAACTCTATTTTTGAGAATGTTCCAGTATGGGCTAGAATACCTAGACTTCCATTGGAATATTGGAATGAGGATGTCTTTAGCGGCCTGGCTAACTCTTTTGGTGAGTTCCTATCTATAGACCTGATGATGGTGGCTAGGAGAAGATTAGTGTTTGCTAGAATTTCTATGGGTTTGTCCCAAAATGCTGACCTCCTGTCATCTATTGAAATACAATCAAAGTTGGGCACTTGGGTTCAAGCTATTGAGTTTTAAACTATCCCTTTTGCATCCTTTAAATGCAGAAAATTAGAGCACTGGGCTAAGAAGTGTCCACTTAATGCTAGTAATACAAAGGAGAAGCCCCAACCTAAACTGATGCTAGACTAGAAAAGGAAGGTTGATGGGGAGGGCAAAGAGAATAAAGAAAAAAATGTTGAAGAGAAAGACAGTAGGAAACCAGTTGATCCAATTGAAGCCCCCAAAAATAAGGATGATGTGATGATTTAGGTTGATTTGGAGTGTTAAGAGGTTGTTAACAATGAGTTAGAGATTGTAGTTGTACGAGAGGAGAATAATGAGGGTGACTTGGAGAATGGAGAGGGCAGCCTGGAGATTTAGGAGCCTCATGACAGTAATCTTGAGAACGAAAATCTTGAGAAGGAGGATGGTGAGATTGGCCTAGAAGATATTCCTCCCCAGGGTTTTAATGTTCTGATTAAGGAGGGTAATCTGTTGTTGGAGATTGGGATTCCCATCTTATCATCAAATTTTGGTGGTAGAGACATTTCTAGCTAGGTGCCAGTTCAGAATCTGGATTCAGTTGATTCTTTGGAAATGGTAAAGGACTCCTTAATGGACTCGAGTCAGAATCTAGCAAAATCAAGCATGAACTCAATCCAAAATAGTAATGGTCTGATGGATACTCTTCCTCTAGATCAAAAAGGTATTTTTGATAAAGAATAGGAGTTAGGAAAGGAGGATGAAAGTTAGGAAGAAACTGATAGAGAAGATGTTAACTCCTATACTAAGAAGAAGAAGAAGAAAAACAAATAGCGGAGTACACCGAAAGGTGTGTCTACTAGAACTAGAGCAAAGGAAGATTCTGGAGCCATAAAGAATAGTCAAGGAAGAAGATCTACTCGATGGCACAGGGAGCATGGAATCTTTCAGGATATAGCAGATGGTGTTCAAAAAACCATTCTAGAAATTTGCAAATTTTTGCCTAGTAATATATGAAGATTATGTCATGGAATATAAGGGGGCTGAATAGCCTCCATAAGCAGGATGTGTTGCATAATTTTGTTAGGGATCACAAACCTAATATTTTACTTGTCCAGGAATCTAAAATTCCTAAAGAGAAAGTGGAAAAGGTAAAAATGTTTAAGTTTTGTGGGGTACACGAAAATAGTTATGATGGTGCCTAAGGGGGAATTGTCACCTTTTGGAATTTGAATTTAATTATAGGGGTTCAATTGTTTGAAATTTTGAATCATGTGGCCACCAGATTTACTCATATTAGAGATAAATTTAGTTGGATAATGTCTTACATCTATTCCCCTAATGGGAAAGGGGCTAGAAAGACCTTTTGGCAAGAGTTAGCAGCCTTTCGTAAGAAGCTTATCAATGAAATTTAGGTAGTTATGGGGGATTGCAAGACCCCTCTTCAGGAAAATGAGAAATTTGTAGGATCCCAGGTGAATTTGGAAAGCAGAATGGACCTTTTGGACTTCATTAATAATTAGGAATTGATTGATTTGGAGTTGCAAGGGGCTTCTTTTACTTGGTCAAATCGAAGGGTGGGTAAGGATTTGATTCAAGTCAGGTTAGATAGGATTCTAATTTGTTATCAATAGTTTTAAAAATATTTTTCTTCGTTAAAAGCCCTCTCCAGGGTGGGATTTGATCCCTATCCTATTAGTTTTGTGGTGGAACCTATCTTGGCCAAGAGGAATTTCCCCTTTAGATTTTAACGTATGCGGTTGTCCCACCCTCAGCTTGGTTAGGAGATGAGAAATTGGTGGAGCATATATGTCTCTAGGATTGCTATGTTTAGGATTGCCAAAAAACTGAGAGGATTCAAAATAAGATCATAACTTGGAAGAAAGAATCCTTTGGGAATATATTTAGAAAAAAATCTAAGTTACAGGTTGAATTGAAGGATATTCAAGAGAAAATCCAATTGGAGGGATGCAATGCTGAAAACAAGATGAAAGAAAATGAGCTACTTGTGAAGATGCATGATATAATAGCCAAAGAGGAGGATTTTTGGAGACAGAGATCTAGGGTGTTGTGGTTCTCAGCTAGTGATAAAAATACTAGATATTTTCACATGTTTGATTCAAAATACAAGGCTTCCAACAAGATTACTCATATTGAGTACAATGGAGGCTGTTTTGAGAAGGATGATGATATAAGAAGACAAGTTTTCCTTTTCTTTAGTAATCTTCTTTCGGCTAGTGATGGAGTTAATCAAGAAATGCAAGATAATTTTTCTGAGGCCATCCATGATCTTGTTAAGGATGAATATAATAAAATGCTAACTTCCATTCCATCTAGAGAAGAAATAAAGAGGGTTGTGTTCTCCTTTGAAGGCAATAAGGCCCTAGGACCTGACAGATTCCCCATGTTTTTCTTTCAATGGTTTTGAGAGATTGTCGAAGAGGATGTGGTGAATGTTGTTAAGGAATTCTTTAGATCTAGGAGCATCTTAAAGGAACTAAATGCTACCTTCCTAGTCCTCATCCCTAAGTGTCCTAGTGTTACAGATTTTGAAGCCTTCAGGCCTATAAGCCTTTGCAACTCCTTCTACAAAATTATCTCCAAAGTTCTGACCTCGAGGCTTTTGTTGGTGTTGACATCCCTGATTTCACCTCAACATAATGGATTCATTCTTGGAAGGAAAATCCTTGATTCAATCATAACTGTCCATGAAAGTTTTCATTCTGTCTCTGAATCTAAGTTTGAAGGTTTTCTTCTAAAGTTAGATATTTCAAAAGCCTATGACCGTGTTGATTGGGACTTTTTACTCAGAATCATGAGAGTGTTTGGTTTCAGCAATAGAGTCCTTCAATTGGTTAGTCAACTGATTTCTTCTGCTTCTATAGCTATATTAGTTAATGAGTCTCCTTCACATTTCTTTAAGAGCTCAAGAGGGTTAAGGAAGGGAGATCCAATTTCTCCTATTCTATTTACTATCATGGTGGAATGCCTTGGGAGGAACTTGAAGAAAATTATTGATCAGGGATCCTTAGTGGGACTAAGGCCTTCATCCAGTCACTTGGTTTCCTCCCACTAATATTTTGTGGATGAAACCATCTTGATGAGGAGATCTACGGTGGTTGAAGCTAGGAGTATTTAAAAAAAAATGGATGATTATGAGGAAGCGTCTGGTCAAATGGTTAATAAATAGAAAAGTTCCTTATTCTTCTTCAACACTCCGGAGCTAAGGAAGAATAAGATTGCTAGAATTTTTGGATACAGAGTGGATACTTTACTGTCAATTTACCTTGGGCTGCCTTTGGGCCTAAAGCCTCTAGATTCCTTTTGGAACTCTTTGTTTGATAGATTCAGCAAAAATCTTGTCGGATGGAAAGGAGCTCTTCTCAGTCAAGCAGGTAAGATTCAACTTCTCAAAGCTACTCTTCAGAACCTACCTATCTATGCCTTAAGTACTTTTAAGATCCCTTCCAAATATGTGGAAGCTATTGAAAAAATTCAAAAATGCTTTCTTTGGTCTGGTGTTGAAGAAAGAAAAAGAATGCCCCTCATTGAATGGGATTATGTCTATAGACCAAAAAATTTGGGAGGTCTAGGTCTTAGAAATATAGAAACTATGAATAGAGCTCTCCTTGCTAAGAAAATATGGAGGATTTTCTCGTCAAATGGAGAATGGAATAGTATCTTAAAGAGTAAATATATGGCGAATATTGTCTCTCTCAAGACTTTGCTTGATTCTCCTTTCTTGCCCCATGGCTTAGTCCTCTAGAATGATATGATTAGAGGGAGAAATATTTTTTTAAGTGGGTGTGGGATGGAGCATCAGAAATGGGAACCTTGCTAGGTTTTGGGAAGACAAATGGGTTATGAATGAGCCTTTAATTTCTTATGAATATTTCAAAGGGTGGGATGACATCTGCAAGGAAAACTACGGGATCTTTGTTAAAGACTACTTGAGAAATGGGGAATGGGTGAATCTGCATCAAATCAGCTTAGACCTTGCACTGATCCAATCCTCTCTGATGGTTGTGAGAATGATATTGTACCAGTAGGAGGATCTTTTAGTTTGGATGGTCAATCCTTCAAGTAGCTGCTCGGTCTCCTCTAATGTCTCTTTGTTGTCTCTTTCACCAACCCCTCCTCCCTTTTCGGCTAAAGCTTGGATTAATCACCTAACCCCTAAAATCAATATTTTATTTTGGATTCTTTTCTAGAATAAGGTGCTCACGGTGGATAACCTCTGTTATTAGGAAAATTTTGATTGCAGAACAAACTTTTCCTAATGTCAAAACTAAGAGGATAAAGAGATATTCCTTTTAAACTTTACAATTTCAGTTCACTAAGATGCATACGAAAGAAATAACAGAATTGAGAAATAACTCAAACACATTTGACACCAGATTTATGTGGGAAAACCCTTACGGGAGAAAAAAAACCCACTACACCAAAGAAGATCACTTGTATTATAGTAAACGAATTACATACACATTACAGACTCTTATTTTCAGATGTCAATTTATAACAGCAACATTTCCCTGATCAACCTTGTACAAAATATCATTGTCACAATGCTTTCAAAAATTGCATACAATGAAATTCACTAACTGATCATTTGAACAACCAACCCACCAGACCCTCGACCAAAATGTTCATTCATACTCAAGTGTTATGTTCATTTCCCACAAGAGAACAGTCACAAAAGTTCCACTACCAATCGGTTTGCATTCTACTTCTCTCATTGATCCAAAACAAACCACTTAGGAAAAAAACATGGTCAAAAGACTTCAACTGTATCGGTCATTAGCAAGACAAAAAACTATGTCTCATCGATGATAGACTACCCACAGACCATCACACACTGCACTGACTTCTACTGGTCTATTGCTCAGACTTGGTGAAGTCTCCTCGATCTCAGGACCATTGGCAAGACCATTATCGACAATAAACTGGAAATTCATACCAATGGTTCAAGTCTCCCTAATGTCCCAAAGAACACCAAGACCACGCATATCAACAAGAGTCACACCAATCATTCATCAGGAGCGGATCCATCGACAAGAGTAATACTATCGACAAAAGATTAGGAAGTCATGTTGACAGCTCAAGTCCATCGACAAGAGTCTCCTTGATGATCTTCATCGCCTAGACACTTACCATCAGAATGAGGTAGAAATCTCACTCCAATTACTCTGGTCACGCTGATGATTCTCATCGACAAGACAATCACAGGGTCACATTGATATCGCCTAGAATTATACTATCGAAATGAGTTTGGAATCTCACTCTGATAGTTCATGTCACCCTAATGACTTTCGTTGGCAAGATAGGTCCTAGGTCATAGTGATATGATCCCTTCGAGACTTTAGAACACAACTGCTTGTCGAAAAGACATTCCAAGGGTCTCACTGATACTTCTCTTTCAGGAGTTCCATGTCAGTAAGCATTGAGGCACTTTTTCCAAAAATCTCCCACTTGACGAAGATCTTACTGACACCTCTAGAGCACAACAAAACTACTGAGATTCATGGGCACCAAGGCCCATCAAACTGGTACACCACTTGTACTTGTCTGTGCTCACTAGTTTTGTCAATGCATCTGCAACATTTTCCAGAATATCCACCTTTTCTAAAGAGAACTTTCCATCATCCACCATATCTCGTACAAAATGATACTACACATCAATATGTTTTGTCCTGGCATAGAAAGTAGGATTTTTTGCTAGACAAATAGCACTCTGACTGTCATATTAAATTGTAATCTACCCTGCATCAAACCCAATGTTAAAACACAAACATTTTAACTAGATTGCTTCTTTACAGGCATGAGTTTCTGCCATGTACTCAGCCTCCATAGTGGACAAAGCGACTACAACTTCTCGCTTTCTCATCCAACTAATTGTACCACCATTCAACAGGAAAGTATATCCACTGGTAGACCTTCTACTATCAATGTCCCTTGCCCAATAAGAATCCACATATCCATGAATGTTGAGAGTCCTCTCTGATCCAACCAAATTTCCATGGTAACATAGAGCATATTCTGAAGTGCCCCTTAGATATCTAAACACTCTTTTCACAGCACCCCAATGTGTCCTTCCTGGATTTTCCATAAATCGACTAAGAACTCCCACTGCTTGGGAAATGCCTAGCCTTTTATAGACCATTGCATACATTAAAATACCAACTACACTAGCATAAGGCACTCTGACCATGTCCTCCATCTCAGTAGGATATTTTGGAAAATCTTCAACAAATAGCTTCATCCCCTACAAAACAGGAACAACTAGCTGCTTCTAATCATTCATACCAAATCTCTTCAAAATAGTATTAATATACTTACTTGGTTTAAGCCAAATCTTTTTGCCCTTTCTGTCCCTAGTTATTTCTACCCCCAGAATATACTTGGCTGCACCAAGATCTTTCATTTTGAACTTTGCAAACAACTGAGATTTTAGATCAGAAATCATTAACTTACTATTGCCTATGAACAAGATATCATCAACGTAAAGGGAAATAATAAGAACACAATAATTTTAAGTCTTGTAGTACACACAATGATCTGATTTTGATATTACAAATCGCAATGACAAAACAAAAGTGTCAAATTTTTGGTACCACATTCTAGGAGATTGTTTTAATCCATACAAAGATTTTTTCAACTTGCAAACTAGATTTTCTTTACCTTTTCTCACAAAGTTCTTAGGCTAGGACATATAGATTTCTTCTTCAAGATCACCATGAAGAAATGTTGTCTTCACATCCATCTATTCAATCTCTAATTCATATGCTACTACAAGTGACAAAAGAAATCCGATAGATGTCAGCTTAGCTACAGGAGAAAAAATTTCTCCATAATCAATTCCCTCTACCTGGGAATAACCCTTCGCAACGAATCTCACTTTATACTTTTTGACACAACCATCTAGACCAATTTTATTTTTAAACACCCATTTGCAACCCACGGGCTTTCTACCTTCAGGCAATGGGACCAGATCCCAAGTATCATTTTTCTTAAATGATGCCATTTCTTCATTCATGGCTTCCAACCAGGAATCTGAATCAAATATTTCAACTGCCTCTTTTACAATCCTAGGCTCATTAGTATTAGTAATCAAAGTGTAGGAACAGCTAGAATCTATCATAGAGAATCCATACATATCTGGTTGTTTCTTTTCACGTGTATACCTTCTCACAGGCTGAGGCTAAGGTTGTGGTTCTTCTTCTTGTTTAGAACTCTCAGAGCTTCTCAAACTCTCCTCAGTTTCAGGTACACTTTCAATGTTTTGTTCCTCTTTTTCTGGAGTTAGAGGTATCTCAACAACATCATTATCCTTTTTATCTTCTTCTATCCCTAACTGTAGATCCACTAAAGAAGGTTTCAGTTCTCGAAAGATTACATGTTTGTTGTACAATACCTTCTTAGGCACAGGGTTACAAAGCTTGTATCCTTTCACACCAAGGCCATACCCAATGAAGATACATTTTTTCAGCTTTGTTATCCAATTTAGATCTTTTTACATCCGACACATAAACATATGCTTCAAAACCAAAGACACGAATATGTCTTAGAGAGGGCTTGTTACCAGACCAAACTTCCATAGACATTTTATCAACAAGTGTTGACGAAGGAGACCAATTTAACAAGTAACATGCTATAGCCATAGCATCAGCCCATAACTTCTACTGCAGACCAGCATTGTTCAACATACTTTTTGCCTTCTCCATTAATGTCCTATTCAACCTTTCAGAAACTCCATTTTGTTGGGGAGTGTAAGGTGTTGTTTTATGCCTTTTAATCCCATGGTATTTGCAATACCTTTCAACCTCATCAGAACAAAAATCACCACCATTGTCACTCCTTAAACATTTTATTTTTCTTCCAGTCTGATTTTCCACAAGCTTTTTAAATTCCTTAAAATGACTCAACACTTCTGATTTACTTTTTAAAAAATACACAAATTCCCTTCTCGAATAATCATCAATGAAAGAAACATAATACTTAGACTTCAATAACAAAGGAACATCCAATGGACCAAACACATCAGAATGAATATAATCCAAAACACCAGAAGATTTATGAGGACTAGAATAAAATGAAACACGATGATGTTTTCCATATATACAGTGTTCACAAAATTCAAATTCCAAGTTCCAATCATCAAGCCCCTCAACCAAGTTTTTATTTTTCAAGGATTTCAAACCCTTTTCACCAATGTGACTGAGCCTTTGATGCCAAAGCATAGTCTTTTCTATTGGAAGTTTAACTTCCAAACAATTTTCCCCAATAGGAACATTTTCATTCTTCTCTTTACAAACAACCTTTTGTGGCTTTGTAGAGACACTATTGCATTGAACAACCAGTGCATCAAGCTTGTACAAAGTACCAATTCGAGAACCCCTAGCCAACACCATCGATCCTCTAGTCATTTTATAGCCAGTGCCAGAGAATGAGACTTGCACTCCAACATCATTCAACTTGCTTATAGAAAGTAAATTTCGAGCCAGACCTGGTATATGCATTACACCATCAATTCCCTTAATTCTACCATCAGGAAACTGAATTCTGACTCTTCCACAACCCATTATATCTAGAGATGAATTGCTTTCCAAATACACCTTTCCACCATCGTATTCTTCATACTTTGTAAGCCAATCTTTGTGAGATGTCATGTGGAAAGATGCTCTAGAATCAATCAACCATACATCATCTATTGCCTGAGTTGCCAATGTTGCAATGATGGCATCTACTTCACACTAAGAAGAATCATTGTCAAAATAATAATTCTTCTTCTTTTTCTCCTCTTTTCAATCCCTTCAGACATGACCAAGCTTCCCACAATTCCAGCACTTCACCTTGGACTTCTTGCCAGGAGACTTTGATCTCCCTTCTGATTTCAATTTGGACTTCTTATCCTTCTTCTTGCCTTTTTCTTTCGATCTATCTCGAACAACCAGAGCCTCCTTCAATATCTTAGAAGACTTCCTTCTCATCTCTTCTGATAACAAAGAAGCAACCACATCTTCCATCTTGAAAGTGGTTTTCATGCTCCCAATCGCCATCACCAAGTGATCCCACGAATCTGGCAAAGAACACAACAAGAGCATACATCAATCTTCTTCATCAATCTTCACACCTACAGATGTTAACTAAGCAATCGACATGTTAAAGGTATTCAAATGATCAGCATCAGATGTTCCTCCTTCCATTTTCAAAGAGTACAACTTCTTCCTTAAAAACAACTTATTCACCAAGGACTTGCCCTGATAAATATCTCTCAGTCTTTTCCATAAAGAAGATGCAGTATTCTCTTCATGGATATTCAGAAGAACTGAATCTACCAAATAGAGCCTTATCAGCCCCTTTTCTTTTCGATCTACCAGTTCCCAATCTTCTTGCTTCATGCCTGTAGGTTTCGTTCTAGACACAACAACCCAAAGATCACAATCAACCAATAGATCTTCCATTTTGAGTTTCCACCAATCAAAATTTCTGCCACTAAATTTCTCAATATCAATTCTTCTGGACGCACTTGTCGATGCCATCTCACTCTGTAATTAGACAAATTCAAGACCTCTACAAAACTCCCACTTAACATAAATTGACACAAAAAATCCAACCTACCCACAAGGATAACACAACTGGCCGAGCTCTAATACCACTTGTTAGGAAAAATTCGATTGCAGAAAAAACTTTTCCTAATGTCAAAACTAAGAGGACAAAGAGATATGCCTTTTAAACTTTTCAATTTCAATTCACTAAGATGCATACAAAAGAAATAATAGAATTGAGAAATAACTCAAACACATTTGACACCAGATTTACGTGGGAAAACCCTTACGGGAGAAAAAACCCACCACACCAAAGAAGATCACTTGTATTATAGTAAATGAATTACATACACATTACAAAATCTTCTTTTCAGATGTCAATTTATAGTAGAAACATGTCTTTAATCAACCTTGTACAAAATATCACTATTACAATGCTTTTGAAAACTGCATCCAATGAAATTCACTAACTAATCATTCGACCAACCAACCCACTAGACCCTCAACCGAACAGTTCATTCATACTTAAGCGGTCTATTCATTTCCCACAAGAGAACAGTCATAACAGTTCAACTACCAATCAGTTTGTATTCTGCTTCTCTCATTGGTCCAAAACAAACCACGTAGGACAAACACTTGGTCAAAAGACTTCAACTATATCACTCATCGACGAGACAACAAAATGTGTCTCACTGATGCCAGATTGCCCACAAACCATCGCACACTACACTGAATTCTACTGGTCTATCGCTCAGACTTGGTGAAGTCTCCCCAATCTCAGGACCATCGGCAAGACCAATGTTATCGACAACAAACTTGAAAGTCATACCGATGGTTCAAGTCTCCCTGATGTCCCAAAGAACACCAAGACCACACATATCATCAAGAGTCACACCGATCATTCATCAAGATCAGATCCATTGGCAAGATTAATACTATCGGCAAGAGATCAAGAAGTCACGTTGACAGCTCAGGTCTCCCCGACGCGTCCATCGGCAAGAGTCTCCTTGATGATCTTCATCGCCCAGACACCTACCATCAGAATGAGTTAGAAATATCACTCTGATTGCTTTGGTCACGTTGATGGTTCTCATCAACAAGACAATCATGGGGTCACGCCGATATCGCCTAGATTTCTGCTATCACATTGATTTTGGAATCTCACTCTGATAGTTCATGTCACCCCAATGACTTTCATTAACAAGACAGGTCCTAGGTCACAACAATCTGATCCCTTCAAGACTTTAGAACAAAACTGCTTATCGGCAAGACATTCCAAGGGTCTCACCAATACTTCGCTTTCAGGAGTTCCATGTTAGTAAGAATTGAGGCAACTTTTTCCAACATCTATAATCATGAGTTTCAGATTTTGAACCATTGCTACCTGTGTAAGGGAGATGCGGCAACTGCTAACCATATGTTCCTCCACTTCTCGTATGTGACCTCTATTTGGGGTAGGTTCTAATCGCTCTAGAACCTTTCATGGGTGTCTTTTGATTCCATCCAAGACCAATTTAATCAGTGGATTGCTCCCTCCAAGAATCCTTCAATCAACATATTATGGTCGCTCAATCTCCCTTATATAGTCTCAGGTGTGTGGAAGGATAGAAATAAAAGAATCTTTAGGGACAATGAAAGTCCGAAGAATATTGTGTTTGAGAAAATGCATAGGCTTATTGTGGAGAACTTCAATATTTTCCCTAATCAAGAGAACAAAACGAAGGCTATGGTTTGCTCTAATTACAACCTCAAGGTTGCTAAAGACTAGAAATCAAAAGAGATGTTTCTAAGGCCTCAAAACCAACAAAAAAGAACTGTGAAGGGGTCACATGGTATCATCCTCCTAGGGTTTGGATAAAATCCAATTTTGATGGGGCGGATAAGGGAAATATGGGGAAGGTAGGGAGTGGGGGTGTGATAAGAGATCATAATGGTATGTTCATTGCGGTAGTGGCTTTTCCCTTGGGAACATAAACTAATCATTTAGCTGAATCCACTGGTGCTTTTTAGGTTATTAGCATGGCTAATAGAATGAACTTTAAAAAGATATGGATTGAGGGTGACTCTAAAAACATCATTGATTATCTCCTAGGAAAGTCCCCCCCTCATGGACTATTAAATGCTAGACTGAAGAAGCTATCACTATTTTATCTAGATTTGACAAAGTGAGAATATCCCATGTCTATAGGGAAGCTAATAGTGTACCTGACTTTCTTGCTAATGAGGGGGTTAAACTAAATGGGCAACTGATGTGGCAAAATTGTAATGATTTGGGTGTTGATGTCAAAGCCTTGATTGACTATGATATCACCCATGGGAAAGTCATCACATTCAATGATGATTAAAAAGAATGAAGACAAGTACTATGACATCATTCGATGTTATGGTGAAGCCGTAATTACTATGACAAATGGTAGGAATTGACATGTTTTGTGGGTGCTTTGGTTCTGTTTCGGGCTCGATGGTCTGTTTTATTGTGGTGTTTTCTACTAAAACCGGAACAAAAGCTTTGTGACCATGGGAGGAAGCAGGAAAAGAGTGGAGTCAACGGGCTATGTGAAGAATAAGAAAAAATCGAAGGTCTGGAAGAAAATTAAATGAGGAGGGTTGCAGCCTTTTATTGATAAGCTCCATGGTATTGACCCCAAGATTACTGATTATTTTGCTAAACATTGGAAGAATGGTGAGATTATAATTTTTGGGAGGAAGGCTAAGGTGGATGAGATGCTTATTGGGGAAATAACAGGCCTTCTGACCAATGGAGTGAAGTTCTATTGAGATAGAAAGTTCTTAGACAAAGCTGTTATCAGTTTCCCCAAGTCTGAGGAGGAAAGAAAGGAGCTAGTTAAAGTCTCCAATAGTTACTTTGATGCTGGGACGATCAAGAAGATTTGGCAAGAGGTGCTCAAAATTTTAATGGAATACATAATGCTAGATGGTAAATTTACTAGAGTCTACGACTACCATTTTGTCCTCCTCAATCATTTTTTTCACAAGTTAAGGGTTTCTTTTCCTCATTACCTACTTTGTTCCTTGAATAATAGTATTGAGGAGCATAGGAAAAACCCTAAGAAGAACCTGATCTTACATTCTGGCCTAATTCGGCTTATCCATGAGCATTTTAAAAACATGTCGGCCCTGTCTAACCCTTTATCGACCTCAGCTTCAGAAGATTATGAAATTGATTCTAGCTTGTTTGAGGGAAAATATGACTTGGATACTAACTGGGTTGAGGAAGACAATCCCCCTCCCAGTAAGAAAAAGAAGAAAACCCCTCAGGAAAAATCCCTCGAACAAAAAAGATTTCCATACAAAAACCCCTATAAGTACTCCTCAAGAGGAGAATGTAATTATGAAGGAGCCCCCTGTTAAAAAAATGGTTTCTTATTCTGGGGAATCTCTGGATGAGAACTTTGCTGTTCATAAAGCCGCAGAGGATTCATTTACCTCTTATCCTGCTACTGATAGAGAGAATAGACCCGGATTACCTAATGACCTCAACCCTGATGATCACTACTTCAAGCCGAATCGGTAATTTCTTGACGACATACTAGCTATAGCCAGAAATGGTGTGGTTGACTATTTCAAAATCATGAAATGGGCTTTCCATGAGATAAAGGACATCAACTTAAAAAATGGGGCAATCACTAGCAAGATGGAGGTGATGGAAGCTAAATTGGCTTCTCAGAACTTTGCTGAGGCTTTATGGACTGTGGAGGAGAAGATGGTGATGGTTGATTGCTTCCAAAGAACGCTTGATCTCACGGAAAAACTAAAGAAGGACAAATGAGAACAAGGTTAGGCACCTGGGAAATGAAATTGGAAAGGTTAGGGATAGAATGAAAACCATCATGGAGCATAACCAAAGAATTGTGAAACATAATGCTACAATCCTAAGTGCTATGGTGGAGAAAATGGAAAACATGCAAAAGGGGTCGCTGATTGTGGATCTAGATGTTGACAAGAACAAAGGTAAGCAAGAGGATTCTAGCCCTTCGAAGAGAAAAGCAGATTCTTCAACTCTGGAGATCCATGACCTGAAGAAGGTGACCTAGGATATGTGGAACCTAGAAACTGAGGTTGCTGATGAGAATCTAAAGTCTCTTGGTTAGTTTTAGTTGTGCTTGTTGTTGGTTTCGTGCTAGTTTTTTGTTGGCTCTTGGTCATTGGCTGTTGTCCTTTTTTGCCTCTTTTTGTTTTGCAGCCTTCGTTTCTCTGGGTACTTTGATGATTTATTTTTATTTTGCTTGTAAACTCAGTGGTTTTGGGTCCCTATAAAACCTGTTTTTTCCTCTATCAAAAACATTTACAGATGAATCACTAGAATTTTCAAATATTCATCCACCAACTCCTCACTAAGAGTGTAACTATCATCATGCAATGTAGAATTAGGGATTTAAACATCATTACTAACTAGAGAAACTACATGAGATGGTAGATGAATATCATAATAAGACACAAAATCATCATGTATAGTGAAATGTAACTCGCATGAATTACTATCCGCGGGATCCTCATAAGGTCCATTATGAAAAACCATCAATCAAAAGGAAGATGAGTATTGAATAGCATGACACATGTAGACACAATAGCATTACAAGACTTAATAACTTCATAAATAGCTATAGAATGTGTAATCCCACCACCATGCAATAGAAAAACAAGCAAAGGTATTTGAAAACATCATGTTGCACATCACTATCATGAAGCATAGGAAAACTATAAATGTCAATACAAAGCTTATAAAATAATAAAATGAGTGTATCTAAGAGAAAATGAAAAGCAATATCTAACTAACAAAAAGAACATCATATTTTTAAACATTAATTCATTTGAAAAGATAAAAAATTACAACTTTAATTTATTAATATAAAATAATAAAAATGTTCTATAACTCTACTTTCAAACACTCGAAGTTAACTATTGTTCTAGAAACTAGCACTTGTAGTCAGGGGAGCTACAAGGAATACACCGATAGTATTATATAATTTCTTGAAGATTATTGACCCTGTTTTTGTAGATGGATGGTTTTCTTTTGAATAGGTGGATAAAAGAAAAGTATATCTACGTCCCAATTAAGGACACAATTGCAACAGTGACTGCACTATTAGACAATTATGCACAATGTAGATGGGTGTTGCTCATTGAAATCAAAAATATGAAAATGAAATGATTACATTAAGTGCACAAAATGTGCTTTATACCCTGAGGGTAATTAAATTCTTGATTGTACATAAACTGCATTTGTTGCAACCTTTGAGATATTGAAGCAAAATACAATTGGGAGGTCATGAATGAACATGCATGAAAAAATACTGGTTTTCCAAAATGCTTCATCAACATATGGTCCTTGAAATGTTATCACTGTTTGGTCTGCATAAAATAGAAATTTGCAAATTATAAGGGTAATATTATGTGCATGAGACTTGACAGATAAAGGTCATCAAAACTGGATTGTTTATAGAAATATTTTCCTTGAGATGGACTCAGAGACTTATCTTGGTTGGAAAGTTATAGAACCTATCCTAAAATTGTATTCACTATGTTGTAGTAATGGGTAAAGGTTTTGATTTGGGCATCAACTACTTAACATTCAACTGATATTGCAACCACCTCTGTTCATGCAGTTCTTAGGCTCACTTTCCATTTTCATTTAACCAGTTCTCTCAACACAAATCACCCTCAATGTTGATTCTAGTTTGTTTGGCTCGTAATGTTAATGTTTCCTAATGTTTGTTTCCATTATCTATGGAGTTATGGACAAGTGGTATTGATCTTTTTCTTTCAGTTTCCTTTGTTGATGTGTGTTTTTTCAAAGAATTGACCTAGAGCCTATATTTTAGATGCCTTATGTTATTTTACCAGGATCAAAAGTACTGCAAGTAGAGAGCCTCTTAGTCCAAACAACTCCAAGTCACTAAAAATATTGTATACATTTGAAGCACCCTCTATTAATCAAAGAACAATAAATGTTGTTGTGACAATAATCAATTAGTATATTTAGATCTCAAAAAATATTGGGCTAAGGAATTTGCTAGATCTTGTACTCTTATGTTTAAACAATTATGTAGAGGTAGGCAGGTGGGGTGATATTCATATGGAAATAGATCCCACACATGAAAGTAGGAGATGTATATGCAAATCTGAAACTTATCATGGGAGAGGAAGTCAGTAGAGAGTACATTCCAAATATAACATCTATATTGAATGATAGGGTGAAACATAAGAAGAATTTCTATTATTCTACCACATTAAAAAGATGGCATGGGGATTTAGGATGTCAATCATATTACATGGAGTGACCATGAGCATTTAAGTATCAAGATCAGAAGCATAGTATAGAAAACATTGAAACTTAAATAAATAGAATTTTGATTATATTGTGATTTCAAATTTCAATGATAATAAAATTATTTTAATTTGGAAGGAAACAATTATCATTATCATCTTACCGATTGTGGCTCAACTCAATAATTTTATAGTAGTGTGTGGAATTCTGTGAGGTGGGAGTCATCGAGTGTGGCAAAGAGTGAGTATAATAATGGGGTATGGTGAAGAGGGTTAGCTTAGAAAGTCATCCACGCAACATTGTCCATAAAAATAAAAATAAATAAAAATATGATAGTGAAATTCTCCTAAATCACTGGTTCAACAAGGAGACTACTTTTCCATTGACAAAAAGGGACAAGCTTGGACTTTGAGGTCTTCTTCCACCACGTATTATTTCATTTGAGCAACAAAGCCATCACTTCAATCTATACTTTGGTTCTATCCTATCATCTGCACTTTCCTCTAAGTTTCTAAAGTTGTATCAAAGAATTTGTTTCATGCATCGCTTGAAGGTTTCTAAAATTTGTTATTAAGTTTATTTTATGCATATCCTACCATCATTGCATTCTATGAGACCAAATTTCTTGAGGCATTTTATCATACAGTTCATGAGAATTGTCTAAGCTTTCACATTTTTCATGATTTTCAAAAGAAATCTTTTGTTGGATTTCCATGTCTCGTCCCAAAGCTCCCATTTGGCGTAGACAAGGAGGATGCTGGCAAGCATCATGCAGTTTGTCTCTACACCTACCTATCATAATTGCTTGAAATATTTTAAAGCCTTTCCAACAAATCCATTTTGTGCCTACATTGCAATCATTGTTGCATTTTGTCAAACAGTTCACCTACCATTTTCTTTAATCTTGTTTATGTTTCCATATTTCACATGCTTGTCTATTGAGCTATTTTTGGCTAATGCATAAGAAGAGTTACCAGCAATTCCCAAAAAAAAATTCTTCTTGATCTATAGCTATATCACCCACCCTTTCCTTGCCCAGTAAGTAACAACGCCATCTCAACCCTTCCCTATTTTCCATCTAGCTCAGATTGATTTGACTAAAGTTTAAATGTGACCTTTGGTATGATGAATTGCTAAAAATAGTGGTTGCAGTGTGGGTCAAACTCATCTTTCCTCAAAAGGGAAAGGTAGAGGGATGGGATTAAAAAAAATTCACCCTTCATTTTGATTATGGAAGCCTTCTACAATGCTATTTGTGTAAGTAGTTTATTTGCTTTTTCACATGTTTTATACGCAATACATCTTGGCATAAATTGGTTTGCAGTATAAATTTTATCCTCATATTTATGTACATGGCCTGCCCAAGGTTAGTTGATGTTGCCATTTTCACTATTACCCAGGCAATACAGTTAAAATATGTTGATTTTGAGTTGATATTCATCAGCTTCCAGGTTTATATCTTTGTTTGAAAAAAATTAGAAGATGTACAACAAAGGTTAATTTGTTTTGTATTCATTCCATAGACTCCTTTAGGTTTGAAATATTCCAATAGTGACAAATTGTGTGCAAAAAAAAATTCTCTCAAGCAACAAGCAAACTCTAAATTCATACCATAACAAGACATAATTAGTACATCAAAGGATCAGTTTTTTTAAATGCTTCTTGATGGATTACAAGAAATTTCCTTGATCTTGGCACTCCTTGATTTCTCAAAGTTACTTAAGTAGTATTCATGGTGACAACCTTAAATAGCCACAATCCTTCACCTTGCAACTCTATCCAATCTCTAATGGAGGGTTTTTTTGAAATGATATATGCATTGGTCGGTATCCTCCAATATATCAATGTGGTTTTGAGTCTTTTTGGAAGTAGAATGCTTATAGTAAATGCTATAGACTTCATTATATTTTTAGTTATCTCTAGGTTTCTGTACCAGTATATTCAAATACCGCATCCAAACTTTCTTGCCTTATACAAGCTTTTTTATCCTCGTAATAAGCATCCTGTTGTGAAGACTGAAACCAATGTTGGGTTAGACTAAGGCGAGATGAGTTTAGTTGACAGGCAGGCGATGATAGGTTAAAGAGGAAACAAGTGGAAGTACAAGTGCAACGGGATCATCTCTCCTTTGCAAAGAAGTGAAAATTGAGGTGAAAGGGCCAATGAAGTTAAATAAGATTGTACTCTTTCCTCATAATTTTCACTTGCTAAGAATTGACTTGGTAGAAGCTAAGGAGGAAGCAAAGAAGCAAATCAAACTTGTAGAAGACCCTGTTATTACTCCTAAACAACCTGACAGAGAAGATCCTGATGATAGTGATGGGGATGACATTCAAGCATAGGGCAGCTCATGATTGTGCTATTGGATTTTAAGTTGTTTGTTGATGTTTTAATAGGGTGTTTCATCCTTTGTTGAATATTACCTTAAACTTACAATTTTGGTTTTAAGAATGGGCTGCCCATTGGTGATCCATACATTAGTTTGTAAGACACTTGTATCATTTTGACTACTATATTTATCTTTGTAGACTTCTTATATTTAGAGAAAAGAAAAATCCAAACTCAAATGCCTATACCAATATTCTTCCAGCATTCCTTAATATGTCAAATTCAATGAAAAAGTACCAAACAGAGTGGACTGACAATTTATCTAAATTACAGGCTTTAAGTGAACATTGGGTCTGTTGGACATGCTTGGGCTTTAGTACCTATGTGATGATAATATGCACTTAATGATGGGTTTGTAGGAGCATATGAGTTGTGATGATTTTTGCAAACTTTGGCAAGATTTGGAGAATTGTGAAACAATGATTGGAAGATTTATGTATATTATTGTATATGCACAATTTGTGAGCAATTAAGTGCTATATCTATTAGCATAGAAATCATGAATATACCAATAGTATTATTGTATATGCACAATTTATGAGTGGTTAAGTGCTATATCTATTGGCATAGAGAATATAGAGCTTGCTCAAAGTTTTATACGGTGTCTCACCCCGCAATATGGTCATTAATTATGGTACAAAATGAATAACATTTTAGCTACCCTACTGCAAATGAATAACAACAAAATGTAAACCCAAACACTCACTATAGAGATCTATCTATCACCATAGTCCTAAACAACTGAATATGTCCCTTCAAATTCAATGAAAAAATGTCAAACAATCTAGCCAACAGGCTCTTTTGGCATATGATAGAATGCACTGGGGATTTGTTATGGTTGGGTTTTTGTCCAATGATGTTGATAGTCATTGTATGCTAGGGTATCTCTATCCCATTCTTGATGACAACATTCGGAGATGTGGTGTCTTGCCCACCAGACTGAATATTTGATGGTTCAATCTGGTTCTCCCCGTTGTGAGTGGATTTTATTTTTTAAGTTGCCAAGCCTATCAATTCTAAATTTGAATGCATTCTCTTAGAGACTTAACTGTAAATAATAAATGCATGCGTTTTAGAGAAAACCCAAATCTACTACCTTGATTTAAATCCTCACTATTAGACACAAAATACTGAACCCTTAAATCTCTATTCAACCACTAATACAAATGCAATCTGAAAGGAACCATTCAATACCCAGTTCACAAGCGCACCGCCACAGAATCTGAAGCAGAAATTTTAACTCTACAACAACTATTACGAAACCCTAACAATGGTAAATTGTTTTTCAAGCAGGCGAACCAAAAATAACAGTAAATGAACAGTAGGTCTGAAGCAGATTTATAACAAATCTTGGTCGTGACGAAGCAGCTCCTAGATGATCGAAAGCAGCTCTGTAGTAGGAATAGGGAGCATGAGGTGGCTATGAGGCACTAGGAGCTATAAAAACTTGGCTTACAAAACCTTATTTTTTTCACCCGTCGACAATACGAAGTCCAGCAAACTTTTCCAACGATAGAAAATCCGACCGGCCAAAATTTTTCGACGGCACAAAATACGGCGTGAGACAACTTCCCGGTTGGAAGCTCACGCTAAATATAGCCTATCGGCTAAATTAAATAAATTATTAAATACGAATCAGATCCAATAAAATATCATAAACTAGAACCAGTCGTTAACCAACCCTTACTTTGTTGGTTGTAATTTAGTTGAATTTTTGAATTATTGAATCTTCAGTTGTGTGAGTACCCCATTAACTAGTTTTGAGAATCTGTTAATTTTGTTCAAAATGCAAAATCAAAGTCATTGAAATTTATGGTATCCTTAATTTCGATAAACCAACTTATGATTTTCTATATCTATAGTCTGTATCAGTTCAACTATGGTGAAATAATGACTTAGCAGTGAAAATGAATAGGAAATAAATAAATAGATCCATAAGAAGAAGTTGGAGTTCTCTCATTCACATCACTATCTAAAAACATTGGTTTGGTAGGCTAGTCAGTTATCTCTGAACCACTTGTTAATATTGATACAATTTGTGTCATAGGTGGGTGCAGGAATGGAGAAGCTTTTACACAGAGAAGGCATTGTTATTACACTTAGCATTTTCTCTTTTGGGTACTATCCTTTCAACTTTGAAACAAACATATCCAATATTTGCTTGGTCTCATTGAGTGGCCAAGTCTACAACCACAAAAATTTTACAATGTATTCATCAAATATTACAGGCATCGCAATGACATATGAAATTAGGCTAAACAAAGGACACCCATGAATGAGAGACCAATGCATGTGAATGCATAATTGATGCAATACTAGGGTTCACACAATGATTTCTACCATGGCACAAAACAAGATTCTTGACTAATCCCTCAAATACACATAAACTCTCACTTAATGAGGCATGACTTCAAAGGCTCTAACATGTGTTATGGAATCCACACTCTTTCCCACACTTAGGAAAACTCTCGACAGGTTTAAATAAACCTAAAAAACACTAATTAAACACCCAAAGGGTCAGTAACAATGTCCTAAGGACAAATATCTCACAATTGCCTCTTAGCCTAGTAGCATTCCCTAAAGGAACAGTCATATATAAATTTTGAGGTAGACATAATATCCTGACTGTAAAAGTAGATTTGAGCACCAATTTGGCAACTTTAGAACATATCCTAAAATGAGTTGGGGTCCTTTGTAACAAGGGGTCCAAATTTGACAAACACAGTGCCCAATTAGGCCTAATTTAGACTAGGTTCCACAAGGGCTTATTGCTGCAATTAACTCCAGAATAAATACACTTATCCAATTTTTTGAAACAAATTTAAATAGGTCTATACATGCTTCCCAAACCTTCATAGATCCATTTCCATGTTTTATTCTCCAAACCCCACCCTTGAGCCACTTTGACGGTTTCCAAAATCATGATAGTCAACCTAGGGCATCACATCATTTGCCCATATCTTCATTCTTAAGACCTGCCACCTGTAGGATCTTAAAGAACATACTAGAAAAGGCTTGCAAACCAAGAATTAGCTGATTCCAATAACTAGAACAAAAGTTACACAATTTCAAAGCTCTTTGTTTACCATAGTGAGGGTTTAGACAGTTTGTTTTTAGAAAATCAAGCATATCTTTCTTAATACCTCATGAAATGACATGAAACAAATTGAAGAATTTAGTATACTCATGGAAATTTCAAATAAACCTGAGAAATGATGGATTTTCAGTCCGTACAAGGTCGTACTCAGCCAAAGAAGACCCAAAATATAAAATAAGCAAAATATGCAATCTTCTTTATTCATTCTTCCTTCCAATCTATCAATCCGATTGTACAATGAGGGAATGACTTATTTAAAGTATTTCTACCTTCAACTACCCAAATGCCTAAAACTAACTATTCACCTACTTGACCTTTCATATTCCATATTTTATCCACTTTGTAACTTATTTTGCAATTTGACAATTTTGTCAACATTTTGCAACTTTTGCTCTTTTTCCCCAAACGACTTAAAAATGACTCAATACCTACTCCAATAGCCTTAACATGGCCTTATGACCCTATTTCAATCCCATCCTTCCATAATTACTTACAAATTCATTATTTTGCCACCATGGGCTACATTGCAACAAATTGCCAACATTTTGCATTTTATACCATACTTGGAAAATAAACCCAAAACCATAATCTAAACCCCAATACATGTTGAATATGGTCCCTTGGACCTTGATACATCATCAAAACATTAAATTTTTTCCCTTAGTACAATATTGTTTATTGCCATTATTGAGAAGAATGGAATTTCAGAGCACCTGCTTTAGCCTTTAAATAACACCAATGAACAACGCCGCGAACAAAGCTGCTCCTCCAATGCTTCTTAACAATATAGGCATTCTTTTGGACTCTGATCGTCTTTCATTCTCTGGGGACGCTGTTAAATTAATCCCCCCCACACACACACATATGTATAAAACAAAGATTAATTTCAATATACGCATAAAAAAACATAACATATTTGTTAGAAGCAGTTGGGCGTACCGGAAAGGTTATCAGGAAAGAAAGAATAATTTCCATAGCGCATAAAACAGCCGGCCATCAAAGCACGGCCTTCCTTCCTGGGAAGGCAACTTTTGAGAAGAAGATCCTGAGCATCATTGAGGCATCCTTGGCATGTGATGTTGTCGAGGGAGTTCACACACTGAACAAGAGCATAGATAGAATTGAGGGAGCCAACGGCATAGCCATCGTTTGTAGAAGCGTTTTCTATGAGCTGGTTTAGTAGTTTCTGCGCGGTGTTGGAGAACTCTTGAGTATCAGAGATGGAGGAACAGTTTCCAGTACTTCCACCGTCTACTCCCTCATTAAAGAAAGTGCTATTCTCAAACCGGAGAAAACAGCCATCAAGATGAAACTTTGCTCCATTAGATCGAGGGCAAGCCGCCTTAATTTTATCCTTGGCTGCGGCGAAGCACTCTAAGCACTCGTTGGGTGTTAGATATTCTCTACACTGAACACCTCCGTACACTGGATCTGTCGTGCCGTAGTCGATCAGTGAAGTGGCGAAATGGGATCCATTAGAAGACAGATTTGAGGCCAGCGATCCGAAAACAGCAGCTCGATTCTGATTGAAAGTAGTAACATTTTTATAGGTCCTGTTTAGACTCTCGCTGCAGTGCAATTATACCCACAAAGAATACTATGTTGCTTTCTGACATATCTCTACGCTCCCAACAGCAGCGCAGAATATTGAAATTTCAGGTCACAAGACTGCCTCTATAGCTTCCATTTAGGGATTATATTTCGAAACACTTCGATGTATTCTTCGGTATGTGAATGCAACCAATAGAAAATATCACGAGTCAATAAAAACTATCACGAGTCAATAGAAAATATCACGCGTGAGTAGACCAGGGGGAATTATTGAGAGAACAAATTTTCTTAAAAATAAATCAGAAATGCTCATTCAACAGATTGAAAACAAATGCCGACCATTTCAATGAAGAAAAATCAATTTGAAAGTGAATGAAAGAAAATATCTCATTTAGCTGTTTTTTTCGTTTACCTTCACTATGAAGGTAAATGGTAGGGGATTCTACTTTAATGGATATAATGTTGAAACAAAATTAATTAATTAAATGTGTATTTATTATTTAAAGTTTGAATAAGATTTTTTATTATTAATATTTTGAAAAATAATATTTTCATATCTTATTAGTTTAAATTAAATGGGGTGACAATTTAAAGTTTTTTATGGGACTTAATTTTCATTAATTTTTTTATTTTCTTTTTTGCAAAGATTAATGAAATCTAATTATTTTTTCTTGTTTTTTACATTCAAATGAGAATTCTTTCAATATTCTTCACATCATTAAAATAATATCCCATTCAACAAAATGTAAGGTGCAAACCCATTCAAAAATTGATACACAACTTAAAAAATCAATAATCAAATACTTATCTAGACTTCAATAAAAGTTAACATACTCCTATTTACAAAAAAAACTCATTTCATAATATCTCACAAAAGATGTATGAAAATTTTCTACATTACAAAATCTAAATAGATTATTATTTTCATTTTTCTTTCATCTCACATTATCTTCTTTTTTAACACACTACACTATAATATTTATTTTTCCATGCACTTTAAGCAACTCATTACCAATTAAGCCTTGTCATTATACTTTACTTTTCCTTTACACCATGACATTACTAGACATTCTCTAGAGGATTTATAGAGGATTTATAGTAGTCAAAGGAATCACCATAATTTTTTAAAAATAGTAATAGATGTGGAACTCTAATTGGAACTGCTAAATCTAGTTGGCCAATGTATGGGGGTGCTACCTTTATAACTAAACTAACTAACTCTACCCTTTGCATATATTGAAATAAAGGACATAAGATTATTTGATGTTAAAGCTACTAGCTTTTAGTAACTAGGTATGGATTTTCTATGTATGCATTATTATCTCTTTATTACTTCATTTGTAAACACTAGTTATTTCTCTTCACTATTATGATTTTATTTTTTCATTAAGTTATATTGTTAAAATTATTGGTTCTAAAAATAAAATTTTATTATGATCAAGTTTTATTACATTATGTTGTAGAATGACCCACATTCAAATTAAAGATAGATCACTCAATACTTTTTTCAAAGCTTGTGAAATAAAAGAATGGGTTGAAACCATGAAGAGTGAGATAACATCTATTAAAAGGAATGGCATGTGAGATATGTTTGAGCTACACCCAAGTAGAAAAATTCTTGTTACAATGTGTGTGTATAAAACTAAGTACAAATCTAATGATAAAATCAACAAGAATAAGACTAGATTGGTATCCAAAGTGTGTACTCTATAGGGAAAATTGAGTTTTACATCTTGCATAATGTTAATAATGTTAAATAAAGAAAGACCTCACACTTAGATCAAAAATGCCTCAAAAACCTATGGATTGATGTAAACATTGATAGGGATTGGAAAGAAAAAATTTGACCATTTTTTGGGGGTTTAGAGAAATCTTAGATTATAAATTTCTATATGGTCATATGGGTTTGTACACTTCATACAATATGATCCATCTAGTTCATACATATTTTTATACTCTTAGTAGATTTGTAAACATTAGTGGAATATTATAACATATCCTCTCATGCATAAGCATTCCATCATCATAAGGTATAATAAGAAATTTTAAATTTTTGAGTGGTTGGTTCAGGGTATGGTGTGATAGTTATCAAGGGTTTCTAGTCACCCTTAATGTGAACCATAGTACAATGTAAGCCCCACTAGCATCAATATCCAATTTTTTTAATAAAGAGTATAGGAATCAAGTAACATAGGTGATCAATTCCTAGCACTTGATCATTTTATTTGTAAATCCACAAACACAATTTAGTCCAATGCTCTTTCATACTTAGCTATAGGGATAAATCCCTACATGTGGGTGAGATCCATTCATAACACAATCACTACTTCTAGTCAATGGAGATCCACCACCCCACTTCACTTTTCTCTCCCATCACTTTGGTGGTGACACTTCCCTATCTACATGTCATTGCCACTATCACTTGACTAGGGTGTCATCCACATATAGTTTGAACACCACCCAAACATTATGGGATGATTATTTTAATTTTCACATAAGGGAATTATTTTCTTAAATGAAGCACAACTCTTTCCTATGGTATAGCATTTTTATTTCCTATAGTTATTGGAAATCTATCTTTGAGTACTACATAGTGATGTTAGTAGTATTTATAGATTTAACTATTTATGATAGAAAATTCTAATAAGAGAGAAACTAACATAATTTCATATCTTTAACAATTATAGTAAGCTAATCCTCACCCTTGACCTCAAAAATAAATATCAACCCTTCATTGTCATGGTTGAAGGTCTATTAAAGAAATATCCTCCAAAATAATAAAGACACAACATTCCCATTCAAGTAAATGCTTCCCAATTTAATTTTCTTTAGTAAGATAACCAACATCCCTTCGTATATTTACAACTATATCATCATGGAGAAATTCCAAGAATCATTAAGTTTTAACTTGTGCTATGTGTTATTTACATGTTGTTTTTGCCTTCACTTTTCTATAAAATGAGGTAGTTTTTGAATTGGATAAATTTTATTGTGTTTAGTGCATTAATTCTTTTTTTTTTGAATTTATCATCCTTAATAATGTATCAAATTATATGATGTGTTATTGATATTCAATTATGTATTTTTTGAGTCAAATTTTATTGCACCATATTTCTTAATTAGTGGTTGATAGAAATTCATCTTATGAGAACAAATGGTTCATTTAGTATTCATTGCATCTATGTGATGTTCACAATGGTGAAGCATCAAAAATTCCTATGAAGTCACACTTTCTAGTACTACTTCAACTCAAACACTCTTAACCAAAAGGTTTTTCCCAACATCCAACAAATGGTGTAGAAAATTATGTAGTTTTAATCTTGGGGAAAACTCCATGGTTACACATATTTGAGCCTAAGTAGTATTGAGGTGGGTGACCTCATGAGAAGTCTTGATGCTTCACCTCTATAAGTATCAAAAAGATGTAACGAGTTATAAATAGACCATTAATACTCACAAGAGATAATTATTGTGAACTAATTCTCATAAAACCTAGGTCAATAAAAATTTGATTAAACACCATTTAATAATATCATTGTTGTTTTTTTTTATTTTGATTATGTGAGATATTTTAGCATCAAAATTTTAGATCACAAATTGTGATCCATAATTTTCCATCTCCTTGACCTCTCTAACATCTTGATGATGGATCATAAAGTATGATAAAAATATAGAATTTAACTAAATCTCACACAGTCAAATCTAGAAACAACAATGAAAACCTCATGGATAATGGAGATATAATAACATTAATTATATAATACTTATAATTATTCACCCATTCACTATTACTTCAGGATACTAAATAATGCAATTATATTTTTATACATGTTGGATCAAATGGACAATGCCCAATTTATTAATACCTAAATTTGGACATCTAATTTTTATGTTGTTTAGCATAGTGTTCTTATGGTCTTTAGGTCATTGGTCCATTAGAAATTTTAATGATTTTGGATTTAGTTTTATTCATTCATGAACACTTCATTTTTCCCATTGATGTTTTTGATATATTGAGTATAGAAATAAGGGTCCATGTCCATTACAACATAGAAGAGAACACCTAGCTACAATAGGAAAATATAGAAAAGTATACTAGCCAAAATAGTCCAAGCTACATAAACACAAAACTAAAACAACACACAAAAATGGATTAAAAAAAAACAAAAAAAGATAAATATGACTAGTCAAATATTTCTAGTGCTTACTCAAAGTTTTATTTTTTTAATGGAAAAATTGTGTCCCAAAATTAGGTTACTCTTTGGGAAATTTATTCTACTTTTGGGTATGTGCAGGATCATCATGGAAAAAATAGGCCCTTAAGTGGCAAAAAATTTAGAAAAATCAGAATTAGGCAACTTGACGTAAAAATTTGAATAAGTTATCTATAGAATCTATAGAAAATTTAATTTAGTTTCTAAACTAATAGGTTTTTTTTTTTTTTAATCTATTTGGTGAAAATTTGAAATTTCAATGAAATAGTACTTAAATTTCAGGGAAAAAATAAGAAGTAGGTGTTTGTCTGACCACCCTAACCACAATAAAATGATAATATTTTTTTATAATATTTTGTATATAAGTATATGAATCATGTCCCAATGTGATGCATATTTTTCTGTAATTTTTTTCCAAGTAAATAATTAATTATGAATTTTTTATTACAAATTTAAAAAAATATGAAAAACATGTATGTCTGACCACCTTAACTTGGTCAAAACTTCATGAAATTCAATTTTTTTTTTTAAAATCCTATAGTATGTGAATCATATAATGTGACACATGTTTTGGATTCAAAAAAATGTGATACCGTTTGAAAGTTATAGATGTTTTTCAATCAACCTATCAATCAGGACTTTATTCGTAATTCAAATAGAAAACATGAATAATAATTATTTATTAAATTCAAAGTAAAGCATAATTTATATTGGTGGAAAGCTAAGAATCTCCTTTAAAAACCCTTTTCATTTGATCAATTTTGGATAAAAAAGAGTCGTCAGCCACATACCCATCATATCACCACTTTTTGGCCCATCATGATCCTGCACATACCCTTTTCTTTGTTTGTAAGATGGTTTATGTCTTATAGTTTTATTCAATACTTTATCCCCTATGGGTTTTCTACCTTTAATACCTTTTGCATTATATGTCCCTTTATTGTTTCCTTTTTGGCGTGTCACTATTATTTTGGTTTTCATCTATTATTTTGTATTCTTGATGTTTTCTCTTTTCTAATTCAATTGTAATGTTTCTTTGTATCAATAAATAAAAATAGATGAAATAATGACATAGTTTTTAAAAATTTGTATATTTTAACCTTGACCATAAATTTGGATCTAGGGCTTAGGGCTTTAAGGGTACAACTTAAATATGTGATCAAGGAGTTGACTTGTCAACCTTTAATTGTATGTCTTCTTATTGGTGACATTATTGAGGAGTGTTGAATGCTAAAAATGTGACTAGAAGGAACAAAAAAGTCTTCTAAGGATATTCAATCAAGATTTCATGTATTGGTTCCAATGATTGGTTCTCAAGCCTAGAAGATTATAAGAAAGAAGTCAACTTTAAAAATGGTTGGTCAAGATTTTTTAGAACTAAATGAGCTATTTATTAATTAAAATCCAAACAATTGAATGAATGTATTATCTGTCCAATATTTTTGATGCACATTTGACCATATTTATTAAATAATTAAAATTTAAAATCATTTTATATTTTGAATTTCAATTAATTAATAAATATTATTTAATGTGCTATTAGAGTATTGGATAGATGTTTTACTTTTGAAAAAAGGAATAAAGGAAATCAGATGTTGGGATACTTTTTGACTCAACTAAGGATCTAGCTATTGATCTATTCAACCTAATGGTTAGGATATTACACCCCAGCCATGGTGGGGGCCCACATATAACTAATGGTTTCTTTCATAAATTAATAACGCTTGTGAAGAAAAGACCCACTTATCAAAGAATGAATGTATAATGGTTGTTGACATGATTACATTTCACGGTTGAAAGAAGATTATGTCAATGAGTGTGCACAATGGTAGCTAGTGAGTCCCTTGATGAAGTGATTAGATTCCATGGAGAAAGAAAGAAATGTCAAATGTCTAAAAGAGTGATTGAAGGTCTATTAAGGTTTTATATCACCTAATCACTAATTACAAGGGGTTCATAACCTAATGATCAACTCAATGTTGAATATCAATTTTCTTGAGATGATCTTACATATGTAAGCACATCAATAAAAAAATGGTGTGTTATTGTGTCAGCTATCCAAAAGCAGTTTTGACCTTGTGACCTATGCTTATATGTCAGAAACTTCATTGACTACTTTACACACATGTATGTGATGCTAACATTTAAATTATCTTATTTCAACTGAAATCAAAATTACAACTCACTAGTTAGTTAAGCTCTTTTGTGTATAAGTGAACCAAGAAAAAAAATTAATATTGATGTCTACCAAACATCAAGATCCACCTTTGACCATATTTATTATCAATTAAAAATAAAAAATATTTTTTATTTTTTATTAATAAATAAATATAGTCAAATATGCATTATAATGTCTAGTTTGATAGAATTAGAATTAATCCCTTGATTAGATAATCAAGGTTGGTAGATCTAAAACAAATAATTTCAAATGTCTGAATAAGTTATTAAAGAATGAGACAATAGTCTTTAATTGATTGTTTTATTCACCATTTCCAAAGAGTGGGGCAATGATTAGTGTTGGATTAGTTGATGAAGACAATATGAATTGTAGATCTTCTTTGATTAGATGTTTACCTATGGTTTTGATAGAGGAAAAAATGGGTTTTATAGGGACCCGAAACCACAAAATTTACAAGCCATAATAATATAAACCATCAAAGTACCCAGAGATAGGAAGGTTGTGAGAAAACACAAAGAAAAAAAGGATAGCAACCGCCAATGAAAATCTAGAAAAAAGTTAGCAAGAAGCCAACAACAAAAAAAACAACCTAAACTAACCAAGAGACTTTAAATTCTCAACAACTTCAGCTTCTAGGTTGCACATTTCCTAGGTCACCTTCTTCAGGTCCTGAGTCTCCAGAGGTGAAGAATCCTCTTTTCTCTTCAGGTTGGCTATTGTTCTCTTTGAAGGGCCCAAATCCTCCTATTTGCTTTTATTCTTATCACCTTCAAGATCCACAATCAGAGACCCCTGCTGGGTGTTTTCCATTTTCTCCACCAAAGTGCTCAAGATAGTGGCGTTATTTTTTATAATTATGTGGTTATGCTCTATGATGGTTTTCATAATATCCCTGATCTTATCAATTTCCTTTTCCAGATACTTCAACTTAATCTCATTGTCCTTGTTCAAATTTTTTGTGAGTTCCACCGCTCTTTGAAAGCATTCAACCATTTCCATCTTCTCTTCCACAATCCATAAGACCTCTGCAGAATTCTAAGAAGCCACTTTAGCTTCCAACGCCTCCACCTTGCTAGTGAGTGCCCTATTTTTCAGCTTGATGTCCTTTATCTCATGGAAAGACCATTTCAAAATTCTGAAAGAGTCAACAACACCATTTCTGGCCATTACTAGAATATCTTCAAGAAATTCCCTATCTGGCTTGAAATAGTGGTCATCAAGGTTAAGGTCATCGGGGGAATTGGGTCTTTTCTCTCTGTCAGTGGTATGAAAAGAGGCTAAGGAATCCTCCTTATCTTTGGGGTCAGAAAATTTCTCATCCAAACAATCCACCAAATAAGAAACCAACTTATTAATAGGGGGATCCTTCGCCATTTCATTCTCCACTTGAGACGTACCAAGAGGGGTATTCACAGGGATAGCTTTTTTATTCAAGGGTTTAGCCAAAGGGGTATTCTTCTTTTTCTTACTGGGAGGGGGAGTGTCTTCCTCAACCCACTCAGGGTCCAAGTCCTCATTTCCCTCAGATGAGCTAGACTTGGTATCATATCCTTCTAAGGATGAGGCTGAAAGAGGGTTAGAAATGACCGACATATTTTTAAAGTGCTCATGGATAAGCCGCATAAGGCCAACATGTAGGACCAGATTCTTCTTAGGGTTTTTTCTAAATTCCTCAATACTATTATTCATGGAACAAAGTAGGTAATAAGGAAAAGAGACCATTACCTTATATCTAAAATGAATGAGGAGGATGAAATGCTAACTGTAGACTCTGGTAAATCTATTGTCTAGTGTAATGTACTCCATAAAAATCCTGAGCACCTCCCTCCAAATCTTCTTGATCCTTTTGGCATCAAAGTAACTATTGGAGACTTTGAAAAGCTTCTTTCTTTCCTCCTCAGACTTAGGGAAACTAATTATAGCTTCATTTGAGAACTTCCTATCACGATAGAACTTCACTCCATCAGTAGAAAGACCCATGATTTCCCCAATAAGAGCTTCATCCATAGTATCCTTACTCCCAATGAGAATTATATCACCATTATTCTAGTGTTTAGAAAAATACTTAGTGACCTTAGGGTCAGGACCATGCAGCTTATCAATGAAAGTTTGAATCCCTCCCCTCTCAATTTTCTTCCAGACCTTGGAGTTTTTCTTGTTCTTCATGCAGCCCGTCGACTCCACCCTTTTTCTACTTCCTCCCATGGTCACAATTCTCTTGTTCTAGTAGCTCACACCACAAAAAAATAGACCAAAGAGCCTCTACCAAACCCAAAGCACAGACAAAATGTGCCAACCCTTACCATCTGTCAAAATTATTACGGCTTTGCTAGTATATCGAATGATGTCTCGATACTTGGCTTCATTCATTTTAATCATCATTAAATGCAGTGTCTCTCCCATGGGTGATATCATAGTTAATTAAACCTCTGACATCAACATCCAATTCATTACAATTCTGCCACATCACTTGCCCATTATTTTTAATCCCCTCATTAGCAAAATAGTTGGCCACACTATTAGCTTCCCTATAGACATGAGAAATTTTCACTTTGTCGAATCTAGATAAAGTATCCCTAGCTTCATCTATCCAATATTTAATGTTCCATGAAGGGGGGAACTTGCCTAGGAGATAATCAATGATATTTTTAGAGTCACCCTCAATCCATATATTTTTAAAGTTCATTCTACTCACCATGTCAATGACCTGGAAAGCTCCAATGGCTTCGACTAAATGATTAGTTTGTATTCCCAAGGAAATAGCCACCACAACAATAAACATGCCATTATTATCTCTTATCACACCCCCACTCCCTACCTTCCATGGATTCCCTTTCGTCGCCTCATCAAAATTGGCTTTTATCCAACCCCTAGGAGGATGATACAAAATGACACCTTCATGGTTCCTTTTTGCACTTGTTTTGAGGCTTTGGACACATCTCTTTTGATTTCCCAGTCTTTAGCCATCTTGAGGTCATAAATTGAGCAGACCACAGGCTCCAACATGTTCTCTTGAAAAGGGAAAATGTTGAAGTTTTCCATAATTAGCTTATAAATTTTCTCAAACACAATATTCTCCGAAATTCCTTGTCCCTGAAGATTCTATTATTTTGCTCCCTCCACACTCCCCAAACTATATAAGGGAAAGTTAAGGACCATAACCTGCATATATAAGGATTCAAAGAGGGCGTTGTTCACTAAACAAATTGATCTTTAATAGACCCAGGAGACACCCACGAGATGTTCTAGAGAGAATAAAACCTCCCCCAAATAGAAGCCACATACAAACAATGTAGGAATAGATGGTTAGTAGTTTTTGCTTCTCCCTTACAAAGGTAACAATGATTGGGGATCTGAAAACCCTGCTTATAGAGGTTATCCACCGTGAGCACCTTATTCTGGAGGAGAATCCAAAAGAAAATTTTGACCTTGGGGGTCAAGTGGTTAATCCAAGCTTTAGCCCAAAAGGGAGGAGGGGTAGGAGAAAAGGACATCAAAGAGATGACTGAGGAAACTGAGTAGCTACCTGAATGATTGGCCATCCAAACCAAAAGATCCTCTTAGTGGTTCGAACCCATTCTAACTACCATCAGAGAGGATTGGATCAGCGTGAGGTCCATACTGATCTGGCTCAAATTCACCCATTCCCCATTTCTCCAGTAGTCTTTAACAAAGATCCCATAAGTAGCCTTACAAGTATCATCCCACCATTTGAAAATGTCAAAAGAGATTAAGGGCTCCTTCATAATCCATCTATCTTCCCAAAACTTAGCTAGATTCCCATTTCTAATGCTCCATCCCACACCCAAGTCAAAAGAATTCCTCCCTCTAATCATATCATTCCATAGAGCTGAACCACGTGGTAGGCAAGGAGACTGAAGCAAATTTTTGAGAGAGCCATTATTAGCCAAATATTTTCTCTTTAAGATACTATTCCATTCTCCATTTGACGAGAAAATTCTCCAAATTTGCTTTACTAGGAGAGATCTATTCATCACTCTGATATTTTTGAAACCCAGTCCTCCTAATGTTTTTGGTCTATAGACATAATCCCAGTCAATAAGGGGCATTCAAATTTCCTTTCTTTGACACCAGACCAGAGAAATCATTTTGAATTTTTTCAATAGCCTTTGCATATTTAGAGGGAATCTTAAAAATACTTAAAGCATAGATCAGAAGGTTCTGAAGAGTGGCTTTGAGAAGCTAAATCTTACCAACTTAACTAAGAAGAGATCCTTTCCACCCCTCAAGATTTTTGCTAAATCTATCAACCAAAGAATTCCAAAAAGATTCAGAAGGCTTCAAACCCAAGGGCAACCCTAGATAGATTGATGGTAAAGAATCTACTCTGTAGCCAAAAATTCTAGCAATCTTATTCTGCCTTGGCTCTGGAGTATTGAAGAAAAATAAAAATCTTTTCTATTTATTAACCTTCTGACCAGACACTCCTTCATAATCATCTAGAATTTTTTTAAGATTTTTTGCTTCAGCCATAGTAGATCTCCCCATCAAGATGGTATCATCCAAAAACTATTGGTGAGAGCATACCAAATTACTGGAAGAAGGCCTCAGACCCACTAGGGATCCTTGATCAATCATTTTTTTCAAGTTCCTCCCAAGGCATTTCGCCATGATAGTAAAAATAATAGGAGAAATTGGATCTCCCTGCCTTAGTCCTCTATAATTCTTAAAGAGATGTGAAGGAGATCCATTAACTAGATTAGAAATAGAAGCAGTAGAAATGATTTGGCTAACCAACTAGAGGACTTTGTTGCTGAAGCCAAATGCCCTCATGATTCTGAGTAAAAAGTCCCAGTCAACACGATCATAAGCTTTAGAGATGTCTAACTTAAGGAGGAAACCTTCAATCTTAGACTTTGAGAGAGAATGAACATTTTCATGGACTGTTATAATTGAGTCTAGAATCTACCTTCTAGGGATGAAGCCATTCTACTGGGGTGAAATTAGGGTAGGCAACACAGTCAAAAGCCCGGAGGTTAGGACTTTAGAGATAATTTTGTAGAAGGAATTACAAAGGCTAATAGGCCTGAAGGCTTCAAAGTCCATAACACTAGGACATTTAGGGATAAGGACCAGGAAGGCCGCATTAATTTCCTTAAGGATTCTCCTCAATCCAAAGAATTCTTTAACATCATTTTCCACATCCTCTTTGACAATCTCCTAGAACCACTAAAAAAAGAACATAGGGAAACCATCAAGTTCAGGGGCTTTATAGCCATCAAAGGAGAAAATGACTCTCTTAATTTCTTCTTTTGGTGGAATAGCAGTTAACATTTTGTTATCTTCATCCTTAACAAGATCAGGGATGGCCTTAGAAAGATGATCTTGTATTTTTTGATTAACTCCATCACTAGCCGAAAGGAGATTACCAAAGAAAAAGATAGCTTGTCTTTTTATAATATCCTCATCCTTCTCAAAATGGTCTCCATTGTACTCAATATGAGTAATCCTATTAGAAGCTTTGTGTTTCAATGTAGACATGTGGAAATATCTAGTATTTTTATCACCAACTGAGAGCCACAACACCCTAGATCTTTGTCTCCAAAAATCTTCCTCTTTGGCTATTATATCATGCATCTCAACAAGTAGCTCATTTTCTTTCTTCATGTTCTCAACATTGCAACCGTCCAATTGGATTTTCTCTTGAATGTCCTTCAAATCAATATGTAGCTCTGAATTTTTTCTAAAGATGTTACCAAAGGATTATTTGTTCCAAGTTCTTATCTTATTTTTAACTTCTCTTAATTTTTTGGCAATCCTAAACATAGCAGTCCTAGAAATAGAGATATCCCACCATTTCCTCATCTCCTCACGGAGCTAAGGGTGGGACAACCAAATGCGCTCCAACCTAAAGGGGAAATTCCTCTTAGCCAAAATAGGGTCCTCCATAAAATTGATAGGATAGTGATCATAGCCCACCCTAGAGAGGGCTTTTAAAGAACAAAAATAATTTAAAAACCATTGATCAAAAATTAAGGTCCTATCTAATCTAACTTGAATCAACTCCTTGCCCACTCTACGATTAGACCAGGTAAAGGAAGCCCCTTGCAGTTCCAGATCAATCAACATTTGATTATTGATGAAGTCCAAAAGGTCCATTATGCTTTCCATATTCACCTAGGAACATCCAAACTTCTCATTTTCCTGAAGAGGGGTATTGTAGTCTCCCATTACAACCCAAGTTTCCTTAATGAATTTCTTGCGAAAGGCCACTAACTCTTCCCAAAAGATCTTTCTAGCCCATTTCCCATTGGGGGCATAGATGTTAGAGATGATCCAACTAAAATTATCTCTAATATGAGTAAATCTAGTGGCCACATGATTAGAAATTTCATATAGCGGATCACCTTTGATAAAATTCAAATTCCAAAAGGTGACAATTCCCCCTGAGGCACCTTCAGAACTATTTTCCTGAACCCCACAAAAAATAAACATTTTAATCCTTTCCACTTTCTCTTTAGGTATTTTTGATTCCTAGACAAGTAAAATATCAGGTTTGTGATCCCTAACAAAATTATGCAACACATCCTGCTTATGGAGGTTATTGAGTCCCCTAATATTCCATGACATAATATTCATATCTTACCAGTGAAGAAATTGCAAATTTTTGGAATGGTTTTTTGAACACCATCCACTATGTCCTGAAGGATTCCATGCTCTTTGTGCCATTGAGAAGATCTTCTTCCTTGACTACCCTTTGTGGCTCCACAATTTTCCTTAGCTCTAGTTTTGGTAGTAACACCTTTTGGTGTACCCTGCTATTTTTTTTTCTTTTTCTTCTTCATGGTATAGGAGTTGACATCTTCTCTATCAGTTTCCTCTTGAATTTCCTCCTCTTTTCCAAATCTCCAATCCTTATTAGAAAGCCCTTTTTGATCTAGTGGAAGGGTATCCATCAAACCATTTCTATTGTGGTTTAAGTTCATGCTTGATTTCACCATAGTTTGACTCAACTCCACCAAGGAATCCTTAACTATCTCCAAAGAATTGACTGATTCTGGATCTTGAGCAAAAACCTGGCTAGAAACTTGCCCACCACCAAACAAGGGGGGAATCCCAATCTCCAACATTAGAATACCTTCCTTTTCCGGTGCATTAAAACCCTAGGAAGGAATATCATCCAAGCCAATCTCTTCATCCTCTTTCTCACATGTTTCATTCTCTAGCCTTTTGTCAAGGGGCTCTTGAGTCTCCAGGTCACAATCAACAACCTCCACGCCAACCTCATTATTCTCATTCCCTCCATTTATGATATCTAATTTTTTATTTAAAGGTTCAGGGCATTCCAGAACAATTTGAATTCCACAACATCTTTATTTTCAGGGGCTTACACAGGATCCTCAAACATTTTACTATCTATCTCTCCAACATTTTTTTCTTTGTTCACTTTTCCATCCCCCTCAGATTTCTTTTTCCAAACTGGCATTGGTTTAGGCTAGGGCTTCTCCTTTTTATTGCATGCATTAAGCATGCATTTCTTTTCCTAATGCCTAGATTTTCTACATTTAAAGCACACAAAATGAATCATTTCAAACTTAATAGATTGAACCCAAGTGCCCAACTTCGATTGTATTTCAATGGATGATGGGAGGTTAGCATTCTAGGACACATCCACATAGATTCTAGCAAAAACAAGCCTTGTCCTAGCCATTGTCATCAGGTCTATTGACAAAAGCTCACCAAAAGAGTTAGCTAGAACACTAAAGACATCCTCATTCCAATATTCTAAAGGAAGTCCAAGGAGTCTCACCCATACTGGGAGATTTTCAAAAATCAAATCTGAAAGATCCAAGTTTGTAGTCCATTTCTTAAGAGCTAAGGAGGACTTGCCAATGACCCAAGGGCCACCACTCCTCACAACCAAAATATCCTCCTCAGAAGAGAACTCAAAAGAAAAATATCCCCTAGGAAGAGCAGAAACAAGAACTTGGTCATTAGTTCTCCACTTCTTTTTAACAAAAGCCCTGACAATTTCAATATTTGGTCTAGGGCCCATAAATTTTCCAACCAAGACTTTATCCATTATAGAGATATTATGATCAATGACCAAATCTGGGATAGAAATGGAAAACTTACCCTTGGTCGGCTTAGAAGTTGCAAACTAGGGGGAAAACTGATTTACCATTTGGTTTGACTCCAAAAAGAGACGACCATGGTTTTCGCTTAGCAACATCCCCACCAGTGGCCCCAACCATGTTTTTGGTTTTTTCCACCTCGTGTCCTTTAGTACATTCAACAGGATTAACAATCGAGATAACATTCCCCCTCGAGTCCACCTAAATGTTTCTTCCGAGGTTAGTCTCTTCAGAGTCATCCTTACCTTTCTTATCGCTTGAATCTTGTGCTAATTTCGCTTGCAAATCTTCAGAGTGTGCTCCTCCACAGCCTACTCCATTGTTCAAAAATTCAAAATTATGCTTCTCCTGCCCAAACTCTCACTCACCCATCGTACTCCTTTTTAAGCGAATTAGATGTTTACCTATGTTAGAGTATTCCAAGTAAGATGAATATCCAAACAAGTGGTCACAGAAAAATATAAAATTTCTTTTGCTAATATATTCACAGATGGGTCGATGACACACACTTACACTTTCGATGGGTTGTGTGTTATCGATAACATGACAAATGGTAGCTAAATTATGGATGGAATCAACCTTAACCAAACCCTCGACTGGTTCTATAATTGGTTTATACATGACTAGATCCAATTTGGTTTTCAAAAAGTAATGACAAATTGGCAAGGGCTAAATTTAATGCATCCACCATTAATTCTCCTTCTCAATAAAGCTCAATACAACAAAAGAATTCGCTGAAAGTTCTAGAAAATAGTAATACAAATAAATTTAGAGCATCCAAATAACTGAGTACCAACAACCAGGAGCATATACAAGTGTCTTGGTAGATAACCAATCCAATATATACTCTCTATCTTATTAGGTTCTATTTTTATTATTATTTGTGGCATTGTATAATATAAATACTTCATTTTATATCGTTGTAAGGGGAAAAATAAGCATAAGGAAAAATAAAATGAAATCAAATGAATGAGATCAAAACAAAGACAAATCCCAACCTACTCATGAAATGAAATTATAAAGCAATGAATCAAGAAATGAAATCATGTAAAAGAACATAAATTGAATTCATGAATTACAACATTACCATCACATGTCAAAGTATATTCGTATTGATATCGGATTGCTTGGATCAATACAAAGCCTCCATTATTGTGCACAAACTTTAAAATGTATGTTAATGGTGATCAAAGATGTAAGTATTTTCTCTTAAGATTTTGATAGTCAATTCAACATGACCTCTTTACACAAATTATCTAGATTCTCCAATCCTTTTTGAGAAGGAAGAAGGTTGTTTTATATATTTCTATGTTTTAGATGACTGATTGAGATTCAATAATGAAATATCATGATCAGCAGTTGATAACCGTCGAGAGGAAATATATTGGTTAGTTAACTCCTCTGATTGATCCAATTAAATATTTTAATTGGATTATTAGTTGGATTAGATTGGAATAATTGATGGGATTGAAGAAGTCAAATTGAGTGTTTAGTGGGATTGAGAAAGTCAAGTTGAGTTAGGAAATAGATGGGTTTGTTAACCAATTAGAGTGAGAAGTCAATGGTCATGAGGGGTGAGGATAATTAATTAACTAAATAATTAATTAATATTGGAGATGAACGTGCAAGTTTCTTTTTAACTTTGACAAATAAAGATATATTTATGTGCTGACCAAGTTGAGTGATTTTGAATAATTGATTTAATTATTCAAATTTAGAGAAGGGAAAGTGGTTTAATTAAATAATTAACAATGACTATTTAATTGATTTAGATGAATAAGGTATATTAGTGACATAATTAAATAAATTGTGTTTATTTAATTAATCAGGAGGAATAAAGTTAGATTAATGATTAAATAATTAAAGATTATTCAATGAATAAAGGAAAATAGGGTTAATGATGTAAATGATGTTAAAAAAGGGATTAATGATGTTAATGAGATGAAATGCAATAGTAATAATGAAAGTGATGTAGATGATGGAAAAATTTAGTTTAGGATGCGTGATATGAGGTCATTTTTACATGTCTACATTTTGCCCCTCTTTGACACAATGTACTAGTTGCATTGTTTCAAATAGTTCGATGCTCAAATCAAGATTTGAAAAATTTAATATGCCCCACTGTGCCTTGATGGTCATTGGAAAGATAATACAATGCTGGGCTGCCCCCTCGAGAGGTTGGCCAGAAAAAATTACTTTTTCGGGCAAGCTTGTGACAAGGTTTCATTGTAGTTTAGATGTGTAGAGGACGAAAATATTAGGCTATAAGGACAAAATTTATGGTTTTAGATGTTCCAGGGTACATAGAATTAAAACCTAGGAGGGTTATCAAGGTAAAAATTAGGGTTTCGAGGGGTTAAAATAAGAAATTAAGGTTTATTTTTTCATCATTTGCACTCTAAGTCTTAGGAAATACTTGTCTCTAGAGATTAAGTTGTTGTGATTGTCATTTTATGATGGAGAGGATAAGAATGGTGTCATGAATTTTGACATAGATGATGAAAACAAAAAAGATGACAGTGAGGAAGAAACGATTAGAATGGTGTTGTTTATTGAAGCTAAACCTCGTACGAGCCAAAACAAAATGCCCCTTGATATTTCTTTCTCAAAAATGACATAATCAAACATGCACATGATGGTTCTCTTTACATTGCTAGAAGACTCAATGACAAGCCTGCCAATGGTATATTAATTGATCTCATCTATTTAGAGAATGTGATCATTGAAGAATTCCTATCTATTCATGAACTTTATAAAGATACATATGAAAGACCGAAAGAATGGATCAAAATGCATAATTGTTTTGCTTTCCCTATGATTGGCTAGATACACCTCCCCCTAAAATTTGGACCAAAAAAATTAAATGTCTCATTCACCATCATCCTATCATCAAACCAATTTCATGTGAAGTTAGGCGATCCATGGCTTCTCTCCATGAATGTCATCATGTTAGTTATACATAAATGTTTAAAGTTTCCCTTTGGAAATGAAATATATATTGTAAATCATAGTGGCTTTAAGCTCATGTCTTCCTGAGGGAAATTTTCACTAGATTTCTTTTGGCCAGAGCCTATTGAACCTATTAGACCTTGTGAGGACTACTTTTTCAAAGCATATCAAAAGGTGATTCCGCGACTTATATGCACATTCATTTTAAAAGGCTTGTTGAGGCCTATAATTTGTTTTGGGCTACACGATTAGATTAGATCTTGTGGCCCAAAACAAATTTTGGGCCTCAAAAAGCCTTTTAAAAGGCATGTGCATATTGGTCATAGAATCAACCTGCAACCATCCTTTTAAAAAGCTAATCGATGGTAACAATTTCACTTTTCATATAGTCCTTTATTTAAAGTGGGAATTAAAAAAAATGCTTAATATGTGTGTGCTCCAATGCATTTTCAATAGTGAATTTATGCTTGGTGACGAGGGGCTTTGCCCCTCGACCCTTCTTGTATCACGACAAGAGTGTGTCAGGTTTGTTGTCCCCAGACCTTGTGAGGGGGAAAAACCCCCTCAACCCCCACAAGGGGGCTCTGCCCCCTTGACCCCCACGAGGGGTGTTGCCCCCTGACCCCACCGATGGCTGCCGCCCCTAGGCCCCTACTTCAATATTACAAAAAACAAAAAAATATGGGGGAACTGTGCCGACCAACAATGAAAAGTTTAAAGGAGAGATTCAACATTGTAATTAATATTTTTAGTGATTATTCACTAGGATTCACCATTGTGATTATTATTTTTACCAATTATTCATTAAGATTCGCTAGGATTTTACAATTTTTTTAATAATGTGCATAAAGTTGCCAGGAAAATTAATAATTTTTTTAAAATAAAAGGAAAGATTTACTAGGATTTTACACCTTTACCGAGGGGGCGTTTCTTAAATTTATCCCTAGAGAAGAGAAGAAATAGAAGTTGAAGATCAAATTCAGAGATTTCTAGAAGGACCTAACATGACCCATTCACTTTTAGTGGTGAATGAGTCCCTATGAGGGATTAAAGGGCAACAAATTTTACAATCCAAAAGCTTTTGTTTTAGATTCAGTGCACTTCGAACAAGCCTACCAAAAACCATTCACCTTTGGTGGCAAATTAATCCCTGTCAGCAATTTAGGAAAGTCAGATTTGATCAGGTGTACAATATTATCTCCTTCTTGTTTTGTCAGAAAAGTTATAGATTCATTTTTTTTATATTACATTTATGTATTACATGTGTTAGACCTAGAATTGGGGTTTGCATTTTATTTTAATTCATTCTCTTCAAGTTGTGATTTAGCTCACCACCCCATCCTTACATAAAGAAAATATTGCAAGATCCATCAATCTTGACTTAATTCACCTCTTGGGTTGATAGCTATTTCAAGATTCCTAGATCTCATCTTTTGAATGAAACCCTACCTAGATAAAAGGGGGTTAGACTTCATATCCTTCTCCCTTTTATCTATGTTTCATTTTGGTGAACATGGCCCATTTTTTAACATCTTAGTTTCTAATTTGGAGTGCATTCAAACCCTAGATCCTAGTTTGCATTAAGTTTGCATTGCATTTAGGATTTCTTGATTATGCATTAGTGAACATTTCAGCTAGAGTAAAATTGCATGTTTGCATTGTTTATATTAATTGAAAATCTAAAAAAGGACTTTAAATCTGATTTAGTTTTCCACATTGTTCACATTGAGATCATCATTCAAGAATTTAGTTTCAAATTACATTCTACATTTACTCATCTTAGTCATAATTTAATCATAGTTAAAGTTTCATTCAGAGATCTCATATCTAAAAAATCTATCACAGATCTGAGACAGCATATACATAGAATTAACTTAGAAAAACTGAAATCAAACTCAGAAAACCCTAAAACTAGGACCCATTTTGCTTTAGTGGCGAATGAGTCCATGGACACCCTAATCAACAAGATTTTTGGGCATGTTATAGTGTTTTAGACCCCTTTCTGATCCCTGAAAATACCTACACCAGGACCCTTTCACGTTTGGTGACGAATGAGTCCTTGTAAAACTTTTGACAACAAAAATTTTGAGTAGTTTTTGGTTTCTAATAAGAATTTTTTTCTCTACTTTGAAATTTGAGAAGTACTAGTCTAAAACAAATTATTTTTGCTTTCAAATTCTTTTATCTAAGGATAGAGTTTTAATTCCAGTTTATCCTTCTTCCCTTTACCTCATAAAATCATTTAGAGTAGAAACTTTCATTCAAAGAACCAACTCACTCTGGAGATTCTCTCTTCAAATAGATCATTCACATTTGAAGAGGGTTTCCATGTGTCAACAAATAGCTAAGTCTTCTACAAGCTTAGCATAGGGTGTATATCTGATTGATAAAAAGTACTCTTGCTAAGATTTTTGTATGGTAACTATACTTCAAGTACCACCTAGTTATCATAGCATGCTCCAAGAGGCCTTGCAACAAGTTACACTTTCCTCTAACACTAGTTAAAATTATGTAGTTCAACTTGGATATAGTTTTTCACTAGCATGAGTTACCTCCTTAGAAATTCAGAAGAAATATGAAGCTTTCAACATAATAGTCTATATCGATCAAATTGCAATAAAATTAACCCTTGTTGACAATGGTTCGGCCTTGAATGTGTGTAGTGTGAGCCTTTTGAAAAAAGATCAAAATGAGTAAAAATTATATTAAACCTGATTCTTTATCTATTTGTAGATTTGACAACATAGGAAAATAACCACTCAGAGTCATCACATTACCTATCACAGTTGGGGGAGTAACATTACAAACTCTGGTCCATGTTATGCTCAATTATCTTTCTTACAATCTCATTTTAGGGAAACATTGGATTCATGAAATGAATAGTGTTCCTTCTACTTTTCATCATGTCATGAAGTATGTATATAACAACAAAGTGTACACACTAAAAGCTGATCCCAAACCCAAAAGTTGCTTGATGGTCGAAAGAGAAGGATGAGATCATTTAGAAGCGTTGGAATCTAGTACACCGCAAGAAGTTATAAAAGAAGAAAAAGAGAATGAAACAAACATTTATGAACTTACTAAGTTGTTGGAAGATGATTGGGGTTCCTTGGATTTCACACCAACATTCATGGGAGAATATAAGATAACAAAAAAAGACACTGAAAAGTAAAAGCAACCAATGGTAATTTCAATGGAAAATTCAAAAGACATCTCACAACCATCTACCTCATCTACTTTGGAAGAAGACACAAGCTATACAACAAATTTTGATGAGATAGACTATCAACAACCACCAAACCTGAAAGAAATGTAAATAATTTATGGGAGACGTTATGAGCTTATGAAATAACTTGGTTATAATGGAAAAGGATGTGGGAAGAAAAGGAAAGGCATCCATATTAATATAGAGCCTAACACACAAGAAACAAAAAGTGGTTTAGGATATTTCTCTTCTAAGATAACAAAATCAACAAAGCGACCTTCACTCAACATCAACACTATCATCCATAACTATAGCAAACCAACTCTCACCTTGAAGCATCTTGAGTTGGTTGATATAAATTTTGATGAGTCTTTGGAATACTTTGAGGATGATGAAACTCTAAGATAAATTCTAGGAGTCTATGATAAATCCGTTGAGAAGTTGTTGAGATGATCTAGCATTGTTTTCATTTATGTCAACACCTTGGATTTGAAAGGTTGTGCTCCGGATGATGTACATAATTTATCTACCCTATTGTATGCTATGTTGTTGTGTTGTGAGGAGATTATTCTTGATCTAGATATGGTAGTATTCCTTTTTGGGACATCTATTGAACTCAGTTGATGCAGTATAATGAAGACTAATTCTTTGATGATGGTTGTTGAACTTAAAGCTTATTCCAGGTAACCTTGATATCCAGAACTTCATGTAGCCTATTACAATTTTTTGTATGATAGATTGTGTTTCTCTGATTGGTACTAAAATTAATACTTGATCAAGATTTGGTCTTGGTTGTGGAATTTCCATCAGTTTTGGAATATACCTCATGTAATATGAAGTATACTATCTTATGTATGACCTATTTTTGGTTCATTGGTAATGTGATAAGTAGATCTTTATGTGTGACCTATCTTTTCGGTCTAGTGATAGCATGCAAGGTCTTATTGAATATTTCAAGCTTGTTCTTCATGTCGACATGTTTTGTGGTGATTCAAATTTAGTTGGTTTATTGGACGACTTAGAAGACTATGAAGATATTATGTGGCCGACTTAATTTGGTTCTATGGGCATACATAAATATATAGAGAGAACATATTTTTGATTGAAGATATAGATTTATGGAAGTAGTATGATGTGTGTGAACAAATAGAAAAGTATGAAGGAAGAAGTAATATGAGTTGGTAGAAATTTGTGTGAAGGTTGTGGAAGGAAGGTGTGCAGAATATTTTTAATCGGGTCTATTGTAGACAAAATATTGTGCTCTTAACTGGAACTGAATTCATGCATATGCAGATGCAACTTCATTAGTTCACTTTTGTCAGTGAGACTATTTTGTAATCTATTGTTTTGTATTTGGGCAGTGAGCCCACCGATAGTGAGCTACCCTACAGTGAGCAACTTGGAAGTGAGCCTTTGTAAAAATCACCTTAATCTATGCTTTATTATTGAGAATTAGAATTCTCTATTGTTTTTCCCTTCTTGGGTTTCCATGTAAATTATAGTGTTCATTATGTTTTATATTATGTACATTCATGTTCTTATCTATTTGATTATTTTTTTATTGGTATAAGTCTACTCTGGATTAAATCAAGAAAGGAAAATTGTTTTATGATAACTGATTCACCCCCCTCTTAGTTATCCAAACTATTCAACAATTTGTATAAGAGCTTGGTCCCTTATAGATAGAGCTTAACCACTTGAGGGAGATCTTGGTAGTTTGAATAGATGGCAGGAGATTATTACTTTGAGGAAGAACTAAAGTCAATATTCAATGATATGGAAAGTATTGAATCTAAGAATGAAAAGTTGAAAGAAAATATTAAGGAGGCTAATGCTTGCATCTCAAAGCTAAGGGAGAAAATCTAGAAATTCAAAGTAAGACACAGAGAAGTCAGCAATGAATTAAAGGATTCAAAGGAAAGTATTGAGAATATAAAGCTATGGTTGAATGAATGCAAAAAGACTAAAGAAGATCTTAAAGACACCATCAAATAGAAATTAGAAAAAATGAGAAGTTAGATCAAGAATTAAGAAGGCTAAAGATAGAAGCAAGAGTATGTGAAAGTAGCATGATTTTGGATCAAATTCTATCCCTATAGAAATATCACATGGATAAAGGAGGACTTTGATTCACCGGTGAAAGCTCAAATTAGAACACTAAGGATGAAGATAAAGTAGTTGAAGCTGAAGCAAGATCAGTTGTAACAAGCAAGGTCTAGAACTCTAATGCACCTACAAAAATACCTTCGGTTAGGAAACCAAATGCTCAAAGGTACTTATCATTTAATGGTCACTATTTTCTATGCAATAAGTTTGGACACAAGGTTGTAGAATGTAGAAGCAAGATGGAATATAATATTCAATGCTTTAACTATCACAAGTTTGGTCACAAAGAAAGTCAATGCAGAAATGAATAATCTTATCTGACAAGAAGGAATGGAATGAACAATCTCTTTCATGGTTATTGATATGGTTATGATAAAAAAGCTAATCAGTGCAGACCTAGGGTTCACTCAGCAAATTCAAGACAAAGATGTTACAAGTGCAGCCAACCCAGACATTATGCTAACATATGCAGATATGTTGCTCCGAAAAAGTCTGAGAACAAAAATAAAGCTGCAAAGTCCAATGAATCTAAGAAGAAGACAGTCACGGTTTGGAAGAAAAAGGAAAAAAGTGTGGAGAACACTTCCATGGTACTATATCCCTGTACATGCCCTACTAGTAATTGATCCAATTTTCCTTGGCTCAAGGGGAGTTTTGTAATGTGTATCCTATCAGTTCCCCCTCTTTGAATGAATATTGATGTGATATTTAACATGACTAAGTCTAAACTAGTTGATGATATATGATAAAGCTTGATCTGGCTGATTGAAAAGTGAAGTACAATTGTTGGCATCATCAATGTGTGATTTTGGCAGTGAAGTCATTATGATTAATTAAGGATAAAAGGAAAAGCTTTCAACATTATTTCTCACAGTTTGCAAAAGAGAAGAATAAGAAGTTTCACAGAGTGATAAAATTTTCAAGAAGGTAAGCGCGACGATGGAATCCTTTGATAGAGAATCGTGTGGTGGTATTCTGCTAAATTTGAAAGGAGTAGAGTTGGATGAGTTTGATCATCAAAAAATGAAAGAAATGGAACTAGGGTTGAATTCAGACGAATTGCAAAATGTAAGTGCTCTAGCTATGGATTTATGGGGAGAATTTTCGTAGTTTGTAGCCAAGGAATCTATCTTGTTCCTATTGATTCAAGGATGGCAGCATTGTGTTAGACAAACACTATCCGATCACAAAGCAATCCATAGAAACTATTACTGGTTTGTGCAGTATTGGTGACCTTCCTAGGAAGAAAATGGTGAAATAAAAAGATGTGGAGGAAATTACGGGTATCGACAAAGACCCATGAGCTCTACTGATAAACACCATTGTTGATCTTGTAGTAAGGTATGTTTCTTATGACATCACTTATAAAATCTATATCTGAAATCATGAAGGTTCTACTTCGGATATTGTTGTATATCTTGCACACATGATGGTGAAGGAAAAAAAGAAATTTGATTTGTGTAGCCTAGTAATGGAAAAATTAGTTGAGAATGTTAGAATGTCTTTAGTTGAGAGTTATCCTTTCCGGTTTGGGTCTCTGCTCGTGTGTTTGGTATTTTACCAGGTTTTGAGTTCGTTACCAGAAAAATAGAATGTTAAGTGGAAGTCAGGCATCCCTGTCGAAAAGAAAGTTTATAGGTATTTTGAATGTATGGAGGATAAATCAAGTGCATGCAAAGTCTATTTCTCATCCTTGTAGAAGGATCTATGCTCCGGTGTGATAGTGTTTAGTACTATGCTCAACAGTCAGTTTGAGGAGGGTTCCTCCTCCAGGAAGAAGGAATTGGAAGTTGTTATTGGTGGTTCCCCTCTAGAATCTTAAAAGAGGAAAGTTAACACAAAAGATGTCATCACTATCTCGGAAGAGAAGGAGAAGGAAGAAGAGTCTTTGCTTGGATTTGAATCTTTCAATCTAGATGATATTCGGTTGGTGTTAGATGAAGGTGATATGAAGAAGGTTGGTGAAATGTGGCGTGTCTACCCTTTGGTGGATAGGCTTAAAATCGATGATTCTTTGGTTGAATATTTTCTCAAGAAAGGTATTGCTATTTTAGATGTTTCTGACTCATTACCGGATAATCTAGTAGAAGTTGTTGAAGAAAGAATGTTGCTGGAAGGACCTAAAGGACATAATTTTGAATCCATGATTGAAATATATGTGTCAAAGCCAAACAAGAACTATCCAAACACATTAAGGAGATGTCTAACATCTACAAGTATTGTCTTCGATGACTTGCAACTGTTGATAATTTCAAAAGTAGAATTGAAGCCATTCAATCTGAGATGAATAGTATTGAAAAGATTTTTGATTTCTTCAAAGATAAAGATGCAAAAAAAAGAATAAGAGTTGGTGAGCTGCAAGCAGAGTTGTTGACTATTTAGAGACAGAGGGAAGACTTGGATAGAACTTTCTAGTTTGTCAAAGAAATTTTTGAGGTCTAGTTGGATCATCTCCCCAAGATACTTTTGATGCAGAAGATTATGAACGACAATGTCTGTCTTCAGACTAGTCATTTTCATTTACGTTGACTTTTTTGGATAGCATGTGTACCAAAACGAATTCTGTAGTGCTAGATTGGAAGAGGATTCTTGGGTATTAGCACAAAGTTGTGTCACACTTTAGACCAACATATCAGCATAGGTGAATTTAAGTAATTTTAACTAAAAAATAATTTTGGTCAAACATATGATATTGTAAGACTAATTCTAGCTTTAAGTTATATATGTTCACAACTTTTCTAACTAAAATTGTTGGCTAAATACATATTTAGCACCACTTTGAGTCCAATTTACCAAAAATATATGTTCACAACTTTTCTAACTAAAATTGTTGGCTAAATACATATTTAGCACCACTTTGAGTCCAATTTACCAAAAATATAAAATTATTTGGAAAACTTGATCTTTCAACAACTTCTACTAGTGTAAAAAACATTTTAAAAAATATATAAAAATACCTTTTTGTAGATCCATAAGTTTAGTTTTCAAAAATGTATATATTTTAATATTTTAATTATTATAATTTATGGTTTCCTTTTTATTTTTAATAAATGTAGGTTATCAATACAAAACATTAGGTTGATTACCATGCCAAGGAAAAATAGTAAAAATTATTAAAAAAATTGAAAAAAGTATGAATCCCTAGATATAAGAATCTATATCTAGATGGTATAATTTTTTTTCTATTTTAGATGAATAATTTACATGAAAGTTGATGTCAACTAGAAACAACTAATTTTTAGTACAGACACATTTTAATATTTATTTAAAATACATATTTATCAAAATTAGAAAAAAAATATATCCATGCCCTAAAGTTTCAAGTTATAAATACACACAAAACAATTGAAGGAAGACAAATAAAATTTACTATATAAAGGTTGACGTCTCATGTAACTTCATTTTTCAACATTTTATCAACAACTAAATTATAGTGTTAATTTATAAAAAACTATATTCAAATAATTTTTTTTTATTTTTTTTAAAATACAAATATTAAATATACTAAAAGGATATATAAAGGTATGTCGAGAGAATGGTGTATGAGCTATGCTAGGGTTTTGTAGTTTATGTGGTCACCCTTGGCCCCTTTTGCATCATACTATGTAGGAAACCCTTCCTTCTTTTGTACGACCACATTTACTACGGTTTTAGTGTTTTAATATGCCTTCAACTCTCTCTAACCCAACAATTCATGTTGGTGTTAGTGGTTCGACAATGTAGCTCAATGGCTCCTCCTTTAAACAAATTTCCCCAGAAGTTTTTTTCGAAAGTTTTTCATGACGTAAGAACTCTGATTCCCTAGCTAATGTGATTTTACCTTTACCATATTTTGATTATGCTTGCCAATGGCTTGAACAACACACCCTTGTGGGTTATTTTGTTGGGAGGACTCCCCTTGAAAGTATGCTAAAAGAATGGGTTAGCAAGGCTTGGGTCCCTCATGGGGTCCGCCTTGATATGGTCCAAAACTTGACCAAGGGTTTTTTTTTGTTCCGCTTCGTAGAATTCAATCATGTTTAGGCTATATTAGCCCATGATCCCTAGTATGTTAGGTCATCCTTGTTGGTTTTCTAGGCACGGACCCAGGATTTTGCTATCTTAGATGACACCAAGTTGTGGATCCCAGACTGGATTGAATTCCCTGGCTTTCCTTTTCCTTGTGTGCCTTTTTTGAATCACATTGTTTCCTCACTGGGGAGGGTTATTTGTGTTGAACTAGATAGGCTTTTCTAGGCCTGGCCACATAAACGAGTTTGTGTGGAAATTGACCTATCCAAGGATTTAAAAAAATCTATTGATATTCAAATTGGAGCTCTCAAGCATACCTAGAAAGTCACATATTTTAAGTTGTCCAACACATGCTATAGGTGCCAGTTAGTTGACCACGAGATTAAGGACTGCCCTTTGGTAGTGCCTCATACACCTTCCCAGTCATGAGATGTTGAAACGCTTCATCAGGTGGAGCCTTCTGCTAAGGCTGATGCAAAGTGAACTACAATTATAAACCGAAAAAATAGGTCAACTGGTTCTAGGTCAGCCTCTAAAGCATCTAAACCACCAAGGGTCGCTTCAATCCCTTCAAAGAATGGGACAAACACTCCTATTGGAGCTGCTAATGCTTTGGTGCATCCCAGGATAAAGGCAATGCCTCAACCTATTGTTGTTATGTTTGCTCAACCGAATGTTCCTCCTCCTGTGTCGGGAGCTCAAAGGTGGTCTCAAAACCTATCTCCACCACATGACAAGGGTGAATATGTGCAAGAAAAGTGGAGATTTTCCCCTCCATCTATTCAAATTGGATCAGTTCCACAAGATTTTTTGCAAAATCATTTCTCTTCAATGAATGAAGAGGAACTAGATTCTGATAATATGGAGGAGTTTCATCCTTGAACTTCTTCTCATGGAATGTTCAAGGTTTGACAGACCTCTCTAGGAAGTATTTTGTTAGAGATACTTTGCAAAAGAATTTTGGTATTGAAGTGCTTTTTCTCCAAGAGGTTAAAATTTCTAGTTTTTTGCTTGCTTTGGCTTGCCACTCTATTTGGTCAGCCAGTAAAATGTTTTGTACTATGCATGAGGCTAAGCATGGTGGACCCGTCACCCTTTTTTCTCCATGGTGGCATGCTTGTGTTGTTGATCATGGGACTAATCCTTCTCATCGGCCCTTCTAGATTCTTCTTAACATTGATAATCACTCATTTGGGATTATTAATGTCTATGCCTCTAATGATGTTGTGGAATGCTCTTTGCTTTGGCGTTGGATTATTGATTATTTACTAGTCACCACCTAGTTACTCTACGAGGATTTCAAGATGGTTGAGATGGAGTATGACAAGGATGACACCCTACCATTCAGATGGGTAGCTGGCGAGCAGGAGGTGTGATTTTACATGCGCAATAAATTGGGGATTTTTGATCCCAACATTGGTCGCTGCCATTCTCATTCCCTCTACCATACTTGGTGTAATTACAAGGTTAGCTCTGACAAAATATTTAAACGCCTTGATCATTCCATGATCTTGGCTCAATAATTTTTCTCTTTTGACAACTTTGCTTTGCTAGTCAAGTCGTTAGTGGATGTGACTTTGTCTGATCACCTCCCTATTTCTTTTCGCATTCAATGGGAATCACGTCAACCTCACACGTATAAAACTCAATTATTTTTTAACACATATTTTCTTTTCCACGAGCCTACCCTGGCCCACATCTGTAGAGTGTGGATTTTGGAGTGTAGAAAATCTAATCAAATAGGCTGGATTACTTGGTGGAACGATGCCATCACATGCACGGCTAGATTTCTACATATTTATGGATGTTAGATGGTTATTTTTCATTGGTGGTCTTATGAAGTAACCATCACCGACCTATGCTCGGACACTGAGGCTTTAGCAGCCAACCCTTTCTCCCCTTCATTTCAAGTCAGGGTGGTGAATTTAAGACACAAAAAGCAAGTGGCTAACAATTACGCTACCATAGGTGTGCAAATCAAAGCTCGACTGCACTAGCTAAAAATTGGTGATCATGCCTCCAAAGAGTTTTTTTGACATTACATTCCAGGCACTCATCCTCAGGCATCAAAAAAGTCAAGGAAAACATTCAGGTGCTCTCTAAGCTCCCTGACATTCTTCAGGCCTTTGTGTGCCATTATGAGTAGGTTTTCACTGCACAGGAACCCACGCCTATGCGACAACAAGCCCTTCAAGACTTCCTTTATATTGTGCCAAATAGGCTTTCCTCAGCCCAAAGGAATTTTTACGATCAATTGTTAACAATTGATCAATCTCAAGGAAGTTTTTCATTCCATGGCTGATGACAAAGCCCTTGGGATCGATGGCTTCCCTTTTAAATTTTACAAGGCCCTTTGGGACTGTGTTGGACAAGATTTGCATCATGTTTACCTTGATTATTTTCATGCTAATTCTCTAGGTAACTTAATAAACAAAGGCAATATCAAATTCATACCTCAGTTTGGGGATCTAAAAGACATCTGTAACTGGAGGCCTATCACGCTTCCCAATGTCTCCTACAAGATCATTACCAAGGCTTTGACTCTGAAAATTCGTCATCTCTTGCCTCGAATTGTGCACCCAGAGCAAACTAGATTGATCAAATCCAAGTTAATTTTAGATAATATTATTGTTGTTTTGGAAGGTATGGAATGGGCTTGATGTTGAGACCAAAAAACCATTTTTATTAAAATTGATTTTTCCAAAGCCTATGACTGCATATGGCCCTTTATTCTTGTAACGTTTCAAGCTTTGGGGTATGGGCCCAGTTTCATTCACATTTTTCATATGCTTTTTTCATATGCTTTCATGTGCTTGCAGTTGAAGGATTTGGCTACCTCTTGGCCAATGTAGTTTCTCAGCAGCGTGTCAATGGTATCTCATTACCCAACTCTCAGGCTCAGTTGGTTAATGGCCATTTTTCAGACGACTCTTTCCTCACTCTCCTGGAGGAAGAAGAGACTATTAAAATAGCCCTTGAATGCCTCAATATCTTCTGTTTGGATTCTGGCTCGACATACAGTGGCACAAGACTCTGTGCTACAAATAATCCATTTTTCTCGCTCCTAATTGGCTTCAATAGTATTATTCGAAGAGGATTGGGCCAGGAGAATTTTTTTGGTTCTTGGGCATTCCTTTTGCTTTCTAGGAATCTCTGGCTGAGCTTTGGCAAGCTATGCTTTCTAGGGTCAAGCAGAAACTCGCTTACTGGATTACCAAGCCTCTTTCTTTGGCCGAGAAATTCTAGGTGTGCTTTAAAGTTCTGGTAGCCACCCATTTTTATTATTCCTCCTATTGGGCCCCTCCCAAAGTTGCTTATGAAAATCTTGAAAAATTACTCAGAGATTTTCTCTGGGCCTCCTTTGAAACTCAGAAAGGATTTCATCATGTTGCTTGAGAATTTTGTTGCCTTCCTAGAGATTCTAGAGGACTTGGGCTACTCTCCACTCAACGACAAGGAACTACTCTAAGTGTCAAGTGGATTATATATGCCCTTACTGGGGACAAGGCCTGGAAAATTCTTCTCAAGAATTGTATTCAATCTGGCTTTCCTACTCACAAACCCGCTTGGAAGGGGATCAACTTTCATACCCTTATGGTCATGAAGGAACCAATCCAAATTGTTGGAAATTTTGTGGCCAAAAGTATTTGGTGTGCTTGGGAGGCTGTTAAGTCCTAGCTCCAGTGGGTTGGCTCTAGATTTCGTGATGGGATTTCACTCAACTAGAAAAATATTTGGTGGTCTCCTCTTTTTACACATAATGGTTAGCCATTGGCTAAGCCACCTTGGTTTAAAGCGCTCAGATTCCATAAAAAGGGTATTCAGACCTTGCAACAGTTATTTCAAAGACCCAATATGTGTATCATGCAATCAAAAGCCTTTTGTGCCTAGTACAGACTTCAAAACCAAGACTGTGCTACTTATGATGGTTTGGTGAGTGTTAGTCCAACAAAGATTCTTCATAAAGTTGGAATTCATGGGACCAAACCCTGGTGGAAAGATTGGAAGTAGTTTTCAGACACCTCTTTCAGGAATTACAAGCATCGGCTTGGTTACTGGTGGCTTTCACCTCATTTTCCTATGATTCAAAGTTTGAACCAAAGGTGGTTGCTCCAATCCTATGCTCATCTATGGCGTAAAATATTTTTTGTCACTTGGTCTACAAGTTTTAGTCTAAATCTTTCCCACTTTGCTTGGTGTATTCTTTTCCAAGGCTTTCCTATCAGCTCTCGGCTTGTTCACTTGGGGGTCCAAAACCCTTGCTGCCCCTTTTGTGGGCAAGCTGAGACTTTCAAGCATCTTTCTCGTTTCTTCCTAGAGCTCAACAACTTTGGACTTGGATTCATGACTTCTTTTATCCTTTTAGGCCAGAGCCTTTTTCTTGGCATATGATTCTACTAGGAGATTCACCTAGAATCCCTGCTAAGTTTACCCAGCTTTGGCACACTTTCAGGGTGGAAATCCTCTTTAATCTCTGGAAAGACAAAAATTCCTTCATATTTTCTCATTCTCAAATGGATATTAATGTATACTTATATTCTAAAGCTATTATTTGTTCTAATGTGCTCTTACAAATTCAGGTGCAAGCTACAAAGTTGCACTGGAGGTTGCTCACCTCCAAGTTCTACTGGACCACTAGGGAAATGCCACATGTACTATTGCTCAGGTCCCTGCTTCACCGACCTCTTCTCATGGTTGGTCACCTTCTTGGGGCTGACAAAAAAGTGGCTCCATGCATCCCCACTCTCAGCCTCCTCTTCGGTGGGACTCTCGCCCTCCTCGGTGTACCCATTCTCCTCCACCGCGGGCTAACCAGGGGTGGCCCTCTGGTGGTGCTTCGGGGAATGGCAGTGGTGGTTCCATATGGCCCTCTAATGCTTCTCCTACCTCTGGTTCTAGGTGGCCAGATACTGGAATTTTTTTTCCCCATCTAGCACTTGCAATATTGCCTTGGCGCAAGGAAGAAGATAAAGAGAAAAAAGATGATGATGATGGTTGGGGTGCTCCTCCTAATGTCACTCCAAACCCCATTGATGTATAGGGGAAACACATGGATGACAGAGACCCTCCTAGCTCTACTGGCATCAATTTGGCCGCTTAAAGGCCTTTCTTTTTTAGTTTTCTATGTAATCATGGACTTTTGGGCTTGGCCCATGTGAATTTTTAGTTTCTCTAGGTGTTGTCCATTTGACACTCTGGGTGTGCCTTCTTACCACCCATATTTTTTTGTAAATATGTATATTTATCTTTAATTAATAAAGATAGGTTCCTATTCATAAAAAATATATATACTAATTTTATTTTTTTTATTAGTTTACATCATTTCAAAACTCAAAACATATATAGCACCTTTTAGTGATTCAAGTTTAAAACTTGGATCAGTGTTGGTTGTTTCCTTTATAAAAGTGTGACATAGCTTTTTACTTTTACCCTCTTCCAACTGTGGGAGAGGTACAAGAATATTTTTCATGTGAAAAGTATTATTTTTACTTAAGGTTTTGAATTTTTAAATTTTGGCCTTTTTCCTTTGATAGAAAAAAGGGAGAGAAAAGTTAAAGGGAAAACAAAAAAAAAAAAGAAGAATTGAATTGTTGATCAAAGGGCGAGTTTTGGTGTTTTTGGAGTTTTTTGTTTTTGAGTTTTGTTGTTTTTCCATCAATTCCAAAATGGGAGATTGTTGAGATGATTTAGCATTGTTGTCATTGATGTCAAAACCTTGGATCTAGAAGGTTGTGCTTCAGATTATGTACAAACTTGATCTACCCTATTGTATGCGATGATGTTGTGTTGTTTGGAAATTATCCTTGATCTAGATATGGTAGTATTCCTTTTTGGGACATCTGTTGAACTCAATTGATGTAGTATAATGAAGACTAATTCTTTGATGATGGCTTCTAAACTTAAAGCTTACTCCAGGTAACCTTACTATCCTAAACTTCATCTAGCCTATTACATGTTTTTGTATGATAGATTGTGTTTCTCCTATTGGTAATGAAATTAATGTTGATCAAGATTTGGTCTTGGTTGTGGCGTTCCCATCGGTTTCAGAATATACCTCATGTAATCCAAAGTATACTATCTTATGTATGACCTATTTTTGGTCCCTTGGTAACATGGTAAGAAGATATTTATGTGCTACCTATCTTTTGGGTCCAATGATAGCGTGCAAGGTCTTATTGAATATTTCATTATTTTTCTTCATGCAAACATGTTTTTTGGTGATCCAAATTCAATTGGTGTATTGTTCAACTTAGAAAACTAAATATATTATGTGGCCAACTAAATTTGGTTCTACGGGCATACATGCATATATACAGAACATCTTTTTTATTAAAGATATAGATGTATGGAAGTAGTATGGTGTGTGCAAACAGATAGAAGAGTGTGAAGGAAGATGTAATCTGATTTGGAAAAAATTTGTGCGAAGGTTATGGAAGGAAGGTGTGTAGAATATTCTTAACCGGATCTACTACGGACAAAAGATTGTGCTCTTAACTGGAACTGAATTCATGCATATGTAGTTGTAACTTCATCAGTTCACTTTTATCATTGAGACTATTTTGTAATCTATTTTTTTGTATTTTGGAAATGAGCCCACCGATAGTGAGCCACCCTACAGTGAGAAAATTGGAAGTGAGCCTTTGTAAAAATCACTTTAACCAGTGTCACCTTAGCTAGTGCTTTATTATTGAGAATTAGCATTCTCCGTGGTTTTTCCCTTCTTGGGTTTCCCTGTACATTTTGGTGTTCATTGTGTTTGGTGTTATGTGCATTCATGTTCTTATTCATTTGATTATTTTCTGATTGGTATAATTATACTCCAAATTAAATCAAGAAAGGAAAATTATTTTATGATAATTGGTTCATCCCTCGTCTTAGTTATCCAGACTATTCAACAAAACAATTCAGCCTTCTCAAAAATAAATAGGTTACATGTGCTATGATTAGTACTAAACAAGATGAGGAAGAGGAATATAATCCTGAAATAATAAATCTAAAAGCACTTCCTTTGGGAGATACAATCAATATACTGATGGATATCATTAACAAGAAGAAATTAATTCAAGTAAGGAATTTCCTTGATGAAGATGAACAAGAAGATCATGCAAATTTACTTCATGACTTTCCCAAACTCTTTTCTTGGATATACTCAGGCATGCCGAGAATTGATGCTACTATTGTAACAAATAACATAGTCCTTGCAGAAGATGCTAAATGAGTGTGAAAAAAAATATGAAAGATGAATCCTAACATAGCCTTACTAGTTAAGACTAAAATTAAGAAACTTCTTGACATTGGATATATTTGACCTATTGATTATTCTCCATGGATCTCAAATATCTTCATAATTGTGAAACTTGATAATCATATTAGGATGTGTACCAAATTTAGATATTTGAATAGAGCATCTTTAAAAGATGACTTTCCCCTTCCTAATATTGAATTGATAGTAGAATCGATTATGGGACATGCCTTGTTGTCATTCATGGATGGATGTTCTAGATATAACCAAATCTTTATCAATCCTCAAGATTAGTACAAAATTGCTTTTATGACCACTTGGGGAAAATTCTATTGGGTATTCATGCCTTTTGGATTGAAAAATGTAGGCACAACATATCAATGAGCAATAACATTGATATTTCATGATTACATACATAATATCTTGAAAGAATATGTTGATGACATTCTCACCAAAAATTTTAATTTGACAAGATGATGTAAATGTTCTTCGTAAAATCTTTGAGACAATGTGGAAGTATAACATAAGATTGAATTTAAAAATATGTGTCTTTGGTGTAAATAGTGGAATTTTTTTAGGTATTATCGTATCTCATAGGGGAATTGAGGTGGACACAAAGAAGATTGATGTTATTATCAACATGCCACCTCCTAGAAATATCTCTAAATTATGTATATTACATGCAAGGATTTAGGCTATCCTTTGTTTCATAGCTTCCTTAGTGGATCAAATATTACTATTCACACAACTCCTTAAGAAAGATGTTTAGTTTAACTAGAATGAGGATTGTAAACAAGCCTTTGAGAGTTTGAAAGATTATCTTGTTACTCCACATGTTTTGCACCCTACTATGCAACACAATTCATTCATCCTTTACACTGCACCATCGGCCCATGCTCTTGCAACATTGTTGGCTCAACAAGATGATACTGGTAAAGAAAATCCTATCTATTACATCAGCTGAACTTTGATTGATCATGAAGCTTGTTATACAATGATAGAGATAAAAATTTTGGCTCTTTTCTTCACTACTAGTAAATTGAGACATTATTTACTGAACACTAAAATCCATGTCATGACAAAGCTTATAACCTTAAAACATTTGTTTACTAAGACAATTTTTTTAGGATACTTAGCTAAGTGGGTTATGTTGTTAACTGATTTTGACCTTAAGTTTGTCTCACAAAAATCAATTAAAGGACAAGCCTTGACTAAACAATTAGCTTATGCTTCTTCTCCCGTAGCATTACCTAACAAAGACTCATTCCTAGATGAGAATATATTGGCTATTCAAAAAGATAAAGAAACATGGGAATTGTAATTTGATGGTTCTAAGTGTAGAATGGGCTCCAGAGAAGGAGTTATATTAATCCCTCCTTTAGGTAAGCCTATTCCCTTATCTTTCCATCTAAATTTCCTATGTATAAATAATACTATAGAATATGAGGCTTTAGTAGCTGGTATACATGTTATGTAAGCATTAAAATTCAAACACATCTCTATATTTGGGGATTCACTCTTAATTATTAAACAAATAAATGGCACATATCAAGCAAAGCATGATAATATTGTCTGATATACAGATCTTAAAATGATATTATTAGACAACTTTGAATCATATACGGTGGAAAACATCCCATGAAAGGAAAATAGACACATTGATGCAATGACAAGCATCACTTCCATTGTGTCTCCCGATGATCCAATTGTTGACTTCACATTTAAATTTAAAATGATCCCTAAACCATCGATAGATGATGAGAGAAAAGAGGTGCTATCAACTAATACTAATAATTCTAATAAATGATATGCAATGATATTCAACTATTTAAAAGATGATACCTTTCCTGAGCCTACAACTAAGACACTCGAGCTCGTATGTGAAAGCTTGCATCCAAATACATCATCTTGGTAGATTTTCTATATAGAAGATCATTTTATGGCCTCTTACTCAAATGTCTTAAAAAAATTGAAATCCTTATAGCACTTGAAGAAGCTCATGCAGGTGCTTTTGGGGGATATTTTGGAGGGAGATCCCTAGTTCAAAAATTAATCCACATATGCTATTATTGGAGACACATGCAACAAGATTGTTTTAGGTATGTGAAGAAATGTTATAAATGTCAAGAGCAAAACAATTTGATTCATGTCCCTACCTCCAAACTTCATGCTCAAGTTTCTATTTGGCCATTTTTCGGTTTGGTGTTTGGACCTTATTGGGAAGATATCACCACCTTCTTTCACTAGACATACATTTATCATTACTACAATTGATTACTTCATGAAATGGGTAGAAGCTATACCTCTTCGTTCCACAACAACTGATGCAATATTTCATTTCATATTGGAACATATTATTTATTTCTTTGGTCTCCCTTTTGCATTAGTTTTAGATAATGGAATTCCATTCAAAAAAAATGACATGAAGAAATTCTTGGAAACATTCAATAGTCAACATCATTTTTCAACACAATACTATCCACAATCAAATAGTCAAGAAAAATTAACTAACAGAACTATTGAACAAATCTTGCAAAAAATAGTAAGTAAACACAATAAAGATTGGCATACACAATTAACCTCTGTGTTATGGGACTATTGTACGAATGTTACATCCACTAGAAATACTCCATATAACCTGGTCTATGGTGCTAAAGTAATAATTCCTTTTGATTTATAAATTCCTTCCCTAAGAATTTCTCTTAAAGGGATCATTAATGACACTACTTACAAAGAAAAAGGATTACATCCACTTGAAATGCTCAGCGAATAGTGTATCAATGCTCTCGAGCATCTACAAGATTACTCTAAAAGAATGCAATGTGGTTACAAAAATAATGTCATCCCTCATGAATTCAACCAAGGCAACTTAGTGTTATATGGAAATCAACGAAATGTCAATGCCCTCCTGAATGAGAAAGGAAAATTTAGTCCTAACTGGTTAGGACCTTACATTATCAAAGAAAACTATGGGTTTGGAGCTTACACATTGATAGAGGTAGATGGTACACCTATAAAAGAATCTATAATTTTTGTGCATTTACATGGGTATTACATCAAGTATTTCCTCTTTTGAATAGTATGTTAAAGCAATATTGTTAGGCAAAGTAGATATTTTTCTATTTTATCTCACATTGCTTTCTTCTTTGATACATGATAACATGTGTGTATCTTAGATTCTAGGGTAATTATTCAAATAATTTATTTAATTAATTTAGTGGCCATACTATTCAAAATCCACTATGTTATGTTAATTTAAATCCTTATATGAATTTAATATCATTATATCATTGGATTATTTAAGTTAACATAGCATATTTAATCACAATGTAGCATCTAACATAATCTGTAAATGGTTTAATTAGATCACATAAATAATTAAATCATGGAGACATTTATTAGATATTCTTACATAGGATATTTGATAAATCACATTAACATTTAATTAAATGCAAGATCATAAAAAAACAAACACAAGTGCTCATATATATATAAATCATCATCAAAAAAATTAGTACATATGCATTGTTGAATAAAAAAGCTAATAGGATCCGTGACTTCCAAATCCCTTAGAGGCTAGTGATCTCTATGGTTTTCGTGATATAGTAGTATGTGACTGGCTCGAGTTTAGTCACATCCCCTCCACTAGCCCGGATGCTCTCACCTCTCATATGAGTTCCTGGACACACTCTTGATCTAAATAATCCTTGTCTGCCTATACCCTCATGAGCTCCTCCCACAACCTCAAAATATTTTCCTACAACTCACTGTCCACTCTACTATTGGTAGTAACTCTAGAGGATAGGACTACTATGAGCTCTACCTGAATCTGGATGGTGCAGCTCTTGGCCCTCTTGTATGTTGCAACCAACCTCACCATGGAATCGAACAGTTTTGTGTGTGGTCCCATAGAAGGTGGGGATATGTACTCTCTAAGTATATTATCATTCATATGTAGTTGAGGCATCAATTTTGTGAGTGCTCACTAGTAAATCTCACGCCACTCTCGGGTGTACCCTACAAAATAGAAACCATATGAATATCAATGACCATCATAATCATATATAAAGCGAATATATAAAAAGAATGCATTCATAAAGAAACAATATAAATATCAAATTGTGGTAACATAAAAAGTATGTCTCTTCCTTGCTTAATTCAAGAATAATTAATGATAAATTGGACTTGATATCACCTTGATCTAGTGTTGTGATGAGTTTCACACATCCACATTAGGTTTTGGGTGCTTCTAAGCTAAATAAATCTAAATTTTCCCTAATTTAAAGTTGTAAAGTGTATTTATTGACACCTTCACATTAAATTTAGGAGGCTTGTAAATTAAATGGACCTAATCTAGTGTTGTAATGTGTTTTACACATTTACATGGGATTTAGGGCCCTCTTGAGCTAAATAGACCCAATTTTACCTTAATTTAATATTGTAAAATGTATTTATTTACACTTTCACATTGAATTTTGGGCCCTCCTGCATTTATGACCTTTGAATAGGCCCCTATGACCCTATATTGTGCACTCCAAGGCATATTTCAATCAAATACTCAACAATATCAACATATAAACTTAATTTACACACTCCCCAACACTTTAACAGTAAAAATAGGCCTTGTGGGACCCATTTACCACTTTGGTAAAATGAGTCCCATCTAGGTGCCCGGACCTAATCACCACATATGGCGAAAGAGTCCCGTTTGGCCTATTTTTGAGGTTTTAAGTGAGAAATTTTGGTTTAAAGTTCAAATTTCTTTTATGTCAACCTTTGGGATCAAATAAATGGTCATTTGAGTGTATTTACTATATAAAAAATCTTTCAAATCATTATTTCATTAAACCTTCATGATATCAAGTCAAGCATTCAAGCGTTAAGCATTCCAAGACTTCACAAGATCATTTTTAAGGCATTCAAGGGAAAAATTCTTTATCAATTGTTTCAAAAATTTAGGGTCCATCATCATTTCAAGCATATAAAGCATCAAACATGTTATTTAGCTAGTGTTGTGATGTAGCATTGAAGATCCAAGATCAAGCATTTTTCTACTCCTATTGTCAAGATCAAGATCAAGATCTACATCCTTCATGGCCATTTCATGTTGAGTTGCAAATTTACAAGACATCATTCAAGGTATCATTATTCATGTTTCATATCCTATGTTTCATGTTTCGTGTCCTTGTTTCATTGTTTCATCATTTTCTTTAATTTCCTAAAAGGGGTTTGACTAAGGCAAACCCCTATTCACTAACCATCAACAAGTTTTCTCCTCTTTACATGTGTGATTAAAGATATACGTGTCTTGGATCTCGAAGGATCATTGAAGATTAGGTTACAATCTTGAAGGAAGTTATTTAAGTTGTCTCCCCAAATGCAAGGTTGTCATCTTCACAAAAAGTCACCTACAAGTCCAAAATTGGCAGTTTCAGATTTAGAAATAAAGAGGAACAAGAAGAGCAGACATTGAAGACCAAATTCATACCTTGAAGTTTTAGAAAGCCCTAACTAGAATAATTCGCCACTTCTAGTGAGTGAGTCCCATTTTAGGTCAATTTTGATATTTTTGCATATTTGGATACCCATTTACCAAAAACCTATTCCTATACAAAAACCCAAATCTAGGACTAATTCACCTAGATTGATGAATGAGTCCCAATAGGCCTAAATTCTAATATTTGTAGCATTTATAGTCTTCATTAAGCCTTTACAAGTTTCCAAGTGCACGCATTCTATTTTGCAACTTTCAGTTTTGTTTTACACACATTTCTAGGTCATTTTGTAGGTCATTGCATCAAATTAAGGTTAAGAATTCCATCTTGCATTTCATTTGTCTTTCCAAGTTCTTACTTGGTGGTGAACCCCTTATTATTTTTCATTCAACCCCTAGGGCAACCCTATTGCAAGATCTATTTCTCCTTTGCATTGAGATCTCTAGGGTTACCCTTGAATGTAGTAGGTGGAAAGTGGGAATGCTTCTTGTCCTAAGTCATATGATAGCATCCAAACCCCATTTTCCACACACTGCATTTTTTTGAACCTATATTTAGAGTCCATCATCATCCTAGATCTACCTTTCATTGAATTTGCATTAGGTTTTGTATTAGTTAATTGGCATCTAGGGTTTCTACAATTTTGTATTAGTGAAAGTGCATATAGGTTACATTTTTACATCTCAAATCATTGAAAATCATCTGAAAATTGCATTTGCACTTAGGTTACAAATCATACAACAAAAAAAGAAAAATCAATTGAATTTTTTTGAAAATTAAAAAAAAAAATCCCTACTAGGACTCATTTGCCACCTTGGGTGAATCAGTCACAGTGCCCATTTGAAACTACCTTTCATAGCATTAAAAACATTATTTCTGCACTTTTTTTGCTTCCATTGGTTATCTGTTTTAGTTAGTTGAGTTTTTGCTACATGTTTTTCACTAAATCTAGCTTAAATTGGTCCATTTCATGCATTTCTTAATTCTAAATTTGCATTTGCAACATTTCCTTTTCAAATCATTGCATAGAGTAATCAATAAATTACCTTGTTTGAAAACTGAAAATTTCATTTCATTTTAAGTCTTTACATTGCATTTTGAGTTTGCATAGATTATTGTTCAAAAACATTAGTTTTAGTCTTTTCCAAGTTTGCAAAGAAAAATTTAGTCAATAAACATGTTAGTCATTCATTCAATGCATTCCCTAGTTAAGAGAGTCTCTTAGTGCAAGAGAGTGAAACTATTAACACTTTCCTTAAGCATACACCCCCTCTTATCTATCCTATTTGTGGGAATTATATCATAGAAGAAGATACAAGCATGGACATTCATGACGATCATAATTGTTCTTCTCCTAATACCTCTCCTTTTATTGATGAAGGTATATTGGTGAAAGAAGATGGCAATCATTAAGAATCATGAAGGTCTTGTTTTCCCTTCTCCTCATTCCCCTTGGGAAGATAGTATAACAACAAAATATGAATTCATTTCAACCACTTTACTTAGTTTTCATTCCTCTCCCAAAACTTCCCCTACTTGCAAGAATGCTACAATTGTGAACAACCATGAAAATGGAATTTGTGAGGAGGACATGTTTGTGTTAAGATATCTAATCATTAAGAGATTTGAAAATCCTAATTCTCCCACTTGGGAAGAAATTATAGAGCATAAGGGTGTAATTGTACATAACCATGATAATCACATTGTCTCTTCTCCTAATATCCTTCATAGTAATGAAGATGATAGTTTTGTGTTAGAAGATATACTTGAAAGTTGTGATAATCTCATTTCTCCCTTTCCTAATGCTCCTACCATTTGGCGAGAACTATTTGAACAAAAAGATCCAATCATTGGCAAGCAGGATTCTCATTCTCTTGATGCCTCCCTAGTTGTGATGAAGCTACTTTATAAAACCTAACCATGGAATGTGATTTACATCTTGTTTATGACTCCCCTAAAAGCTCTCCTAATAGGGTAGATATTAAGGCACGAGAGAATAAGACCTTTTAAAACAAGAATGAAATCATGGAAAATGATTATAATCACATTTATCCTTCTCCTAGTATCTCTCTTAGTTGTGAAGTAGAAAGAAATGAGAGTTATGATAATCCTATTTGTCTCTCTCCCCCTAGGGAAGACATTATGGAATAAGAGAATGCCATCATTGATAAACAAGACAATACAACCATTGATAACTCCCTTACTTGTGATGAATTCATTTTAGAAGAACCAACCTTTGAATGTCATGAACATCTAGTTTTTAGTTCTCCTAAAAAATATCCTCCTAGGGAGGATATCATGGTGCAAGAAAATGACAACATTTTGGCTCCCTTAGATAATTATAAAAGGGTGATTCTAGATTGCCCTTTATTAGAAATACATCAAACCAAGACTGTCGAGGTTATGAATGCACAAGTGTCTATTAATGCCCTTCAATCAATGGACCTCCTACATACCCTGTGGTACATCCTAATAATCCTCTAATCCTTTACCCACCATCACATAAACAACAAACCAAAAACAAACCTAAACTTATCCTTTACCCACCAAAGAATAATGTTTTGCAATGAATGAGTCATAATACCATTTCTCATACATATAACACTAGAATAAATCCATAACCAAAAAAACACCTTCAACAACCTTACCTTTTCCTAATCCTATCTTGCTTGGTACCCCTCGTTTGCCTACACAAAGTGGAAAGGAGTATAATCTTGTTGAGCAACTAAATAATACTCCTGCTAAGATATCATTATGGTACCTTATTCAAGCATCCCCTCAATACTATAATATGATTCAAAGTTCTTTACAACAAGTACTTATCACTTCTAATGTGCAATTGAATGGCATAACAACCCTGATTCAAGGAATAAATGTTGACATTGTTTTCCATCAAAGTGAACTCCCCCTTTGGAAGTGCAAAAACAAAATGAGGCTTTCATGATAATATCTAGATACAATAGAACATGGATAAAGTGAACCCTCATTGGTAATGGCTCTCCCCTTAATGTGTGTAGTGTATCCCTTTTGGATAAGCTTGGTGTACATAAGTCAAAAATTCAACCTGCCTCTTTATCTATAAAAGGATTTGACAATCTAGGAAAAATACCACTTGGTGTGATCAATTTTCCTATTACAAATGGAAAGGCCACATTAGAAACATCTATCCATGTTATACCTCGTGATATTTCATATAATATCCTTTTAGGCAGACCATGGATTCATGCAATGAATGGGGTTCCTTCTACTCTTCATCATAAAATGAAGTATATTTACAATAACAAAGTGTACACATCGGACATTGATAATGAGCCTTACAATGTTTTACAACTCAAGAAAAAAAAGAAGGAAAATCCTTTGAAAACATTAACACCAACTACACAAGTAGAACTCATGCACCAAGAAGACAAAGAAAAACATATTGAAGAAGTCACAAAGGCATTAGACGATGATTGGGGTTCTTTAAATTTCACACCAACATTCATGGGAGAATACAAGATCATAAACAAAGACTCTGAAAAGGGAAAGGAAAAAGTGGTAATGTCAACACAAAATTCAGAAGACCCTTCGAAAGCATCCACCTCAACCATTTTAGACACAAAAGCAAATTATACAAAAAACTTTGGTGAAGTTGATTATCAACAACCATTGAATCCAAAAGAAATGAAAAACCTTTATGGAAAAGGTTATGAGCTTATGAAACAACTTGGATATAGTGGAAAGTATGTGGTGCTAGAGAACAAGGTATTTGTGTCCCTATAGAGCCTCACATGCAAGAAAATACTAGTGGTCTTGGTTATTGCCCCTCGAAAGAAACAAAGAAGCCTTCACTTAATATCAACACTATCACAAAATATTCCTCTAAGCCCACTGTAACATTAGTGCATCTTGAACTGATAGACACTAGTGGTCTTGATTCTTATCCTTTGCAAGAAATGAAACAAACAAAGAAATCTTCACTTAATGTCAATGCCATCATGCAAAATGCTAATGATTTGAATTCATTAGATTTTACATCCTCTAGTAAATGAGAGAACAAAATCTCGCAATCTAAAGAGCCTTGTATAAGTATAACACCTAATACTAAGAAAGAGATATCTTTTTCACAAAATAACAAAACATCTTCTACTATTGATAAAGAAGGTAACTTGTCGAGACTCCTCCAAGATTGTTTTATATCCCTTTCTCCAAGAACATGAAAGAAATTTTATTACAAACATTCATTTTATACATATCATAGAGTTCATGTTCATGCTACTAATAAATGTAAGGCTTTAAGTGATAAAATTCAACATCTTAAAGAATTTGGTGCTCTTCCTTGTGTTGAAGCACCTTGTTCCTCTAATTGATATTGATTTTCACTCTAGAAATTTTCTCATCAACTCACCCTTGTCCTGCACTAAGCGAGGGCAAGAGGTTAGGTAGCCTTTTCCTCGTATGTCACTTGTTTTTTTCACTTTTGGCTAGTTGATCACCTTTCATGTAAATATAAGAGCAAGCTTGGGATGTGGATGACATGGCTTAAGTTGACTTGCATATGACATACTTATTAATGATATTGTTTGATTTGGAAACATGTGACTTGGCATAGGGCTTTCCAAAAACCTCTCATGTATTCTTCTACTTTAAATAAATTGCTCAAAACAATGGTATTAGCAACCACTTTAAAGTGGGGGCATACATTGACACTCATGTTTCATCATGTGATTTTCTTTCTTCTTGTGACGCATCCTCTTCTTGGTGGTGTCATTGAGTTTGATTTCCTCCAAGAGTGTGATATTTCTTTGACTTGTCCTCTCTTGGAGACATTAGGCACAATGTTCCCTAAAAAGAGACCTTGCATGAACTAAGAAAAATCCCTTTCAACATACCTTACACTATTTTTCATTTACAAAAACTATTATATGGCCACCTTGCATAACACACTTTGCATGCCTATGTAGCCATCTTGTTTTTTCATGAGCTCCGAGCATACAAAGTTTTTCTTGTCTCATGAAACTCAAAGATCATTATTGTGTGGTGCCTTATAAAAGTTATCATGAGGTATAGTTTTGGCATGGTTTGACGGGAAGCCGAATGAGGGAATGACTTTCCCTTAGCCACTTGCATGTGTGAGCGCATATTGGTTGTATGTGTCTCACCTTCTTGGACTACTCACCCAAGAAACAACCAAGAGTTTTGTTACCTCAAAGTGAGCATGCATTTTGGACAAACTTACATCTGATCCACATCATGTTGGAAAAACGGTCAAGGCTTGATCCACCTTTTCTTATTTTTGGTTGTTTTTTATTTTTCTTTCTTTTAGTTATTGACATTACAGGTTTGTGTATCTTGATGTTTCATATTATACACCTTGTGCACATCCTTTTGTGTTCATGTAAGTTTGATGTAGGATCTTGGATCCTGGGGGATTGACCACCTCCTCGATCTTTCTTATCCTATACCATCTGCATCAGCACACTTGGACCCCTCTGGAATGTCTACTTTAGTGTGAGTTTGAAGCAAGTTCATCCTCTCACTAAAGTGGGGGCTAAATATGGTAACAAAAAAATTATGCCTTTTCCTTGCTTAATTTAGGAATAATTAATGATAAATTGGACTTGATATCACCTTGATCTAGTGTTGTGATGAGTTTTACAAATCCACATTAGGTTTTGGGCCCTTCTAATTTAAATAAACCTAATTTTTCCCTAATTTAATGTTGTACAGTGTATTTATTGACACCTTCACATTATATTTAGGAGGCTTTTAAATTAAATGGACCTAATCTAGTGTTGTAATGTGTTTTACACATTCACATGGGATTTAGGGCCCTCTTGAGCTACATAGACCTAATTTTACCTTAATTTAATGTTGTAAAATGTATTTATATACACTTTCACATTCAATTTTGGGCCCTCTTGCATTTATGACCTATTAATAGGCCCCTATGACCCTATATTGTGCATCCCAAGGCATATTTCAATCAAAAAACCTAACAATATCAACATATAAACTTAATTTACACTCTCCTCAACACTTTAGTAGTCAAAATAGGCCTTGTGAGACCCATTCACCATAGATGGCGAATGTGTCCCATTTGGCCTATTTTGGAGGTTTTAAGTGGGAAAATTTGGTTTTAAGTTCAAATTTCTTCTATCTCGGCCTTTGGAAAAAAATAAATGGTCATTTGAGTGCATTGTCTATATAAACAAGCTTTCAAATCATTATTTCATTAAGCCTTTATGATATCAAGTCAAGCATTCAATAGTTAAGCATTCCAAGACTTCACAAGATCATCTAGAGATAACTCAAGATCATTTTTAAGGAATTCAAGGGTAGAATTCTTCATGAATTGTTTCATAAATTCAAGATCCATTATCATGTCAAGCATCGAACATGATATTGAGCTAGTGTTGTGATGTAGCATTGAAGATCCAAGTTCAAGCATTGTTCTACTCTTATTGTCAAGATCAAGATCTACATCCTTCATGTCCATTTCATGTTGAGTTATAGATTTACAAGACATCATTCAAGGTATCGTTATTCATGTTTCATGTCCTTGTTTCATTGTTTCATCATTTGGTTTAATTACCTAAAAGGGGTTTGACTTATTCACTAACAATCAACAATTTTTCTCCTCTTTACATGTGTGATTGCATATCTAGGGGCTTGAAGGATCATTGAAAATTAGGTTACAAACTTGAAGGAAGTTATTTGAGTTGTCTCCCCAATTGGAAGGTTGTCATCTTCACAAAAAGTCACCTACAAGTCCAAATTTGGCAGTTTCAGATCCTGAAATCAAGAGGAACAGGAAGATAAAACATTGAAGACCTTATTCAAACCTTGAAGTTTTAGAAAACCCTAACAGGACTGATTCGTCACTTCTGGCGAATGAGTCCCAATTTAGGTCAATTTTGAGATTTTTGTTGATTTGGATACCCATTTGCTAGAAACCTATTCCTATAGAAAAACCCACATCTTGGACTTATTCGGCCAAATTGGTGAATGAGTCTCAATAGGCCTAAATTTTAGGATTTGTAGCATTTCTAGTCTTCATTCAAGCCTTTACAAGTTTCCAAGTGCACACATTCTATTTTGCAACTTTTTGTTTTGTTTTACACACTTTTCTAAGTCATTTTGTAGGTCATTGCATCAAATTAGGGTTAAGCATTCCATCTTGCATTTCATTTTTCTTTCCAAGTTATTACTTTGTGGTGAACCCCTTATTATTTTGCATTCAACCCCTAGGGAAACCCTATTGCAAGATCTCTTTCTCATTTGCATTAAGATCTCTAGGGTTACCCTTGAATGTAGTAGGTGGAAAGTGGGTATGATTTATGTCCTAAGTCATATGATAGCATCCAAACCCCATTTTCCACACACCACATAATTCATTACTTGGCTCTCTAGTCCACTGGTCAAGGTCTAGCCATATAATGGTGGCCCCTCTCTATGTTGGTGGTTCTAGTAGCCTACTGGCACTAGCCTCCCTACGCTTGTATGTGTGGATCTCTAACCTGACTAAGGCATGTGATCTAGTCAATTTGAGAGGTGGTACCCCCACCATGTCAAAGGAAACTATATCCTCCTTAGTCTCAAATAGCATCCTCACTCATGGACTGTATCTCCTCATCATCCTCCTCCTCCTCCTCGTAGTCCTCATCCTCCTCATCTAAACCAACAAATACATTGGGCACATATCATCATCATATGTGTTTGTATCTACGTGATCATTATCTTTGTCCCCTCCATGACCTAGAAGAGGTCTGGAAAAACCCATAGGGTTATGTAGGGGGAACACTAGCACTAGCCTAGTTGTAACCCACCACTCCTCATAAGCCAGAGTGGTACCTATGTCATCAGCCTCAAATACTAGGAGCAGATCATGGTCCTCATCATCTGAATCACTAAAATAACATCCACCCTAGTAAGATGATAGTTGTCCCTAGGACTAGTGACACTTTGTGTTGATCATCAATATGTCAGTCTAGAATGTAGAGGTAAGGTATGTGTAGGATCATGATGGACAAAAAAATGGTGATATGTAAGTGATATGATGACCCATGTGGTTGACAACATTTTTTTAACCCAAAATTGATGAAACCAAAAGGGTTTTTAAAGGAGATTCTCAGCTTTCCACCAATATAAATTATGCTTTACTTTGAATTTAATAAATAATAATTATTCATTTTCTATTTGAATTTTGAATAAAGTCCTAATTGATAGGTTGATTAAAAAACATCTATAGCTTTCAAACAGTATCACATTTTTTGAATCCAAAACATGTGTCACATTCTATGCTTCACATACTATAGGATTAAAAAAAAAATGAATTTCATGAAGTTTTGAACAAGTAAGGTGGTCAGACATACAAGTTTTTATATTTTTTAAAAGTTATAATAAAAAATTCATAATTAATTATTTACTTGGAAAAAAAATTTAAAAAAAAATGCATCACATTGGGACATGAGTCCTCTACTTATATCTAAAATCTTATAAAAAAATATTATCATTTTATTGTGGTTAGGGTGGTCATACAGACACCTACTTATTTTTTCCCTGAAATTTAAGTACTACTACATTGAAATTTTAAATTTTCACCAAATAGATTTTAAAAATAAAAATAAACCTAGTAGTTTAGAATCTACATTCAATTTTCTATAGATTCGATTCTTAAATATTTTTGAAATAATATAGATAACTTATTCATTTTTTTACCTCAAGTTGCCTAACTCTGATTTTGTAAATTTTCATCACCATTTAAGGGCCTATTTTTTCCCATGATCATCCTGCACATACCCAGTACATGGATATGCTCAAACTATTTCATCACACAGTCATAATAGAAAGTTCTAACAACGTAACCATGTCTGCCCAAAATAAACTGGTCAATCTGAAGCCTATGTAGCTCATATCTATGATCCACCCACTACGGTATCCACTGATATGGTCTCCAAAAAATATCATCCTCATCCAATCGGTCAAATCTAATCCTCCAATGTAATAGGTCTCCCTCATGCCACAACCATCTTAGGGGATAACTAAAGAACCTCGACTCACCCAGCGTCACTATGATAAGAAATCCCATGGGCCTCATACAACTAATGTGCTCAAAACACCATATCTATAGCAATGTACAATGCATTATGTTATGGAGCTCTCTAAATACAAATTGACAAACCATAGTACAAGTGGGCGAGCATGTTGTGACCCTAGGCATAAATAGTTTGTTGCTCCTCCATCCCTCTAATAGTATGAATTAGACCAATCTCATTAGATGGATTTAATTTGATTGTTTTATGTAAGGTAGTGAGCCTTCCCTTTGAGTAGTTAGCTCTAGGCAGTGTGCCTGAATGCATGTGCATTCCCTTTTCATTTCTTTCATTATACTTCTAATAGGGTATAATTTTGTGGACTAACATCCACCATGGTTTTTCCCCTAATAGGGTTTCCACGTATAAAAATCTTGGTGTTCATGTGTCTCTGATGTGTTGTTGATTCATGTTTTCAATCTTAATTATCAGATCTAAGATTAAAATTTGTTTAAGGTTGAATAAGCTTAAATTTTGTAACAAATGATTCACCCCCCCCTCTCAGTTGTCTATCCTTATTTTTCCAACAATTGGTATTAGAGCTAGTTCCTCTTAAGAAGTCTAACAACTTGAGGCGATTGAGATGGCATCATAAAAGAAGGATAGTCCTAGATTCGATGGTACAAACTACTCTCTGTGGAAATTCAGAATGGAGTGTCATTTGAAGTGCATTGGTGAGCCTTTCTAGAATATTACAAAGAATGCATATATAATTCCTCAGAATTGTCCCTCTACTATTTATGAGATCAAAGAAGAAAAAAATAATACTAGGGCTATAGAAGCATTGCTAAGTACTTTGACAGATTCAAAGATGACAAATGTAATAGGTCTGAAGACTGCTCATGAGATCTAGACAAAGTTGGAAACATTGAATAAAGGAGATGCACTAGTGAAAGTTGCTAAGTTGCAAAGTCTAAAAGGAAAGTGGGAGAACATGAAGATGAGTGAAGATGAAAACATCTTTTCTTTCTCGCAAAAGGTAAATGAATTAGTGATGGACATTAGATGTGTTGGTGGAACCTTGGAAGAAGATGAGATTGTGGCTAAAGTACTTAGATTTGTGCCTACATCTTACAAATCAAAAGCTCATGCTATTGAAAAACTCAGGACCGTAACAAATGTGACAAGAGACATGTTGATTGGAAAACTTGTTGCCTTTGAGTTGAGTGAATTTGGTGAATATTTTCCTAAGATATAATCTGCATTCAAAGCTACTGTATCTAGAAAAAGCCAACAAAGATATCATCCAAGAGAGAGTTCCAGAAAAAAATTCAAGTATGAAGAAGAGATGAAATTGATTGAAGAAGAAAAAAGAGAGCTAGAAGAACTAGAAGAATTGATTGTGAAAAGAGAAGCCAAAGGACAAGGAAAGTAGAAAGGAAAGCTTCCTATTAAATGTTTCTCTTACAGTAAGATAGGTCATTTTGCATCAAGATGTTCTGAAAGAGTTTATAAGTATAAACCTGATAAGACTAGATTTCAAAAGAAATGTTATTATGTTGAAGAAGGAGTTACTGATGATGAATATGATAAAGAAACTGGAAATGAAGATGAATGGGTATTCATTGCTATCAAGGAAAATGGTCTAATGTCCATTGAATCAACTGGTAATCAGAATATTGAAAAATTTCTTGCAGCTAGAATTGATGAGAAGGATGAGTGGGTGATCGATAGTGGATGGTCACATCATATGACTGGTGATAAAAGCAAGTTTCTAAGCTTGAAAAAGTATGGCAGAGGTGTTGTAATATTTGGAGATAACAATGCTAGTGTGATTTATGGTAGAGGCACTATTTCTCTTGGTGGAAAATGCAATACTGATGATGTTCTTTATGTTGGAGGATTGAAGCATAATATATTGAGTGTTGGACAGATGGTTGAAAAAGGTTACAATCTTCTTTTCAAAGATGGTAAGTGCAGTATATTGGGAATCTGGGGAAATTTTATTTCTTTAGGTACAAAGACAAGAGGTAATATTTTTCACTTAAATTCTGCCAGTGAATTTTTTTTGATTGCTCAAGTTGATGTAAGCTAGTTATGGCATAGAAGGTTGTTTCATGTGAATTTTTATAACATTGTCAAAATAAGATCCACACAAGCAGTCAGAGATATACCTAAGTTAGTGAAGCCTACTAACACTATATTCAAGGAATATCAGATGGGAAAATAGACACGAATTTCATTTCAAAGAAAAAAACATCATTCCAATGGAGTGTTGAATTTGGTACATACTGACCTATGTGGTCCATCTAGAATCAGATGTCTACAAGGAGAAAGGTACTTTATGTTGCTTATTGGTGATTATTCTAGAATGGTTTGGGCTACCTTCTTAAGAGAAAAACATGAGGCATTAGAGAAATTCAAAAGCTTCAAATATTTGGTAGAAACTAAGATAGGTTTAGAGGACAGAGGTGGTGAATTCACTTCCCAGGAGTTTGAATCAGTCTGTGGAGAGCATGGAATAAAAAGACAGTTATCTGCTCCCCGGACCCCACAATAGAATGGAGTTGTTGAGAGAAAGAACAGAACAATTTTAGATGTTTCCAGAACTATGATGTTGGAAGGTAATGTTCCTCATTTCTACTGGAGAGAAGCTATAAGCACTAATGTGTATACTACCAACCGGGTGAACGTCAATAATAATTTTGGTAAGACTCATTTTGAGATATGGTTTGGTTATAAACCTATTGTTAAGTATTTCAAAATATTTGGAAGAAGATGTTATATTAAAAGAGATAAAGATATAGGAAAGTTTGAAGCTAGAAGTGATGAAGGAATCTTTCTGGGATACTCTACTAAGAGAAAAGCCTAGCGATGTTACAATAAAAGATTGAATAAAATGGTTAAGAGTGAAAACGTTAGAGTTGATGAGGATATTGAAATATCATCCAGGTATTGTGGATATGACTCACATGACCAAAAAGATAGTATTGATAATGGAAATAATGCACAAACAAAGAATCAAACTCAAAGTGTTTTGGTGAATCAAGAAAAACATGAAGAAGAAGACAGTGGAAATGTAGAATAAAGAATAGAAACCAAAACTCCAAGGTATGTAAAGTGAAGTCATTCTAAAAGTCAGATCATAGGCAACAAGAACAAAGGTGTGCAAACTAGGAGAAGAATTATAGAATAATATTGTTTGATATCCAAGATTGAGCCTAGAAATGTTAATGAAGCATGCAAAGATGAATATTGGATGGAAGCAATGAAGGAAGAACTGATGCAGATAGAGAAAAATGATACATGGATTCTTGTTCCTAGACCTCAAGATAAAAATGCGATTAGAACCAAATAGGTCTTTCAGAATAATTTGTATGAACAAGGTGAAGTGATCAGGAATAAAGCAAGACTAGTATGTAAAGGATATTCATAGATGGAAGGTATTGATCTTGAAGAAACTTTTTCCCCTATTGCTAGAATTGAAGTTGTAAGATTATTTCTTGCTTATGATACTTTCAAGAACTACAAAGTATATCAAATGGATGTGAAGTCAACATTTCTGAATGGTCAATTAGAAGAAGTTTATGTTGAATAAACGGATGGATTTCAGTTGACTGATGAAAGGGACATGGTGCATCAATTGAAGAAAGAACTATATGGACTCAAACAAGCAACTAGAGCTTGGTATGCAAGACTGGATAAATACTTTTTGAAGCTTGGATTCAATAAAGGTATTGTTGACAATAATATGTATCTCAAGGTGGATCAGGATAAAGAATTGATTATTGAAGTCTTTGTTGATGACATTATTCTTGAAGGTGATGATAACTTATGTATGAAATTTGTTGATGAAATGAAAAGTGAATTTGAAATGTCAATGATAGGAGAACTAAAATTATTTATAGGATTGAAAATTACTTAGTTAGATGATGGAATCTTTATTTATCAGTCCAAGTATGTAAGAGAGCTATTGAAAATGTTTGGCATGGAAGATTCAAAGCCAGTTGGTACACCCATGGTAGCTGGATGCAAACTATCTCAAAATGATTATTCTCCTAAGGCTAATCAAATAATGTATAGGTCAATGATTGGTGGATTTCTATATTTGACTTAGACAAGACCAAACATTATGAATGTTGTGTGCATGGTTTCTAGATATCAAGTTGATCCAAAGGAATCACATGTGATTGCAATAAAGAGAATATTCAGATACTTGAAAGGAACAGTTGAATTTGGTTTATGGTATCCAAAGGATGATTATCTTACTTTGAATTCCTTTACAAATTCAGATTGGGCAGGAGATGTAAATGACAAGAAAAGAACAAGTGGCAGTGCATTCTTCTTGGGAAATAAGCTAGTGTCTTGGCCAAGTAAGAAGTAGAATTCCATCTCTCTATCTACTGCTAAGGCAGAATCTATTGTTGTTGAAAACAATTGTACTCAAGTATTGTGGATGAAGTAGATGCTAAGAGACATCAAAATTGAGTATGATGAGCCAATTTTTATATTTTGTGACAATTCAAGTGCCATAAAAATTTCTAAGAATCTGGTGCTACACTCAAAGATAAAACATATATCTATCAAGTATCACTTTTTGAGAGACAAGGTGAGTGATAAAGAGGTCAGATTGGAATATGTGCCTACAAAGGAACAAATTGTAGATATATTTACTAAATTGTTGCCTAAGGATACTTTTGAGTATCTCAGAGGCAAGTTAGGGGTAATTCCCCATCCTAATTTGAACTAAGATGCAAGTCTTTGCATCAATCCGTGGACTTACAGTCAGATCTTGTTTTAGATTGATGTTGTGGTGGCTACTACTCAAGGGGAGTAGTCAGATGATTCAGATGATATGTGGATCAGAGCATGTGCACCTTTGCCATTGATGTCAAAGGGGAAGAAGAACATTGTGAAAAACTCTTGAAGAAAGGAGGAGAAGAATGAACAAAGGGGTAGAAGTGTTCTATGTGGATAGCTAGTTATGTTGATGGTATTATTTTTCACATCATGTGTTGCCATCAATGCCAAAGGGGGAGATTTTTGGATGTTGTGGTTGTGTTGCTAATATGTGGTTGTCATTGACATCAACACTATTAGCATTGGTTCTTTTGAAGGTTGTATATGTCGAGGAGATTGAGAAAATTGTAATAAATATATTGCAGGCAACTAGTGAAGCTGAGAAGGTCAGAGTGATGAAAATTTATGGATGTTGATGGTCAAAAGGTACGTATTAAAGGGTTTTTTGTTGAGCCCATCCAGTATGTTGTCTGAAAGTTTCAGGGGTGCACATCAAGAATTGATAAAGTTATGAAGTTTTGTGTTCCTACAGTTATTTAGTTACTGTAGTAGGTGTTTCTGGAAGATGAGATTGCAATTCTGGTGAAGTGAGTTGTTGCGTACATTCTCGAGGTGTTTAGTGATGTTTCTAGATCATGCTCTATCACTGTGGTACATCCGCGTTGATCGGCATGTTCATGATTGAAGATTTTTCCTTGTGTGTTTAAGGTTTTCATGTTCTTGGTCAACATGATGGTGGTAGTGTGTTGCGGATCCTTATGGATTAATCTTGCATTTTTTGGCATGTTCAAGGATGTTGATTTAGGTCCTCACTATGTTGTGACCAACTTAGGTTGGTGCACATTAAGATTTGTTCATGTATTGAGGCCAACAGTTGTAATATATTCTTTATTTTTGGCCGATAGAGATGTTGATGTAAATCCATGTAGTGGATATATAAGAGCGAGTGTTTACTCATTTTAATGTATGCTTGGTGAATTTATGTGAAGTATATACAAGATATGTGCAAATAAAGATTAGATCATTCGATTGTAGAGAAAAGTGTGAAGGAGATTGAGTGAAGTGTGAAGAAGTTTTTATGTACCTAATTGAAACTGTAAACAAGCTTTTGTCTAAGCTAATTTCTCAGTTCAACCTCATCAGATGGATTTAATTTGACTATTTTATGTAAGGCAGTGAGCCTTCCATTTGAGAAGTGAGCTCTAGGTAGTGTGCTTGAATGCATGTGCATTCCCTATTCATTTATTTCATTATACTTATAATAGGGTATCATCTTGTGGACTAACATCCACCATGGTTTTTCCTCTAATAGGATTTTCACATATAAATATCTTGGTGTTCATGTGTCTCTCATGTGTTGTTGATTCATGCTTTCACTATTAATTATTAGTTCTAAGATTAAAAGTTGTTTAAGGTTGAATAAGCTTAATTTTTGTAACAAATGATTCACCCCCCTCTTAGTTGTCTATCCTTGTTTTGCCAACACATCTAAGTGCACCCCTCAACCATATGACATTAACGTGAGTGCTACTATCATAATCGTAATCCTCTATAGAAGTGGTGACCTTGTGTTTAGGATCCATTTAAGATCCACATGTTTTCCAATGCACAAACGTTAAATAGGCCACTCTAGACAATACCAGATGTCATATCTCCTTTGTGAAAATAATTTGTCACTAGATAGATGGATGTGCTCGCCTCAAATAAGAATTCGTAGAATTTGATGCATGTCCTCCAAGGTAACTGTCATCTCCCCAGTCAGAAGATGGAAGGTACAAGTACCTGCATCCCATCTCTCAACTAGGGCTAGTAGAATACCATCATGGCACCTCATAGGTGGCATGAGGTACACCCAAAACAAACCAACCTCATGTAGCAACTGAATCTCCTCCTCTGAAAGACGTGTCACTAACTCATGAAGGAAGTAGAACAACCTCCCTCCTAGGTGTTTTCAGGCTCGAGAGGGAATCTAAAAGGAAAATTGCATGGAATAAGTTCTAAATCAAATAATAAGTATCACTAAATTTATTCTAAGACACTTTTCAGACAATATAGACACCTATGCCATGTTTGAATAGGGGTCTTAAACACTTTCGACTATTCTAGGACACTTTGCACCAAAGTTGGACACTTTGTGCCAATCTATTCTAAGATCCTAAAAAAACTCTAATTACATTAAAAAGTATAGTGAAAGCATGAAAATAATGAAAAACGTTAAAGAATGCACTCATTGTCTATCGAAGGACACCCTAAGCTGCATCACTACAGATCTCATCCAACCTTGAGGGCTTGTAGACTCTCTGGCTCGACACTCTCACTCACTCTACACCAAGGTAAAATTGCAACAAGGTAAATGTCAAATGAATAGTGAAAAGAGTCATTTTCATTAGTATATAGTAAAACCCTAGTAAATAATAAAGCTTATTCATTTAAAAGATAAATTCATTTATAATCAGCATATATGGAGCTATAGGGATTCATTTTTTATGTTGTTTATTGCATTAGATTCATAATTTCGCTCCCAATCCCATTAAATGTCTATCGTTATGTGGTATCGTACTTGGAAATACCCTATGATATGACCTAGGTGATTTGATTTGGTTTCGTGTTCACCTTGATTACACCTCCATAAAGCAAGTGGAATTGGGGGGCACACATCTACCCTTGAATTCAATTTTCTATAGGAGTTTGATAAGAGGATTTTTTAGCATCTAACGAATCTATGTTGCAGGATGTGGTTCCTAACATTGTGGTTTTGCAAGTAGCTATAGGGGGGCTTCATTCTCCCTAATGAATCCATATGAGTATCCTTTTTCATAGTAGCTATTTCCTTTAGCTTGCATGTTCACGTAGTATCATATGGCAACTAAAGTGGGGGCTAAATGTAGTGTCAAAAAAAGTAGTCATTTTTCACACTTAATTTGGGAATAATTGAAATATAATTAACTTAATTATACCTTGGGCTAGTGTTGAAAGGTGTTCTACACATTCACATTAATCTAGGTCCATTTTCAAACAAAATATACATAAATTATACCTTGCTAAAGTGTTGTAAAGCATTGTAACACACTTTCACATGTTTCTAGGGTTGATTTAATCAATGGAGCCTAATGGGCCCCTTTTCAAATAAAATGTACTTAATGTGTACCCTATTTATGGTGTTGTAAAGTTTTGTAACACACTTTCACATTTATCTAGGGTCTCCTTAATTAATTATGGATAATTAGAGTTAATGAGCCCCTTTAATTCAAATTTAAGCCTTATTTGTGACACCTCCTGAATATCTATCTCGACACCCATAATTAAAATTACATAACATTTAATTGGGAAAATTTGAGCTCCTAGAAATTTTTGTTAGGACCCATTTGCCCTCGGTGGTGAATGGGTCCTCCCTCTATAGGACCCCCCTTTTCTGGCAAATTCTACATTGATTTTTGATATAATTTCATTCCTCAAAGGAAAGGTCCTAGAAAACAGAGCCAAGACTCTTTCACCATAGCTGGCGAATGGGTCCTCCCTTAATGAGGACCCCCTTTTTGAATTTCATTCTAGTAGGATTTTAATAATTTTCATCTCCGTATCTAGTGCCGGCTTGAATTTTTTGAATTTCAAGGTTAATTCTCAAATTATCTATAAATACAAGGCTCTTTCACATGATTTCAACTAGAAGAAGATTTCAAGCAAGATAAGAGACAAATAAATTTCATGAGATCAAGTATTCATAGTTAAGAAGCAAGCAAAAGTGAATTTTGGAGTAGCATTGCAAGGTCTTCAAGCTCATTTTGTGTCTAAGATCAAGCATTAGTGAAGGTTGATGATAGATGCCTATGGAGAATCATGAGGGATTCTAGGTGTTGAGAGATGCACAAGACATACAACTAAGCCTAAGGACTTATTTCCTAAGTGATTCCATCTTCTATAATCATCGTATTTGTAGCCTACAAGAGGTATTTTTAGATTTTTGGCTTATTAAGGGAATTAGACATCTCCTTTAGTGAGTCATTTGCATTGTTCATGTTACATTTAGGGTTTTATCCTAACAAAATTGGATAGAATTTCCTTTGCATTTTCATAGATCTTAGTCTTAGACACACCTAGGATTAATATTGCACACACATTTACATGTTTCAAATTTTTATTCATCATCAAAGGTTTAATTACCAACAAGGGGTCTAATTAAGGAAAACCCCTATCCACCAAAAAACTACCGAATTTGTCTTACAGGTTATAGGTAGATCCAGATCTGAAAACAAGAATTTAAAAGTGCAGAGGAGAATAGCAAACCTAGAATTTGAAGATCAAATCTAGAGATTTTCGGAAGGACCTAGCAAGACCCATTCACCTTTAGTGGTGAATGAGTCCCTGTTAGGGATTGAAGGGAAACAAATTCTATAGTGCACAAGCTTTTGTTTTATATTAAAAGCTCTCCGAACAAGCCTTCCAGGACCCATTCTCCTTTGGTGGTGAATGAGTCCCTATCAGCAATTCAGGAAAATTAGATTTGACCAAGTGCACAATATTACCTCCTTATTTTTCTAGAAAAGTTATAGATTTATTTTTTTTTGTATTAAATTTATGCATTACATGTGTTAGACCTAGAATTGGTGTTTGCATATTGATTTAATTCATTCTCCTCAAGTTGTGATTTAGCTCACCACCCCATCCATGCATAAAGGAAAGATTGCAAGATCCCTCAATCTTGACTTAATTCACCTTTTGGGTTGATAGTTATTTCAAGATTATTGGATCTCATCTTTTGAATGAAACCCTAACTAGATAAAAGGTGGTTAGACTTCATAGCCTTATCCCTTTTCTCTATGTTTTATTATCTCACATAAATTTAACATGAAATTATTAATTTTTAATATTTCAAAGTGTTAAAATAGTTCAAATTCTCGCTCTTAATGTGCCACCCTTCTATTTATTTGTGTTCCCTCTTCACATCATATTTTTAATCTTGGGAGTCCCTCTTAGACTCATGATGATAAATGTAAATCATTTTAATTCAATTATTACGAGTATGGAAAGAATGAATGAGTATTAGATGCCTCCAATATATGTTTAAACACTAATTATAATGCCTCCAAATTTCTTTTGAAACCTTCACTAGAAGGAGAATGAATAAAGTTCAATACTCCCTCTTATATGATGACACATAATTTATAAAGTCTTCAACCTCTTTTTTGTTGGAAATATGAACAATAACCCAAATGAAGTTGTGCACACTTTAAAGGATCAACCACGAAGAATACCATCCACATGAATAAGAAAGTGTTGCAGCATGAGCGAGAAGAGAACTTGATCAAATGACGATCTTGAATGTATTGAGATAGAACTCATGAGATGATCTACAAATGTACAAGAGTCTCCCTTATATAGGGAAGGAGAGAGGTAGTTGGATAAACACCTTAGTTACAAACATTGAATTCCTAATGCATGAGAGAAATATTAAATGCCTAGATAACTACATGCCTATTAATGAGATATGACCCCATTAAATACTAGTTTCGACCTCGATTGGGAATGGTGGAGTATTGGGATCTCCATATATCTCCCAAATATTAGTCCAAAGAATATGAGGACAATCATAATGATCAATACCTTTCAAAACATCATCAGCATGTATTGCAATGGCCTCTAAGACATTGTATCTATTGCAAATCCAAACAAATTTTTGCATACCTTTATCTAGAGGGAGAAAAATACCATACAAATATGGCAACAACTGAAGTGATTTGAGATCGTTTATGATACAATCTCTCCATTGTTTATATTTTCCCTTTTACAACATGATCACATAAGGATAATATGCAATTCCCAAAATGAACTATGATATATCTCCAATATTACAAAGACGTGAACTTCAATGTCAAAAAGAAACTTTCAAATATGATGCACAACTAAAAATGAAGCCTCCCAATGTAAATATAATTTATCCAAATTGAAGTATGTCCAAGTTATCAAGTAAATACCTTAAATTACAAAAACTCAATAGAATGTACATAGGGTTGAATATAAGAAAATTGGATGAAAAAAATGATAGAGCTCTGAATAACCTTTTCAATGCCACTGGAATCTCCAAAATCTAACAAACTAGTGAAAAGATATGAGCTCGGGAGTCCAAAAGTAAACATTAACTTGAAGCTATGATAAAATATTATAGGAATAAAATCTGATAAAAATTCCTACACTACTGGGTAGTGCTTGGAACCATCTTTCCAACCATATCTTGTTTTCAAAAATTTGATACCTTAATCAAAAATTCTAGTAATTTTAAGAAAACTGCCTAATTAAGACATGATGGGGTTTCCATGATGGTCATTTGGCTATCAAATTTAAGATATTCACCCGATTTTTTTGAAAAATCACCAAAAAATAAATTTACCTTAGATATGAAGTATTTTATATGATGCCAACTAGAGAGGACTTTTTTTTGCAACAAAGAGGAATTTTTTTCCTATAACTTGTATGATTTGTATGATGCCCTTCCAATATCATTGCAAAAAACCTCTGATGGCCTCTAGATGAAGAAGTCAAATTTTTACAAATGGGTAGGCATTACTTAAGTTTTTGGGCCTTCTAAACACAATCACAGGGTCAAATCTAACCCAAAGTGTCTTAGAAAACAAGTGCCTCCTAGATGAGAACAACTAGCCCTTCATGAAAAACCTTCAGCCTACAATAATCTCCTCAACTCAACTTATCGATATGAGATGGATCTTCTATAGCATATTCTCTGATACTATGTTGTAATTATGAACAATAACCCAAATGAAGTTGTGAAAACTTCAAAGGATCAACCATGAAGAATACCATCCACATGAATAAGAAAGTGTACAACATGAGCAAGAAGAGAACTTGACCAAATGATGATCTTGAATATATTGATATAGAACTCATGAGATGATTTACAAATGTACAAGAGTCTAGACCTTATATAGGAAAGAAGAGAGGAGTTGTATAACCACCTTAGTTACAAACATTAAATTCCTAATTCATAATTATAAATGTATGAGAGAAAAATTAAACACCTAGATAACTACATGCCTATTAATGAGATATGGCCCCATTAAATATTAGTTTCTAGAATGCCACCTAGGAAACTAACTCCTAAGTAAACTTATTAATGATGTGAATAGGTCCTCACTAATAACTAATTAGGAAATAACCCCATTCACACCAACACTTTTCCATCACTACAAAATAGTACATCATGAGTGTACACTAGGAATATTTCCCTTAATAGTGATGGAATTATAAAGAGGTCATTTTTTTGCTCATTATAAAACCTAAGTTTAATTGATTATGATTTTAATTTTTTTTTTAAAATCCCCCACATTTAAAATACACAAGAATTGATAATAAGTAGGGTGATCCTAGAATACTGGTTTACAATTTCTTGGAGATTCTATTTTTTGTTGAAATCACATATTTTTAGAAAATGTAATCATTTAAGCCTTAAAATTTCCATTTTAAGGATTCCAATTGAAGAGGGTTTGATCATACCACCTTAGATCAAACCCCCTTGGATAGAAGCTCGTTAGTTTTAAACCATACCTATAACAGAGTCTCCTTTACACCTATCCAAATTTCGATAAAAAACCACTTTTGATTTATCTTTTGGGGATCAAATAAATTCATTTAAAATTTATTTTTTGTAAGTATGTATTCCTTATTATAAGTTTCCCAAAAAGTACAATTTTAAATAAATTTAATTTTATTATAATATTTATTTTTTATTTCTTGTGAATGTAGATTTCTCACCGAAAATCAAACTCTTTGTTCTGCACATGTGGAAAAATAGAAGATTATCTAAAAAAAAATTGAAAAATATGAGTGCACCAGATATTGAAGTCCTTGATCCAACAAAAAAAAGAATTTCGATACACAAAAAATTTTATGTGTTATACAATTCACTTATGTCTGAATTGTAATTGGTTTGACTTTGAAACTTGATTAAGGAAAAAATATTAAAATAAAGCACTATGAAACCAATTGGAAGCACTAGAAATCATAGTTAAAAATCTAAATTCGAAAAAATTAGAATTTTATCCTTCATGGAAAAAACATTATGTGTTATAAGGTAAGTGTCACTCCTTAAAAATGGTGTTTACTGAAAAAACTAGTTTTCAAAGGAGATGGAAAAATAAGTGCAATCTAATTCTATTTTTTTTTTTTAATATATATTTAGAATCTATAGACAAAATGTCACAAATCACTAGTTTGCATCATCTTCAAATTCCTCACGGTTTAGCCACTATAGGTGTCCAAACGTGAAGATTTAGTTAGAAAAAATCAGTTATGTGTCTAGTTTGACCAGAAAATTGTAAACCAGTATTGTGGGATCACCCAGTATTAAAATAAAAATACTATAACCCTTTACACCAAATTAAAATGATAAAAAACAACTTGAATTTCTCCTATTAAAAATTGTGTAGGAAACAATTAAAGTTATTCCAACCAAAATAATGAGAATTATGCAACAAACTCAAAATAAATATGAGGGGTAGAAAAATTTGTTAGGGACATTTTTAAGCTTTGAAGATAATTGTGTAATCTTTTGAACACAAAACATCATCCATATTTTGTAGTCTCCTTTCTAACAGTGACTGATCTGTGGTAAATTAATAGAAACCTTATCTTGACCATAAATATTTCTTAATGGTCATAAAAATAGAAATGGGAACTCACCATAAATTATTAACACTTGTTTAATCACTATAATAAATAAAACATGTTATTTTCCCATGTTCTTCAAATTTTATAAAAAATGTGAAAATTTTGATTCTAGGATAAAAAAATTACCCGATTGGCCTAAGATTAGAGGTGAAGATTCATTTTCAATGATAAAAAAATTATACAATTCTAAAATTTAAACACAAGCTCTCAAATTTAAGATGTTAATGTATAATTTTTATGGTCAACCTACTATCTTGAGACCTAAAAAGATAATTTATCCATAAATTTGAAGGTCAATGGTATAAAAAATAGGACACAAAATCAAGTGCAAATAGTTTATATAGCTCAAGTATGTATTCCCCTCATGAGCATAGGAAGATCTTAGAAGTTATATTTGAGGTGGAAGTGTAATAACCCATCCTAAATTATTACTTAATTAACATTATTGTAAATGGCGCATGAAGATATTTCAAATTAAAAATACATAACTGGTGGCTAAAGTCATTCATAGATACACATGTCCATTTAAATTAAGTCAATGATTCATATATTCACTTCAAAATACAAATTACAATATCAAGTTTGACTTGGCTCCTAAGGCCACAAAGTCATTACATTGTACACTTTACATCAAATACATGAATGTATTACATCAAGTCACATCTTAGACTAAAATAGTCTTGTGAACAACTAAGGTTCCTCTTGACGCTCGCCTCCACTAGTGAACGAGAACACAGTTGACACACTTTACTGTCCAACCACGAAGCTTATGCTTCCCTGAAATTCTCCCAACTTGAAGAATACCTAACCCTGCATGGAAAGTTTAGCAAAAGAACAATCTGCAAGGTGGAATCTGGTGCATGACCATACATCAACATGCAATTTCTATCTACAAGTTATAAAATTAAATGTAAAATCTATGTTAGGAATGGCAGGGAGTGATATCACAGAGTTCATACATACAAAATGAACTATATTTCTTGGCCAAGCATATTAATGTGTTGCAAAAAAAACAAACAATAGGTTCTAGTAAAGAAAACCTATATTCTCTGAATTCTATTTCAACACTCATCCTAGAAGGTAACTTTCTACAATACAACATCTCATAGCAGATATCTACCCTTTAGCAGCATCTACCTTGAGGTTCTCTAGTCTACTTAGGTATCACTATTATGTTCAAGTATTAGAATATTATTCTCACATATGTCTTCGAAAAAGAAGAATTGGTTTACTAATTTAATCTCTAAATAGAAATCAGATACATGATTCAAATAGAGTAATTCAACAATCATTCATATCATTCTCATGAATCATAGTTACTTTTCATCATAAGCATTATCCATTTTTAAATGAATTAAGAACAAAAGAAGGTAAGTCACAAGTATGTGTATGTACATAGACGAAGTCTATGTGCATACACATATATGTGCCTACTTAAGTTTTTGATTTATGTATACATTACAAAATAAACCATTAAATCAAATTGCAATCATTAAATAATATTCCATTTGATGTTTATTTTGTCAAAACAAGTCTATATTAACAGTTTCACACATACTGTTATTTCTTTTGCATTCTCACAAAACTGTGATACTCTAACATTGTTGTTTACATATGAAAAATCATTTTTTTAAACAAATTAGTACTATTTTCTACTAAATAGCTATAAGACAAGTTGTTTCATATAGAATGTTCACAGTTTACAACTATTCAATGTTATTCTAGCTAAACAGTTTAATGAACAAAACTGTTTTCAGCTACAAAGATAACTTTACAACAAATCAATGTCGTTTGCAACAAAATATTCACTATTTACATCAATATAATGTTGTTTTATACTAAAAAATTATATTTTATGACAAACAATATTGTTTCCAACATAAAATTCTCTATTTTTAATTACTCATTATTGTTTCAAGTTGTTCAGATGCTAAATGATAACATTACAATTTAACGTTCACTGCTTTTAACATAACGAAGTTATCTTATAATGAATAGATGATGTATAATGTTGTTTTGCTAGTAACAAATATTGTACATGGATAACTCATCTATCAATACCAAAGCAAGCCAATAAGATTTCACTAAAAAATCAAACTAACCCCAACTTCATACATGAAAGCAGAATGCCCATTATTCAGATCTTTGAACACTTATCATTATTGAAATTCAATGTGCAACTTTTAAAAATAAAACAATTCTAAGATCGACATGCTCATCAATATAAAGCTTGAACAAGTATTTTGGTTATGAAACAAGACACAAAATTTTCAAGGTTCTAAGCATAACTCATTCCTTTTCAAAGTTATAAACAAAACATTCATTGGTTGCTCTGGAATCGACTATTCTTATAGGTCTGATGCATTTCTTTCTTAGAAACAAGAGTCATATATGGGTATGCACTTAAAGGAATGTTGGTTTTACACCACTCATAGTTGATATGCATACTTATATCAATAATAATTACAAGGAAACATCTTGTCGATCATATAGATCAAACTCTACTTGGGTTTAATGAATCTTAAACTAAGATTTCACCTCTGTTCCTACTGAACCATGATGGAATTATAATACATATCACACATTATCAAGCATTTGTTTAAGCCCCTTATCATTATTGGCCTAGCCAATAAATAGAAAATAATACATTCAAAAAGAATACACAGGGTATTATACCCTTCCCATAGGATCAATAATAAATCCTCTACAAGATAAAGCATAAATAAATAGATAGTTTGATCGAAATGAAATTTCGATAGCCATTGAATGGCTAGCACCATAGTGCGATTTTAAGGGACAACCACATCTTAATAGCTCTAAGCCTTGGCCTACCTCTGTGAGCTATTCGATAAGTCTCTAACTTAAATAATACACATGCAAGGTTGGCCACTAGTCGTGCAACCCAAAAACAATGATCAACACTAACACAATACTCGGTTCAAGGTTGTGGCAACTCAACAAAAAAATTACATTTATATTGTGCTAATGAATCATTCAACGGAATGGAAGAATACCACTCGCATGATGAGGAAAAATTATCATAGAAAAATCAAGCTTCTTTCTAAAAGAAAATGATTTACCTTATAAATTGAGCTTTCGTGAAACTTGCCTCTAATTTCAGACTTCCAAAATCTCTTCCTTGCTTTCTGCCTTTGACCCAGATGATTCAATTTGCTGTGTTTTTTTCCCAAAGTTATGAATTCAAAATGGAAACAATGATTTTTGCATGTGGTTGGGCGCCACCATTATAGAATTATTGCAACAGCCACTGACCACTATCTTGGTTAGAATATTTCCATAATGTTTATTGTAGACCATGTCCTTCGTGGGATGCCTTCATGATTTTCCTTTGATTTTCAAATAGACCAGTATGGATATTATCAGTTATCGAATTCAATTTTTAAAAAAATATAAGTATGTATATGTATATATGTATATATATATGACATTCATTCAAATTTACTATATTCTCCATTATTTATATATATATATATTTGTATGTATATATATGTATTTGCATCTACACACATACATGTATATATATATGTGTGTGTGTGTAGATTGTTTGCTTGAAGGATTTTATGATTTTTATATGTTATCACTGAATAAAATATGAACTTTATTTCACTTCAAGCATCCATATATAATTTCACATAATGAAACTCTTATCCTTTTTAATCATACCTTAAAATATGTACTTCCATTTTTTTTAAACATAGAGTTTAGGTAGACAATTTAATCTACAAGCCATTCATTTTCAATCAATTAAACAATTCAAGCCATGCAATTATGTTCTATATATGAAAAATAGTTCAAATGCAAGTCATCATTCCATTTGTGGTGTGTGCACCTAGATTCCAACTAGCTTACCATTCGATCCGGTTAAACAATTCTACTTCAACTGTGCTCTTGTCCTTCAACCTGTCACCTTGCAATTGCACACACTTTCACTTGCAAAATTTATTAGTAATGTTCAATTCTTTATAACATATAAGATAATTTTCAAAATTTCATATAGTCAACATCAGTCAACTTCTTTTGATATTTTTTTTTAAATTCCAAAATTTCCATTTAATATATATATTGAAATTCTTCAATAATTGAATTTTACCATATTATAATAAATATGCAATAAAATTGGGTTATGACAACCTTCCCCTCTTGAAAGAGACATTGTACCGATGTCTAGTAAATAAAAAAAAAGAACATCATGTCAAATTTGAGCGTACATGTCTATTTCAACATCATTTCAATTTATATATATTATTTCAACATCACATCAAATTATATATGTTTATTTCAACATCACATCAAATTATATATGTCTATTTCAACATCAAAATTAAAGCATAGAATATCATAGTATCTCAATCCAAAAAAATTCAAGGAAAATTTGTTGAAGTCTCTTTCTCAACAAAGAAAATGTGGAAAGGAGCATTCTATTTCTTTCGCATCCTCCCAAGTAGCATTGCCTTTTGAGTACTAGTCCCATTGGACCTTAAAATAAGAAATATCTTTGCTTTGCACCTTAACATTATGTCTATCAAAGATTCTAATGGGCTCCACTAGCACCACTCCTGGATCCTATATCTACAAGGGTTGCTAATCAAGCACGTGAGTCACATCAGGATGATATGGCTTAAGCAAGGAAACATGAAACACATTATGAAGTTGAGCCAAAGCAGGTGGTAGAGATAGTCTATAAGCAAAATTTTTAATCACTTCCAAGACTTCAAATGGTCCCACATATCTTGGGGCCAACTTGGAAGACTTTCCAAACACAATAGAACTTTTATGAGGTTTAACTCTCAAGAAAACTATCCCCAATTGTGAAGGACTAAGACTTTGATTCTTGTCGACATAACTCTTTTTTCAGTCTATCGCCTCCTTCATTTTGCTCTTAATGACCCTCATGTGTTCTTCCATTTCCTTAAGCATTGTAGGTCCTACTATGATCCTTTCCTCCAATTTATCCCAACTGATGAGGTACAACACTTCTGCCCATATAGAGCTTCAAATGGTGCCATGCCTAGGAATGTATGATAAGAGTTGTTATAAGAAAAATCTACCAAAGGAAAATATACTACTATTGGTCCATACAATACATTCGGAGGAGGTCTTCGACTACCTAATTCACCCTCTTTATCTTCTCATCAATCTAGGAATGATAAGCTGAGCTGAAATTCAGTTTGGTCCCTAATGTAGCATTCAAGGTCATCTAAAACCTTGAGGTCATCTATGTGTCCCTATTAGAAATGATAGTCTCTGGCACTCCATGCAAATGAAATATCTCTTGAACACATTTCTTATCTAGGGTCGACGATCTATCCTTAAGGTTTCCTGGAATAAAGTGCACAACCTTATTCAATGTATCAATCATGAACAAGATAACATTATGCTTGTTCTTGCTCAATGAAAACCCCTAAAAAAAATCCATACTAATCACCTACCATTTATACTCATGTATGTCATGAGGATACAGTAAACTGACTAGATGTGCATGTTCAACCTTGACTCGTTGGCACTCTAATCATCTTGCTACGTACTCCACTACATCCTTCTTGAGTTTAGGCCAAAAATGCAGTCTTCAACTCTACAATCATCTTGGATACTCTGGGGTGTCCTGAATAAGGTGCATTGTTAACCTCTTCTAAAACCAACTTTCTCGGCTCTCTAGAGTCATGAATATACATTCTTCTCTAATATCTCAAAATACCATCTGATTCAATCTCATACCCATCGAACTAATGATCTGAAGGATTTACTGCTAGGGCACTCTTCACTCTCTCATAGAGCTCAGCCTCATGCAAATACTGAATCAACTATTGTGTCAAGTTAGACTTTGTTGAGATCATGGTTGCCAAATGTCTTCATGTACTAAGAGCATCAACCACTTTGTTCTCTTTTCCCTTTTTATTCTCAATTCCAAAGTCATACTCGCTAAGGAATTCCAGCCACCTTCTATGTCGCACATTAAGGTTTGGTTGGGTAAATATGTATCTCAATCCTAAGTGGTCTATCTTGAGTTCAAATGGCTTTCCCAAAAGGTAATTCCTCCACATCTGTAAGGAATGAACTATTGTGGCCAATTATAAATCATGAGGTGTGTAGTTCACTTTGTGCTACTTGAGCTTCCTTGATTCATATGCTACCACTTGTCCATCTTGCATTAATACTACTCCCAATCCCTCTTCTGAAGCATTTGTGATTACTATGAATCTCCCATTAGGATCAAGAATGGTCAGCACCAGTGTTGTTGTGAGCCTCTCCTTTAGGATTTGGAATGCCTACTTGCATTTCTTAGTTCATTCAAACCACATTCCCTTCCTTTGGAGTGAGGTAATAGGAGATGCAATCTAGGAAAACCCTTGCACAAACTTCCTATAGTATCCCGTGAGGCCCATGAAGCTATGGACTTTTGACACATTCTGAGGCACTGGCCATTCCATGATAGCTTTGATCTTCTCGGGGTCTATGGAGACTCATTCAGCTAAAATGATATGGCATATATAGTGCACCCTACCCTGATAGAATGAACACTTGGACAACTTCCCAAAGAGTTTCCTTTCTCTCAGTCGCTGAAAAACTATCCTCAAATTTCCATCATGCTCTTCGATAGTCTTTGAGTAGACTAGAATATCATCAATGAAGATCAGAAAAAATTCATCCAAATAGTATCTATATACACTATTAATGAGGTTCATAAATGCTACTAGTGCATTAGTCGAACCAAAAGGTACCACTATGAACTCGTAATGTCCATATCAAGTTCTAAATGCAGTCTTCGAAATATCTTCTTCCATAATTCTCAATTGATGGTACCCTGACCTAAGATCAATTTTGGAGAACATCATCACTCCTTTCATTTAGTCAAATAGCTCATCAATCCTTGGGAGCGGATACTAGTTCTTGATGGTCAGCTTGTTCAACATCCGATAATTTATACACAGATGCAAAGTTCCATCTTTCTTTTTCACTAAGATAACTGATGCTCCCTAAGGAGACACACTGGGTCATATAAGCCCTTTGTCCAGCAATTCCAATAACTAGACCTTCAACTCATAGAGTTTTGTGGTGGTCATCTGATAGGGTGCCTTGGATTGAGGCTCAACTCCTGGGACAAGATCGATAGAAAATTTCAATTCCCGCTTTGGAGGCAACTTCGTAAGTTTATCAAGGAATACATCTTGGAACTCCTTGAGAATAAGATAGTAATCTAAATATGATTCCTTGCTACTAGGATTACTGACATGCACTACATAAATTGCACATCTCTTTCGATGATCCTTCTTGATCTACATCACAGAAATCTACCTAATCTCTAAGGGTCTCTACATTCCACAAACCTTGACTGGGTTTCATAATCATCCAGGTAGTTTACCACCACATCCTCATAGTTTACTATAACCTTATGCTCAGTTAACCAGTTTATTCCCAAAATTATATCATATGAGCCTATAGGTGCCACATACAAGTTGAACTAAGTTTGAAAGGTTGGAAGCTCTAACTCACTACGAAAGAGACATGTATCTACCCTCTAATCTGCTCGATTACCATATTGGACTATCCATGAATTTTTCATGCATCTAGGTCTAATGGGTATCTTGGATATTATTCTAGGGTCTATAAAACATTCAGTAGCTCCAGTATCAATTAAGATAGAGATAGATTGGTCATAGAGCTTACCCGTCAGCTAAATTAGCGAAGCTTGATACTCTAAATATCTATTATCCAGTGCAACATGGATCTGGTGATGTTGAGTCTATTGGTAGCTTCCTTCCTTCCATGAATTTTAATATTGAGTACAATTCGAGGCATAATGGTGACCTCCACAAGTATAACATCCATCATGAGGCCCTTTGTGACAGACTAACTTGTCCTCTCTAGAGCCCTTCTGCTTATGGTTGTCTTCACCCTTTCTTTTTTTTGCCTTCTTGTTCTTTCCACCATTACCATCTTCACCCTTATCATGTGACTCACTTCCCCTTTTGAGATTACGGATCTGATGGCTCTTGTCTCCTTTATGAAATTTCTTTGTCCTATACCATGACTTAGAATTTGAGTCACTGTAGAGATTGGATAATTTTTATAGTTTTTGTTCCTATTTGGTGGCTTTTAGGAAGACTTCATTCATGATTTTTGGTTCATGCATATCCACTTCAGCTTCTACTTGGGGTTTGAGTCCCATTATAAATTTTTGGATATGGAACCATTCATCTCCCTAATATTGAGGCACATACTTCAATAGGTTGGTGAACTTTTCCCAACATTGAATCACATTCATATTTACCTAGGTTAAGTTCTAAAATTTTGTCACTTTCTTGTCAAATAAAATTTGTGGTAACCATCTCTTCTTGAAGGCCTTGAGGAAGAGTTCCCAAGTTATCTCAACAGGCTAAAGATTTCATTCTATCTTCTCATTATCCCACCAAGTTGTTGCTTCACATGAGATTTGATACATAGCACATGTTGCCTTAGTCTATTCAGAAAGGTTATGGAGCCCAAAGTAATTTTCCATATCTATAATCCAAGCCTCAACTCCTGCTTCAATAGCCTCACCATCGAATTTGGGAAGTTCTACTCTTTTGAGATCTTTCCCAAACTCTTCCTCAATTCATCCTCGTGGACCTTCCCTTGGAACACTGCCTCCTTGATTTCCTTCTACATTCTTTCAGTCCCAATCCTCGTGTGCCACTTGGAATTCTTGCTCCATGTGATTCATGCGAGACACTTGTTGATTCAGAAGCTCTAGAGTTTGTTCCAGTCTCTTGTTAGGTTCATTATCAGGACCACTACCACCCATTTCTTGCCTGGTGGTCACCATGTTGTCCCACACTTAACCTACAACACATTCACATTTATCACATCTCAACATAGGGTTCTACGAATAAATGTTCTTATACTACATCACTTTTTTTTTTCATATGCATATATCTCTCATTCTTAGAAGACATACGCATTCATGCATAATAAACACATTTTGGAGTCCTTCATTTGAACACAACTAAAAATATTATTTTATTTTATTTATATTAAAGGTGATCCAATAGACCCTTATTTACAAAAGGCTTCTTATTACATCATTTTGATTTCTCGACATCAAAATGAGGACATTCATCTGGGTCCTCATATGAATTTACATCAAAATTTATAGAAGGGGATGGTTGAGCATGCATACTCTCCTTTTCCTCTTTAGTCAACAAGGGTGCATTGGGTCCACACCCTAGAGGCCAATCTCAAATTGTAAAAATCCTTTTCATCTTAGGTGTTCACTTCTCCTCAATCTTCAAGCCTCTCTCTAGCTTGAGTCGTGTAAGAGAGTTTCGTCATCGGCAATTTTTTATTGAACCTCCATCTTGGTGTTTTCTTCCTTTACGTCATTCTTGTGTGAGGTTCTACCAGTTTTCCCTTTTCTTCATCTTGCCTTTGACCTTCCCATACCTGCATTCAATCCAAGTAATTACATTTAAATGAAGATTCAATTAGGTTAAAATTAGAGTTCAAATAGGTGTTCAATTAGGGCTATAGTAGGGTTCAATTACAATTAGGGTTAGGATTCAAATAAAGTTTAATTATTGTTCAATTAGGGTTTATTTACGGATAAATTATGATTATGGTTAAATAATAGTTATGATTAATTTTTGTTCGATTGGAACTCAATTATAATTATGGTTCAATAATAGTTATGGTCTAATTAGTTTTCAATTAGGCTTATGATTATGGCTCAAATAGGGTTCAATAAAGATAAAGATAGGGTTCAATTTGGGTTATGATTATTATTCATTAAAGGTTTTATTAGGATTCAATTAAGGTTAAAATAAATTTCATATAGTGTTCAATTAGGGATAAGGTTAATTTTTAATTACAATGAAATTTAGGTTCAATTAGGGTTACAGTTAGCATTCAATTAGGCTTAGACATCATTTATGATTCAATTAAGGTTAGGGTTCAATTAGGGTTATAGTTTAGGTTTGGTCTAGGATTATATTTCAATTAGGATTCAATTACTCTTAAGGTTCAATTAGGGTTAAATTACAATTCAATTATGCTACAATTATAGTTCATATATGATTCATTTAAAGTTATTTTTGGGTTCATTTACAAATCAATTATAGTTTAATCAAGGTTAGGGTTTAATTAAGATTTTATTAGGGTTCAATTACGGTTGAAATTAGGATCAGGATTAGGGTTCATTTAGGTTTATAGCTCAATTGTGATTCAATTAAGGTTAAATTATGCTTTGAATATGATCCAATTAGGATTAGGTTTCAATTGGGTTCAATTAGGGTTCAATTACAATTCAGTTAGGATAATGGTTCAATTACAATTAACTTAAAATTATAGTTAGGATAAAATTACGGCAATGATTCAATTAGAGTATGATTCAATTTATATTACAATTATTATTCACTTACAATTAAAATTCAGTATATCTTAACGTAATTTATATAAATTATATTCGAAATATATATTTGCTAGTTTTATTCAAAATTAAATCCTTCATAGTGAAGATAAAAAGAAAAACAGGTAAATGAAATATTTTCTTTTGTTCACATTCAAATTGATTTTTTCATTATTGAAATGACCACTTAACCATTTAGGCATTTATGATTTTTAACCGATTTGAATAAGTCTTACGATTTTTTTGAGTTTGAATATTGATTCTTGATATCGTTGAACTTTCCATGCAATTCCTTGTCATTCAAGTTGCCTTTTCAAAAGGGCTTACTCTCATGACTTAAAAATGTATAGCTGCATTTACATATTGAAGAATACATTTTAACATGTACCCCCTGATACTAGGTAATAGGCAGTCTTCTTACGTAAACCTTTTCAACAAAATGAAAAAGCCACTTTGAAATGCTTTCCAAAATAGAAGCTAGCAAGGCACGCTTGTAACCAAAAATTTCAATATTCTAGGTTGTCATTGGATTGGTTTTAGATTGGGCTAATTAAATTGAATCCAAAAGGTGTGAGTTTAGTCTACTATAACATATATAAGAAAAAGAACATTTAGACTTTCATAATTAATTCATAATTAGGAACATTCAATTTTGATAAGTAGAAGGTAATTTTTACAATTTTTGATATTGTTATCAAAATTCAACCGTGTAATTTTAAGAGTCAAATTTTTTGACCCATATTTCATGAATAGTGATTCACAAGGACCCAACTCTCATGATAAGGAATGATCCACTTAACACTCAATAAGAATTGGGTTCATGTGAACTACTATTCATCAAACATTAAACATGGGTCAATGAGTTTGACTCCTAAAACTAGACAATTGAATCCTGATAGCAATATTAACATTCAATTTTATTGACTCAAAATACTCTATGTCACTTCAGGCTTGGGACCATAAATTTCAATACTTTGTGTCACTTTAGGCTATGGACCAGAAATTCAATAATCTGCATTGTTGTTGAAAGAGTAGAGATATGTCAGAAAGTAACATAATACTTTTTGTGGGCATAATCACACTGGTTTCGGCAGGCGTAGCAATAGATGATCCACAAATTACTTACCTTGGCTCCAGATGCAGTGAGATTCCCAATTTGAATATCATGTTCAACATCTTGAATTCCAACATTTTCATTCTCAATTTCAATATCATGTTCTACATTTTCACCTTGAACATATTCAATTTCCTCTTCACTTGAAAGACCATAGGGCTCAGGTTCACCAATATTTAACATACCTTATCTTTTCTTCATATGACCTTCTTTATCTCTTTGTCTATATTCTTCAATTTGTTCTTTTGTAAGCTTTCTCTTACGTTTTTGCTTCCAACGATTTTTTCTCCCCATTATACCTCATAAAATATGCTAAAAAATCATTCCTTATGATAAATTTGAGTACAAGATGCTCCAAAAAGTTGATATTTGTCTCTTCCTATCTGAAACTACACGCTTGTCGCTTGCAAAGTGTTGCAAACAGAATGTAGGGTCCTTTGGAATGCACAAAAATGACCCACATGGGGTTTTTCTATGGCCCAAAAATCCGATATCTGATATAATCGAATATATGATCTAGAAAAAAATTTAAAATGTTTTGCAACGATAAGATTTTAGCTCTACAGATCGGATTTTTACAAATCGGATATCCGATTTGTGCCCACATAGACCTAAGGGTTAATGGTAGAGAGTGGGAGGGTGGGATATTGAGAGGGAGAGAGGGAGAGAGGGAGAGGGAGAGAGGGAGATTGGGAGGGAGAGAGGGAGAGAGAGAGAGAGAGAGAGCAGGGGAGGGAAGGAGGAAGGAGAGAGGGAGAGGGAGAGGGAGAGAGGGAGAGGAGAGAGAGAGAGAGAGAGATTGGGAGAGATGAGAGGAGAGAGTGAGAGGGAGAGTGGGAGAGTGAGAGGAGAGGAGAAAGGAGATTGGGAATTTGAGAGGAGAGAGGAGAGTGGAGGAGAGAGAGAGAGGAGAGGGAGGGAGAGAGGGAGAGAGGAGAGGAGAAGGGAGGAGAGAGGAGGAGAGAGGGGAGAGAGGGGAGAGGAGAGGGAGAGGGAGGGACAGACAGAGGAGGGAGAGTGAGAGAGCGAGAGAGAGAGAGAGATTGGGAGAGATGAGAGCCAGAGAGGAGAGGAGGAGGAGTGAGAGGGAGAGGGAGAAAGGAGATTGGGAATTTGAGAGAGGAGAGAGAGAGGAGGAGAGAGAGAGAGGAGAGGAGAGGGAGGGAGAGAGAGAGAGAGGGAGGAGGAGAAAGGGAGAGTGGGAGAGGAGAGAGGGAGAGAGACCTGGAGAGAGATATGGAGAGAGAGAGGGGAGGGAGAGAGAGGGCCTATGGTTGAGGAGAGAGGGAGAGGGAGAGGAGAGAGGAGATTGAGAGAGAGGAGAGAGGGAGAGAGAGAGGAGAGAGGAGGAGAGATGAAGAGGGAGAGAGAGAGGGAGAGAGAGAGAGGAGGGAGGATTGGGAGGAGAGAGAGAGGGGGAGGGAGAGAGGAGAGAGGAGAGGGAGAGGGAGAGAGAGAGGTTTAGGCTGAGAGAGAGAGAGAGAGAGAGAGAGAGAGAGAGAGAGAGAGAGAGAGTGGGAGGGAGAGAGGGAGAGAGAGGGGGTTTAGGGTTGAGGGAGAGAGGGATAGAGAGAGAGAGAGAGGGAGAGGGTAGAGGGGAGAGAGATAGGAGTGATTGAGTGAGAGAATTGGGAGAGAGAGAGAAGGAAAGAGATAATATTTAAATATTTTATATATTAGTAATATATATATGTTTAAATATTTATAGATTAACTAAAATATTTAAATAATATTTAAATGTTATACATAATAATATAATATATTATATATTAAATACATAATTCGGTAAGAGATTATCATAAATTGTATATTATATATTACATTATAAACTATATTGTATATTATATATATTAAATTATAAACTTTATTGCATTTTTGAAATCATATATTAAAAATTGTATTATTTTTTTAAAAATCATATCTATAACATATCAGATATCGGATTCAAATCAGATATCCAATTTGAATCAGATATTCGATATGATGACACCAAATTTAATTCCTAGGGATTAGGCTCGAGCTTGCTTTGGAATTTGGTTCAGACCTGCCAATCCTAAGAAGTCAACATGAAAAATGTGTTTAACAACTTACCTTGCTTTTCCAGACTTCGCCCATGTGGCTGACGACTTTTATTTTACCCAAAATTGATGAAACGAAAAGGGTTTGTAAAGGAGCTTCTCATCTTTCTACCAATATAAATTATACTTTACTTTGAATCTAATAAATAATTATTATTCATTTTCTATTAGAATTACGACTAAAGTCTTGATTGATAGTCTGATAGAAAAACATCTATAGATTTCAAAAGGTATCACATTTTTTTAATCCAAAAATTGTGTCACATTCTATGCTTCGCATACTATAGGATTAAAAAAAAATGAATTACATGAAGTTTTGACCAAGTTAAGGTGGTCAGACATATGAGTTTTTATATTTTTCAAAAGTTCTAATAAAAAATTCATAATTAATTATTTACTTTAAAAAAACATATAAAAAAATATGCATCACATTCCGGACATGAGTCCTCTACTTATATCTAAAATATTATCATTTTATTATGGTTAGGGTGGTCAGACAGACACCTACTTATTTTTTCCTTGAAATTTAAGTACTACTGCATTGAAATTTCAATTTTTCACCAAATAGATTTTTTTTTTAGAAAAACTAACCTAGTAGTTTAGAAGCTACATTCAATTTTCCACATATTCTATGTTTACATATTTTTGAAATAATATAGATAACTTATTCAAATTTTTACATCAAGTTGCCTAACTCTGATTTTTTTGAATTTTTATTGCCACTTAAGGGCCTATTTTTTCCATGATGATCCTGCACATACCCACCATGTAAATATCACATAACACAAGTTAAAACTTAATGATTCTTGGAATTTCTCCATGATGATATAATTGCAAAGATACAAAATGATGTTGTGTTGAACACCTAGAATACTGAGAGGGGGGTGAATCAATATTATTTGAAACCACTTAAACATTTACACATTCATTCCACATAGTATATTTAATTTGCAGTAAGAAAGGAAAGCATGAAATCAACCATCAAAATCACATTTAACACATGAAACAATAGATTTTTACATGAAAAACCCAAAAAGAGAAAAACCACGATGAGGATTAGCTCACAATATATTATAAATTGTTATAAGATATTACAAAAGTGCTCATTGCAAGTGGACTCACTGCCCACAAAAAGAAGAAAATATAAAAAAGAGGGGTGACACACAACCAATAATGAATTGTTGCAAATGCATTTGCAACATATTGGAATATAGTTCCATTGAAGCTCAATATATAGAATCAACACACTTCATATCACTCTTCTCTTACACTTTGCTCTTCTCTACATTCACATTACTTTTGCACAATTTGCATCAACAATACTTATCATCACATGCATATCTATCTAAAACATCCAAAATAAATTCACATATATATCCATATCAACCTAAAACATTAATTAGGTAGGCCTAACTAGATGTATCATACAAAATATAACTTGTCGACTCAACCCACATGCCACATGCCTTAATTAAAACTTGTAACATAAAAGATAGGTTGGGTTGGACCCTTAATAACATCCTTATAATGGATCAATACTTCTCAAATCTCTACCATACCCCAAAGATACTAGGTCAGCACCAATAATGACCTAACATCAAAATTCACCAATTGTTCAACCATAAATGGACACACGAACTTCGAAACTTCACGCCACTTGGAATAAAGATACACTTGACACTCATCAACACTCCCATAAATCTGCAAGACCAGATGCAAATTTATTGAAGTGTGGACTCATCAAAGCATATATTTTATACTGGTAACCATTGCCACTACTAGACCTAATATACTATCATTCATAACTTTTTCACCAGCGACCAAAGTAATGTGAAATGATAGATTTAGAATCGTCTAATATCCAAAAAAATTGCACCAAAATAGTAGAGTAAGATTCTTTAAGGTGGACCAATGCAAACCAAACTACCAGATGACTTGAACACTGAAGTATCTATTCTGACACTTAGCCAAATTTCCACTTCAACTGTTTGCATTGGATGAGGACTTCTTGCAACTAAGCACTGGATTACCATCTTCATCCATGGTCAAGCTAAATAAAATGGTCTCCACCATGATTTTCATATCACAATGTCAATGTTGACATCAATGACAACACTATACTTACATATTGTACAACTTATACTCATACCTCATGCTCATGTTGCCAATAAACATATCAATCAAAAACTTCTTATTCTTCTAAAAATATCCCCCTTTTTTATTGATGAAAAAATCACTTTATGTTGTATGTAACATTGGGACATAATCTTAGTTGTAAAAATGTATTTATTTAATATTGAGGAAAGTAATTTAATAAAGTACCCAATATTAAATGTGTGGTCATGGTTTTGTAATCTCATGGTTTTAGTCACATGGTTTTATGTAATACCACTTGGTGGTTTTGTGGGAGCTTGTTTCTATAAAATTAACCACATGGGTAGTTATTTAAGGTTGGTTGTTTGAGAGGTTATCTCTTGTTAGCATTTGTGAGGGTCGAATCATAACATGGTTTGTGTGGTTACATGCTTGTTCACATGGAGTGCTTGTAGAGGGCTTGATGTTTCAATGGTGTTCATGGAGAACTATGAAGATGTATTGTAATTTTTATTATTGAATAATACATGAGGCATGGATGATTTGAGGCTGATTTTTTTCCTCTCAAGGGTTTTCCAAGGGCATATCTTGTGTCAATATTTCATGGTTATGTTGTCTACTCTCTTTCATATGGATTATGAATACTTATTTTCTTAGATTTCTCTTTTGTATTATGTGGAAATTATCATTAGATGGTTGCAAGTTTTCCTTCCATCCAAGAGATATTTCATTTGCATGGAGCATGCCTAAGACCATCATATCAGACAGGGATACATGTATGACATCCAAACTTTGGATGACCTTGAATGCAACCTTGGGAACTAAATTGAATTTTAATTTGGCATATCATCCTCAAACAGATGGACAAATTGAGAGGGTGAATCAGGTAGTGGAGGATCTACATTAGATGTATTGTATGGATCAATAATGTAGGTGGGAGGAGTACCAACCATTAGTAAATTTTTCTTACAATAACTCTTACCATGAATCCTTGGGTATGACACCTTTTGAAGCTATTTATGCCCAAAAAATTATCATACACCCATTAGTTGGGATAGAATGGAAGATAGGATTATAATTGGTCTAGAGATTCTTAAGGAGATGGAAGAACAAATGAGGCTAATCAAGGGGAGATTGAAGGAAGTGACAAAATAGATAGAAGAGATATGATGATAGGAACAAGAATTTCAAACATTTTTTAGTGGGATAAAAGGTCTTTTTGAGGGTTAAACCTCATAAGAGTTCTATTTCATTTGGGAAATCTTCCAAGTTAGCTCCAATATTTGTTGTTCCATTTGATGTGTTAGAAGTGATTAACCCAATTGCATATCAAATTGCCCTACTACTTGCTCTAGCTCGACTCCATAATTTATTTCATGTTTCTATGCTTAATCCATACCATCTCGAGGTGTAACTCACATACTTTAATGGAATTCTTTACAAGTACAGGATCCAAGAGTGGTGCTAGTGTAGCCCATTCAAATCCTAGATAGACACAGTGTTAAGTTGTGATATAGAGACATTAATCAGTATACAAGGTCCAATGGGACTAGTAGTCTGTGGATAGTGCCACATGGGAGGATGTAGATGAGATAGATCATTCCTTCCCTCATTTGATTACATATTTTTAGACACATGGTGGTTCCGATGAGATACCTTGATACTTTGTTATTTTGTTTTGTTTAATGTCATACTTGATTTAGCATAGAGTGGTACTTTATTTACTTTAGTGTTTGTTTAATAAAATATGAGGACGATGTCTCTTCCTAGTGGGGAAGGAAGTCACATACTAATTTTTTTCTTACATAGTTTTGACATTATATTATTTAAAAAAAACTAAATTAGACCTTAGAATTTTGACATGTTTTAATCTATAACTGATGTTTATAGATGTTAGCTAGATGTATTTTAAATTTGATTCATATGTTAGATTATATGATGATGTAATGCACATGTTTCACTTTTATTATAGTTTATGGGCCAACCTTATTAATGAAAATTTAAGTACAAATGAGTGCAGGTGCATGTCGAAGACAAGAACATGGTCAAGGTAGAGGTGTTTAGCTGATTGGTATCAATCAGTATGATGGAAATCTTGCACACATATCATAGATTCATATGATTCATATTTTGCATATAGTTTGGCCAAGTATATTGTGTGAGTGTATGTTTTGTGTTTGTTTGAAAACAAAGAAAAATAGTTAATATGCACTTTAATGAGGTTAGTAAATCAAAAATAAAATGGATTTATAATTAAAAAGACTAGATAGGCCTTGTTTTGATCAAAATTGCTTCTCCAGGTTGTGCAATATGTTTTATTTAAAAAAAAAATTGAATTAAATAAGTTGGAGAAGGATAAGATTTTATATCCAAATAGAAAACCGTTTTCTTTTTTATTAATATAATAAGATATTATTATCCTAAAAACTAGTTAATTTAAATAGTTTAAGAAACTAAAATTTTACATGATCAATAAAAAAAGAAATAAATTTAAATTAAATAGATAATTGATAAACAAAATTTAAATTAAATAGAAAACTCATTAAAATTTAACTTAAAGAAGTTAAATAAACAGATTTATTTAAAATCATGCAATTTTAAGTTAAAAAGGTCTAGTTTAAAAAATTGAACTACAGTTTAACTAAAAATGCATGACATTAAAAATATCTTAGAACCATGTGTTAAATTATTTTTAATTAGCTTAAAAGAAGCATAGCTGAGGTGGAGGGAGTCGAGTCATGTTAGGGGCATTTTTAACTGAATTTGTAATGGTTATACAGCCACAAAGGGCATGGCTTTGGAAAAAAAATAGAATTTTATTTACTGCCAATTAATAATGTTGAGGAGTGGATTTTGAAAACAATTTTGTGGGAGCCTCTAAAGGAGGCAGTTCATTTCCATTTTAGAGGCTTAGCGCCTAGCTCTGGAATTTTTTAAATAAGTTCATAAACCCAAATATTTTAGATCTACCTTTTGTTTAATGTGAATTGATAGAGGTGACGTTTGTGGAAATACTGCACAGTTTGACTCATTATAACAAGTTTTCAATTAAATCTTCTTTTCATTTTTTCATTTGTATTTCTTTGAATAGATTGAAACTGTTGTCGAAGAAGCTTGGAATTATAGTTGATGCAAATAGATTGAACTAGCTTAGAGAATTTAATTTCTGGCATGAATATATTAATAGATTGAAAACACCCTTACTTTATATTCTGATATTTTTTTTCAGTAAACATTAATCATTTCTTCTTGAAGTTGATATTCTGTTTTCAAACTAGTATTATTTATAAATTTTTGCTTGTTGGAAATTAGTTAACTAGAAGAAAGAATTTATAGGATAAATATAATTCATGAAAATATGTAGAAAGCTATTCTCTTTCTATTGTTCAATATCTTATTGCAAATTTAATTTTCTAAATCGACTTCCTTCTGGAAATATATGCTTATGTGTGTGTGTGTGTGTGTGTGTGTGTGAAATAGTGAAAAACACATAATCATTTCCATGAAAAATAGAAATATTATTTTTTCGTTTATTTTATAAAAGAAAATATGCATGTTAGAAATAACTAAACTCAACCTAGCGTTGTCACATGATTTGATTAGATTTATAAACTCATTCAATTGCATAATTTTGGGAAAAATTGCAAACACTCTTCACACACTTGGATGATGGTGAGAAGAAGGAATAGGTGAAACAAGAGGGAGATGCATGCTTTTCACCCTTAATTGTGAATCCACAATTTAAAAGGGAAGAAACATTTGATTTTATGCAAATGACGGAGTACCAAACTTTTATTTTTTCTCTCTTTGATAACTATGTAAATCATGCTGGAGTCTGTTCTAATGAGATAAATAGCAGTGTTAGGGTTGAAGACAAGGCATGTTGTCGATGAAGTCCTAAAAGGAGTGACAGTGTGACAAATATAACCGTTCATGAAATAGGGCAAAAAGAAATGGAATGCCATAAGCAAAGGTTAGATGAAGGTACATGTTTGAGACAATGGAAAAGATGTGAAATCGACTGTCCATCAAGTCATTTCCATACATTTCTACAAAATTATGGGTAAGTATGCCTTTGAATTTTCATTCATTAAATGCAAAAAAAATTGAGCAATTCATAATTACAATAGGTTATCTGAATGATACTTAAGCAAATTTAAAGATAAGCCTACTAAAATTTGAACTAAAAGCATTACAAAATTAGTAATGGAGATTAGTGTAAATTTCTTTATTAGAGTAAATCTCTTTGTCAGGGTAAATTCATTTTGTTAGGTTAGTTTTTTTTGGTAGTTTTTTCCCTACTGTTTGGTTTAGGTCCTATAATTAACAAATTCGTCTTAACTAAAACACATGATAATTGAATTGTCAAAACATTCCATTGAAAATTGAAAATGTAAAATCATTTGAAGCAAATGCATGCATGAAGAATTAAAAGTGAATTTTTTTTACAGAAAAGAAAAATTTCCATCATATTTTATGGTAAAAACCTCATATGTACAAGGAAATACAAAATTCTTGTTATAAGTTGGTATCAAAAAGAAAAAGTAAATATGGGGGTTGGCTATTCAAAAACTATGTTGGAATAGTAGGCATACTACTCGGTCAATCAATTTATTGTGCCTCATCCTAGGAAACATATACCCTAGGTAGGAATTGTCCATGTGATCATCAAGGTTAGGGGTGTGTAGTGGAATGAGGAAGGATATAAGAGGAACTATTTCTCTCTGGTGCAGAAAGTGTGGAATGTCCTCGACCACTAGAATTCCCACAACAGGTTGAGCAATGGCCAAGATAGTGTCCAAATTTCCCAGGTAGTCTAGTTACACTATCATTACAATAGTAGAATGAACTTTATCTATAGAGAGTTTGAGGTCCAGAAGGGAAGCAATGAACTGTGAAGATAGGTCTGAATTCACTTTGTATTATAACTCAAAATTCATATAATTTTCCCCAAGAACCATACGCAGAAAGGCCTTGGTAGAAGGCATCCTAAGGAAAAACACTTTTCCAAGCCGTTGGCTCATAATTTGGCCCAAGAAGCCTATATGGTGACATACATTTTTAAAACAAATGGGGTTATCCATAGTTTGCAAACAAGAATAAATGTAAAGAGGAAATTGAAAGTTTAAGATAGAAGTGTGGAATTTGAAGGAGAGTGTCACATTTATAGAAAGACATTAGAAATCTGTGGTGCATAGTTTCCTCAAGGTAAAATTTTGGGAGAACAAGTTGAAGTGGAAAAAGTACATTTTCCCTCAGAATTAAAAGTTAAATCAAATAAATTCTCATGAAATTGGTACTTAGTGCTTTGAGGATGGCCAATACGAAGATCGTGAATCAAGCGAATTCAAGATTATAGAATTAAATGGTGGTCATTTTAGTTCATCCAATCGAGTCATATTAATTATGAATTTTCTAGGTGTACAGTTTGGAAAGATAGTTGGACTGGTGAGTTGGCACACGCCATGAGAAAAATTAATATGTTCATAATTAGGCATGTAAATTAAATGAAGAGCATGATGGCTGGGTTAAGGTATCATCATGACAATCTTGGTGCATTAATGTAAGTGCAAAGTTGCCAAATTTGAAGTTGTCGACAAAGTTCAATTTAGTGGGTTCCCATGGATAGACAAAATGGATGGGTGTGTGTGTGTGAAATAGTGAAAAACACATAATCATTTCTCATGGCGTGTGCCAACTCACCAGTCCAACTATCTTATGTGTGTGTGTGTGTGTGTGTGTGAAATAGTGAAAAACACATAATCATTTCCATGAAAAATAGAAGTATTATTTTTTCGTTTATTTTATAAAAGAAAATATGCATGTTAGAAATAACTAAAATCAACCTAGCGTTGTCACATGATTTGATTAGATTTATAAACTCATTCAATTGCATAATTTTGGGAAAAATTGCAAACCACTCTTCACACACGTGGATGATGGTGAGAAGAAGGAATAGGTGAAACAGGTGGGAGATGCATGCTTTTCACCCTTAATTGTGAATCCATAATTTAAAAGGGAAGAAACATTTGATTTTATGCAAATGACGGAGTACCAAACTTTTACTTTTTCTCTCTTTGATAACTATGTAAATCATGTAGGAGTCTGTTCTAATGAGATAAATAGCAGTGTTAGGGTTGAAGACAAGGCAGGTTGACGATGAAGTCCTAAAAGGAGTGATAGTGTGACAAATACAACTATTCATGAAATAGGGCAAAAAGAAATGGAATGCCATAAGCAAAGGTTAGATGAAGGTACATGTTTGAGACAATGGAAAAGATGTGAAATCGACTGTCCATCAAGTCATTTCCATACATTTCTACAAAATTATGGGTAAGTATGCCTTTGAATTTTCATTCATTAAATGCAAAAAAAATTGAGCAATTCATAATTACAATAGGTTATCTGAATGATACTTAAGCAAATTTAAAGATAAGCCTACTAAAATTTGAACTAAAAGCATTACAAAATTAGTAATGGAGATTAGGGTAAATTTCTTTATTAGAGTAAATCTCTTTGTCAGGGTAAATTCATTTTGTTAGGTTAGTTTTTTTTGGTAGTTTTTTCCCTACTGTTTGGTTTAGGTCCTATAATTAACAAATTCGTCTTAACTAAAACACATGATAATTGAATTGTCAAAACATTCCATTGAAAATTGAAAATGTAAAATCATTTGAAGCAAATGCACGCATGAAGAATTAAAAGTGAATTTTTTTTACAGAAAAGAAAAATTTCCATCATATTTTATGGTAAAAACCTCATATGTACAAGGAAATACAAAATTCTTGTTATAAGTTGGTATCAAAAAGAAAAAGTAAATATGGGGGTTGGCTATTCAAAAACTATGTTGGAATAGTAGGCATACTACTCGGTCAATCAATTTATTGTGCCTCATCCTAGGAAACATATACCCTAGGTAGGAATTGTCCATGTGATCATCAAGGTTAGGGGTGTGTAGTGCAATGAGGAAGGGTAGAAGAGGAACTATTTCTCTCTGGTGCAGAAACTGTGGAATGTCCTCGACCACTAGAATTCCCACAATAGGTTGAGCAATGGCCAAGATAGTGTCCAAATTTACCAGGTACTCTAGTTGCACTATCATTACAATAGTAGAATGAATTTTTTCTATAGAGAGTTTGAGGTCCAGAAGGGAAGCAATGAACCATGAAGATAGGTCTTAATTCACTTTGTAGTATAACCCAAAATTCATATAATTTTCCCCAAGAACCATACGTAGAAAGGCCTTGGTAGAAGGCATCCTAAGGAAAAACACTTTTCCAAGCCATTGGCTCGTAATTTGGCCCAAGAAGCCTATATGGTGACATAAATTTGTAAGACAAATGGGGTTATCCATAGTTTGCAAAAAATAATAAATGTAAAGAGGAAATTGAAAGTTTAAGATAGAAGTGTGGAATTTGAAGGAGCATGTCGCATTTATAGAAAGACATGAGAAATATGTGGTGCATAGTTTCCTCAAGGTAAAATTTTGGGAGTACAAGTTGAAGTGGAAAAAGTACATTTTCCCTCAGAATTAAAAGTTAAATCAAATAAATTCTCACTAATTGGTACTTAGTGCTTTGAGGATGACCAATACGAAGATCGTGAATCAAGCGAGTTCAAGATTACAAAATTAAAAGGTGTTCATTTTAGTTCATCCAATCGAGTCATATTAATTATGAATTTTCTAGGTGTACAGTTTGGAAAGATAGTTGGATTGGTGAGTTGGCACATGCCATGAGAAAAATTAACGTGTGCATAATTAGGTGTGTAAATTAAATGAAGAGCACGATGGTTGGGTTAAGGTATCATCATGACAATCTTGGTGCATTAATGTAAGTGCAAAGTTGCCAAATTTGAAGTTGTCGACAAAGTTCAATTTAGTGGGTTCCCATGGATAGACAAAATGGATGGGTGGCAACTAATTTTTTCCTAAATTTAGAAGTGATCACTAGGTGATTCAATAACTTGCAACTAAATTTTAACTTATGCTTATTTTCTATCAGATAATGAATTGCAATTAGTCAAAGTCTGGCATAAGGATGGTAAAGTTTTGATGGAAAGTCTCACATATGGGAAATTCACTAAGTAAATCTTTTGGGAATTGGTGAAAATTATGAAGGATATTTGAATTGAGCAAAAAATCAAAAGGTAACCTTTTCTATCGCTATAATTCCCAACCTAATAGTGGGCTTCATTACTTGCAAGTTGAAGCAAAAGAGCTTACAATGAAATATCAAATGAAAACAAAAATGAATGTCAAAAAATATCAAAGAGAAAATTCAACTCTTTAGGCTATCCAAATATATCTACCAGAGCTATAACGCCTAACTGGTAGTAGAGCTATGTTTGGGGGAATTATAGAGATAATCTTGATAGGGCTATGGATGCTTGATTTGCAACAAGGCAATATCCAGGTTGGCTAAGAATGATTACCAAATTAGGTAGCTCAAAGTAAATGGACCAACCCTTTTCATCAATGCACACACTAGTACTTTTAGGTGAAATTTTATGATCTTTATGCTAGAATTCAAGTGAAGGAAAAGGGTTACTATAGAAAATACATATAAGTTATAATTTACTACAGGTGGTTGGTTCCTGGTTTTTTTCTTTTGAATTTGGTTTTGTTGATTGTAAGTTATTGTGTGGTCTCACAGAACACCCCAAGGATACAAGGCTTGGGGACCCAAGTTGAAAATTAGTTCTTAAGACATATGCTAGTTGGCTGATAGCCTCAAAGAAAATACATAGAAAGTTGAAAATCTTCAAAATAATTCATGATGAAGTGTACCAAATGTTAGGAGTTCGTGTGATTAGGATTTTGGGTAATTTAAATCTAGGTGAATGATCATAGTGAGTTCATGAAGGAAGTTTGACGAGTTGCTTTAGCCAGGAGTCAAAATTCTACGGGATTGTAAAGGTTAGTAGATATCGGAAGTCGGGTTGGGATTTGTTCCTAGAAGAGTAGTACATTAGCTAGTCATCTTTTAAAGGCAGTTAGGCATGTCAATACTCAGGTACCTGGTTTAATGGTGCATTGATGCAAGAATGTTCAAGCTTGTTGTTTAGTTTAGCCTGAATACACAAAACATCTGGGGACCCGCCTAATGTCGACAGTTACATAAGAATACATTAAAGTGTGTTGCTTATGGACTGATTTTAAAAGGATTAATGATAATGATGGTTTTATGCTAATAAGGTTTTTTATTAATGTTTTAAAAGGGGATTGACATATGGAATTTTATATGCATGAGAAATAGGTTGTTGGACAATATTCGGGTATGAACAGCCATGTAAATTTGGATTGCAAGCAGATCCAACAATATTCCCCAAGCTAGATGGTGTACTCTAGAATTTCATGCGAGTAAGAAGCGTATGGACAAGAAACGTGGGTAATCGGGGAACCAAAAACCCGGGTATTATGCATGCGACAAAGGAGATGTTGAGCTCCGAGTTGATACAATTATTGAAATTTTTCTCAAAGCCTTAGCTTGGAGGTAGGAACATAGGGCTAATGGATTAAAATTTCTATATCCATTTGATCACTTTGAATATCCAACCAGTTCCTGCATTTGGTTTGAAGATTAAGTTGAGTATCAATTTAATCTAGTTTGATATCCTGACTACATATTGTAGACAAGGGTCCTGAAGGTTTTAGGTGTTGAAGACAAACAAAGTTTATGTTGACTCATTCCAAAAGTTACTCTTGCCAACTGTCATTTTCCATGTGTTATCATTTGATTTTTTCCTCTGATTTTGTTTCATGTGTTTCATTTGAACTCTTTGGTCACCTTCTTTCTATAAAAGGGCCAAGAGTTGTCTTATTTTGTTTTTAAAATTTGTGGATTCTAGAGAACTAAAACTTTTTCAAGTTTTATTCTTTTTCCTATTTTTTGTTCCGTTCCAGAATAAAAACTTGTATGTTTCATTTGAGATTAACTAATATCAAAGCCAATTTAAATTTATTTCTTGATACAAAATCATACATAGTTGATTGTTTGTTCCTATCAAAAAAAATTGTGTGTTGTGCCAGATTTGGGTGTATACTGACACTATCTAGTGGCAAATAATCCATATTTCTTTAAACCCTTGCATCATTCTATGCCTAGCTATGAAGCAATTTGGTGAAGTATAGATTGGTTTTATTTGATTTAGTTAATTTTTGGACACATGCATGGATAATACCTGGGAGAAATATTTACATTTTAGTATTTTTATGCTTTGTTTAGATTAGATGTTTAATATTTTCAAAAACTGTTTCAAAATTGATAAATGCAAGGAGTTTTATTATAAATCTTTCGTTTCCATGAAGTTGTAGAGTGATTAATGTTAAATCTGATTGAATATATGCAAGTAATTTGAATTTCATGAAATATTATTGTAAATCTTTAATTTCATGAAGTTGTTAAGTGACATGTGAGTGATCAAATTGAGATTATGTTACAATCCTTTGGATACTAGCTAACCTGGAAAAACCATATACCCCTCATGTTTAACAATAATTTACACAACAAACCCTAAGTGAACCTAGTGTGTCAAGACCTAAAATTCCCGAGTCTTTGGATCAAACTAAGATCACCTTAGATTATGTTCTCCCAGTGGATTTTCAAGTAAAGGTAGGTTCCCATGGTCCTCTATGAGAATTTATCTAGTTGTTGGTGTGCGTGTGTAACATCCATGTCAACGTGCCTAGGAGTACACAATCATTTAGATATCCCCCCAAGGGATGGAATGCTACATTTATTTATTTATTTTAGGCGAAAAGAATTCTACATTTATCAATGTCAACACATATGATAACTATTGTATCATCTTATGTTGAGGCTAATATGGTATGTGGTTGTATATATATTTATCTCAAATTACATTAATACCCACTTCATTTCTAATCTTATCAAATAAAATTCAAGTTTCTTTGTTACCCAATTTCATACAAATAGGTATTGACATTGCTAGAATCAAATCCGTCCAATTGGGGCTTAGGGTTCTATAAATTCTCATTCACCCATTTTCATACTACATTTAATGAGATTCCTTGCCTAACTCTTTAGTTTCTCTTTCTTGGTGTGTTAACTAGCTTGTGGAGCATCTTTGATAATTCATCTTTATTTTTATACTTTAAACTTATTCATTTGGTTTTGTTGATACAAGAGTAAATATTTAATTTCATTTCAAGGAATTTAAAGTCTAGAAAATCCTTCCCACATATTTTTTAAGTACAAAATGCTTAGAAACTAAGGCCAAATAGGAAATATGGATCCAACCTACTTGAACTTTTTCTTTTAAAAAGTATTAGGGCTAGCCTCCTCTAATAGGTTTACCACTTGGTCTATTGTATTAAGAATGTTTTCAGACATTAGATGGGATCCAAAATTTCATGTCCACTTAACCACTAATGTGCACAAGGTTGAACACTAAATCTTGTAATAGATGGATAATTTTAACTTAATTTCATTTTATGTATAATTTTCTCCAATTCTATTTCAAGTATCAACTTTGCAATCTCCAAAAGAAGAAATTTAAAAATTCAAAAGAGTAAACAAACAAAATAGCCATTTTGCAATCTCAGATAGACAACATATCTATTTTACACTTAGTTTGAAGTCTTTTTAACAAATCAATTTGTTCATATCCTACAAACTTGGCACCCACGTAATACATTTCTTTGGAGGTTTCTATCCAACCTGTCATGTCTCTTCCATGCTTCCATAAGTCATATACCTGTCTATCTTGGCATTACCACTAACCCATTTCTTTTTCCTCCTACTTTTCTTGGCACTCATAGGTCAACCCTCTGTCACCCATTTTTCTAAACCATCCCTTCTGATGAAGTTCCTCTATTCTCTATGCTTTGATGGTCATCCATAGCTTATGAATGAATAGCATTTTTTTGTTTTCTCTAAATGCATTCCCCATCACAATTGCTTCCAATTTTCTAAATCCTTTTTAACAAACCCATTTGTTATAGATCCACATTCATCATAGTCATGGCCAAAATGGGCTTCAACTACGTAGGGCGTCCTATCTCTTTTCGCATTGGTTAAAAAGAGAAAGAAACATTCTTTAGAGATATCTTAATAGAAACATTGGTTCCTCAATCACTACATATAAAGTAGTGTAGAATATAAGCTTCCCTAGAAGTGAACATGCTTTATAGGGGAAAATTTAACCCACTATTCAAATTTGAAAATGATATAAACTCTCCTCTCCATTGAAATTTTACTACCTCCCTCCCACATAATTCTTCCCTTCACATCTCCCATGTATTCCCTTGACCTTCCTCCTCTCACGCGACTCCCACTTCTCTTTTTCCTTGCGCCATATTCACCCTTCTTCTCCTATTGACCTCAATTGCTCAAGTCCTAAGGAAATTCATGCCCTCAGACAACCCAAAACCATACCTTTATGGTGGATTATGGGTGAATCTTCCTTGACATGTCATTCTTCCCTCAACCTACTCATGCTTCCTCCATTCACATGGAAAATTGGATGAAAATATGGGGAAGGGAAAGGGTGCCATGATTTATTAAATGCATGACCGTCTTTGAGTTTACTTGTGCCTTTCCACATAATTAAAATTTGTCTCCTTCCCCCTTTGAAATAAGTCATCTTGACTTATTAAAAGGTTGCATTTGTTAGTTTCTTCAAAATTTTGGATTACTAGCAAAGTTAATTGCTTTTGAACCCCCTTCCTTGCCTCTCGAGTGGTTCACTTTTCCTTAATTTGACCAATTTGGAATTATTTTTATAAGATTCAAGAGGGTGCATAGTAAAAATATAACCTTAGATAAGAATTCTCACTTAATTCAATCCTCCAATTTAAATTTATGTGTTTATTTTTCTTGAGTGATCAAATTTTATACCACTAGCTACACATATTTACCAGTTAATCCCTCACAAATTACCAAAGTACCAAGCATCAAAAACTACTCTTCACCATTCAGTATTAAGGTAGTCATAGTAGTCACAATCTACCCATTCAAACATACAACCTTAGTTATTTGCATTATATGTTCCTAGCAATTCATGTTTATATCATGAGAACAATTCTTAATACTCTTAAATATGCAATGAGATTTTTCTCATAACAAGGGGTAAAGATTAAATCCAACAGGTGAGTTAGGTGAAATAGAAATTATCAAATAGCTTAACCTTCTACCATAAACTCTAATTTTCATTTACAATTCCTATGTTATCCTAAAATTCCCTTTTGCAACCCCCTTTAGGTTGTCTTAGTTAGGACTAGCCAACCATTCTCACAAGCTTAAAAGCTGGGCATTTGATATGTTCAAGGTCCAGTGTTTGAACCTGGGTGCTTTAATACCAATGTAAAATTTGCCACTCGATCACTACAATTTTTTTGTGTTTTTCAATTCAATTACCAACTTAATTGACCAAGCGTCTTCCATCTAAATTAAAGTGTTTCTTTCAAAATTTCTTCATTCATTGTGTTGACCACAACTCAATGTCACCAATTATATGCTTACACATGAAAGTGATAAGCTCCCAAGGTTAGGTTCATCCCTAGACCCAAATTTAAACCTTGAGGGTCCATTTGTGATTACCCTACCTATGTATCCCCTTTGGAAAGTCAAAGGCTTCATAGTTTGCACACCAATGTTAGAGGGAGATCATTCTCTCCTCTAGTCGATCTCACTTTTAATTAGGATTATTAAGCATTAACTATCAACTTAGTCTAATAGTATGATAACTATTTTCATCAAGTGTTGGTTCCATACCAAACATTACCAACCCTTAATGTACAAACATGCACAAATACGCAAGGGTCATATCATACCGTAGTCCCTAGATCACATACACAATGACTATCTCGAGCATACATCACAAATATGCAATATGACTAGCTCATACACATCACAAGTACAATTGTGACCGGCTCTTATTCACATCACAAGTACAACAATGACTAGATCCAACAAACATCACATATATCCAGTGTGAACAATCCACACATGCCATGAACCAACTCTTATTTTATTTTTTCTAGCCTTTAATCATAGGATGTGACATAATCAACTTATATAATGAGTTGTAATAAAAAAGACCAACTCTATGATAATTCTATTTGTATAATAAAAATCTATTTGATTATTTTAAAATCAAATACACCAACAATACATATAGTCTTTAAAATATTTTTTTATGTTTAGGCTATAAAACAAAATTTAAAATTATAAGGAAAATTGTTATCCAAATGTTATCTTTTAAGGAGTATTTTTAATCAATTATTTTCATTTGAAACCAACCAAATTGGTAACATTTGTAAAATTATTAAGTTATATGATATAATTGTAGTAACTAGGAAAATACTACTTAATTTGGTAATTTATTTAATTTTTTAAATTGCACCTTTACAATCACAATTCTCTTTATTTTTTAGAATCTCACCATGTATGCAATAAGAACTAGCTTAAATTTATAAAACATTGTTTAAAATTAAATGAAAATTATTTATGAAGTGCAACTCACTCAAGGAGTAGGATATTTTGGCTTGGAGCCCAAATCCCAAGGGGGGCTATACAGTGGCTAGTGGATACTAGGAGTTGAACTATCAGAAATATGGGGGGATGGAGGTATTATGGTGGAAAAATATATGGAATAAGTTTTCTTGGCCCAAGTGCAACTTCTTTTTATGGATTGTGGCTTGGAATAGATGTCTCCCTTGGGATAATCTTCAGAAGCTAGGCTTTTAAGGACCACATGTATGTGTTATTTGTGGCAACAGTGAAGAGGATTCATCCCATTTATTTTTTCAATGCTCTTTTTCTAGGGATATATGGCACCTATGGTGGGGTATTTGGGGGTTGGCTTGTGTTCATGCTTCCTCGTTGATTGACATCTAGAGAAGTTTTGGGAGGCTTCTGACACAAGCTTCATTTCTTCAAATAGTGTGGAATATTGACCCCTCTTTTATTCTCTGGCAGATAGGGCTCGAGAGGAGTCGCAAGATCTTTCAGGGAAGTAAGTTGATGGTCTAACAAGTTTGACAAAGAGTTGTTGACATGACTCAAGAGACTATGTAAGCTAAATGTGAACTGTCTCTCCCCTTGGAGAAGAGGGATGAAGAGATAGTGACGAGCTTGGGTTCACATGGCTTAACGTCGGGATCCTTATGTGTAAGGAGGTGTCGACAATCTAGAAAGAAAACTCAGAGAGATGGTTGATGGTTCCCTCCTCTAACTGATGTTTTAAAGATTAACACAAATGGTTCTTCTAGAGGAAATCCTGGGCATGTTGGGATTGGTGGTGTTGGAAGGGATAGTTCTAGTAAGGTCATTTTCTTATTTTCCATTTATAAGGGGCAACAAACTAATAATCTCATGGAAGGTCTGGCTATTTTGTTTGCTATTCAAGCAGTTTATGCTCTTGGATGGTGTAAGATCATTTGTGAATCAGATTCTCAAATCTTAATTAATATGTTGAATAAGAAAAAGTTGGATGGGGTTAGCTTACATATTGCGTCAGTGGCTAGGCAGAATCTTAGACTAATCCATGTTAGATTTTGTCTTCTTTACTCATATCCTGCGGGAGTGGAACAGAGTTGCTAATTGTTTGGCCAAATGGGTTTTCGAGAATGTCGGGGACTGGCAAGTTGTAGGTTGGGAGCTATTAATCCTGAGATTATTCCCAAGGGTTAGATAGGTTGATGATGGAAGACATGACTAAAAGATGTTATTTAGGTGGTTGGTTTTAATGGGGCTTGGCCCACTTAGTGGATGGTTGGTGGTTTTGGGATTTTGGTTGTTACTTTGGGTACTTGATAAGGACCCTACTTGCAATGTATGTTTGTCTTATTTTGATGCAATAAATTTTTACCCTTTTATTCAAAAAAAAAACAAATATTTACAAACAAGCTTCTCTTAGCTTCAGGAATATTTATTCAAATATCCTCTACTAACAAGGCCAACCACATGAAGGTGGAAGCTCATATGGCCTCCCCTAATTGACCTAAGACAACCACAACACAACACAACACCACACATAATAACACAATACAACATCACACATAACAACACATCACAACATTACACAAAACAACACAACACATACATTTTATTTTATTTATAAAAAAATTATTTATATACTTTTGAATATTCAACTTAAATATTGATGGTTATAAAAACTATATTACGTCTCATATTTTATAATTTATTGTGATGTATTGACAAAAACAAAAAAATATATATTAAAAGCTATTAGATATGCCATTCGCAATAATATTTATATGTGATGGTCAAATAGCACATCTTTAGTGTTGTGCTTAATTATATGCAATAATTTTGTCATTTGTAATAATGTTAACATGTGGTGGGTCAAAATATACAAATTACGAAGACATGGTTGTATCGTGAACTACATTCATAAAGTGAGTTTACAACCACCTATAAATGTTGTTTTCATAAGGGTGCTTTATGATTGTCCATCATGGACAATGTTAATATGTGATGAGTCAAAACATTCAATGTCATTATGGTGGTATGGATGTGTCATGTGAATTATGTCAATTTTAAATGTTGTTTTATAAGGGTGGTGTATGGTTGTCCATTATGAACTATTTTACGAAGTGACTTGTGTTGTGATTCATAAATGATAAATTTATTAATAAAATTATGATTTGTATAACTTTAATGTTAATATCAAAATAAATAAAATTTTAAATAAAAAATAAACATTAACCAAAAAAATTGCAAGAGGCACAAGAGACATGCCTTAAAGAATGGCCTTGGCCTATTGACCATTCTTTAAGCTGTCAAAATATGTGACCTTAAGGAATGGACATGGCCAATAACCATTCCTTTCAGTCTTTGAAAGGGGTTTTTAACCCCCTTCTAATAATTTTTTTTATTAAACATTGTATTTTTACATGTTACAAAAGCTACTAGGTCAATGTAATAGACAAAACTATTACTAAAGAAATGGAAAATAATCAACCTTATCATTTGCTGCTCTAAATCCATACGGGAAACTCCACTCTTACACTTGATCCCATCATAATGGTGAAAAATAACTCTCAAAAAGCTGCTTAGCTCTGTTTGGGATCCTTGTTAGCAAAATGCTCGACAGCCTGCCTATTCCAAGAGCAACATGTAAGAAACACATAGAACAAAGGTAGGTAGTCAAAGAAAGTGATCATCAAACAATCTAAAACATCAAGAACATGTACATACCAGGTCTCTTTTTTATATTCATGCCAACCTCACCAAGCACATGAACTTCAATGAGTTCAGCGTCTTTGTATTATATCAACCCACAGACAATCCTGATAGCTACAAATTCTCTTAATTGTCAGTCACAACATTTCACAACCTGACTAAAATTATTAAAATAAACAATATATTGGAACATAATGATTTGAACATGTTTGTGATTTAAAACAATGATGCTCACTTAATAAATTTTTAAAACTTCGGAAATAAAAAGAGAGATTTAAAGAAAAAAGGAAAACCATATGCATAAATTTACCTTCTAGTATTTTTTTTGAGAATATGATTTGCAAGAACATAAAAATAAATACGAATCAATCTATTAAAAATGAAAATAAATTAAAATATTCATTGTCAAGAAAAACAAAATTAAGATAAAAAAATAACCTGAGATAGATTTAAAAAAATAAAAAATGTGAAGAACCATGAACCAATGAATTTAGAAATAAGACTGTCATGAATTGTAGGAAGCATATCATAATCATTAGAAACACCATGAGCAGTAGCATTATAATATAATGTAAGTGAAGAAAATAATTGTAGACATCAGCCTGGCAGAATGACCAAATTTGGTCTGATTCAAATAATAATGACTAAATCTTGCAGATATGCATGCCTGTATGAAGCTCTTATGAAACTTGCTTTATGGTTTTGTGTTTCAAGGACTACCCAATTGAGAAAAAGGACATTGCCATCTGGTACACATTAGGCTTCCATCAGCTTCCTTGCCAAGAGGACTACCCAATCATGTCAAACAGTCTCTTCTGGTTTTGAATGTTGCTTATGATAAGAATCCCTTTGCTAAGCTAGTCAGAATACATGATGTAATTACAACTTGATAAAATTTGACATATAACTGGGGAAATTGAATCTGGACAAGGTATGAATGTGTTGGTTTCCTCTCTCATTTGCTTGATGAAATTGTACCACCACTTAGTTTGCAATAATCTGTGGAGCTCTCTATGTACTTATAATGCATCAAACCAGGGTGTCCTAGTACTTAAATCACAGTGACTTTTCAATAACTTCAACAACTCGTTTTAACCTAGTGTTCTGTATTCACTAATGATATTCATCAACACTTAATAGGACTATTACCATTTAATATCTATAAATGTTTAGAACTGATCTGAATCAATCAAGACGAATTTTTTCTTCTGTATCATCACTCTATTTGAATCTGAGCTATAAAGTATAAAGAATCTAATTTAATAGGACTGCATTAGATATGAAGATCCCACACAGTGGGAATGTTGGGGTTAGGACATGTATATCAACAGTTCCTCCAATACTGTTAACAATTTCATAAATATATGACTGTTGGTTACATTAGAATTATATTCTTCCTTGGAGAAGTGTTTTGGTAAAAAAAATATTGGTTAGGAGCAGAAGCCATAACCCTAGAACCTCACTATGCTTTTAGGAATATACTGGCTTCTGTTAGCTCAAGATTGAAAAACAGGGCAGAGTAGTATTACAATGTTATTTTTGAGAGGAAGATTTACATTCTTATTTATAGACAGGGAAGAACAACTTAACAGTCACATAAAGCAAAAAGTATTTAAATTGAAAATTAAATGGGTTAACCTAACTAATCCATAAAGATTAATATTTATATTCCCCCCTTTAATCTGAAGTGATTATGGTTAAATGAAGCAATCCTATGAACTGTTCAAACTTCTCGACTTCAAACACTTTAGTGAGAATATAAGCTATCTAAACTGAAACTACTTTAAAATAAGTTGGTCTAAGTCTACTGTTATATTGATTTCATCAATAAACTCATGTTATTTTCTTGATTGGACTGAGCGTCTCAAATTTTTGTTTGAATTGAACCTGTTACCTTGATGTGTTTCAAGTTTTTTGTTTAAACAAGGTACACGTTGACAGACTTGAACTAAAATTTGACTGCTACACAACTTTCAGAGCATGATGGAAAGATGAAAAAGTTCACGGAGTTGATGCTGCACACCTTGGAAGGTCCTTTTCAGGCATGGATGCAGTCCTCATAATAGGATTGGTTTCGAAAAATTTTGTTGGCTTGAGTTCAAAACTAGAAGAGACTGTTGGCATGATTGGGTAGTCCTCTTGGCAAGGAAGTTGATCTAGAAGCCTAATGTGTACCAGAGGACAATGTCCTTTTTCTCAACTGGGTGGTCCTCGAAACATAAAACCACATAGAAAGTTTCATAAGAGCTTCATAGAGGCATATTTGCAAGATTAGTCCTTATTATAAGTTGAATCGGATCAAATTTGGTTAGTTATTAGAAATCTAGGGAAAGTGATACAAACTGCTTTTCCTCAACCAATTAATGGCTATATCAATTGGTATATTTGTCGGTATATGCATAGAGTGGCTTGTTGATAAAGCCTTGGATGTCTTTAGGTAATTTAAATATCCGAGAAAACTGAGAAGACTGGATCAAGGTAGGAGATAACAACAGGATTTCTTAGATATGTTTCTGTCAGGAGAGACTCAGAACAGACAAGACATGGCACTTTGGGCTACAATAAAAACTTGAGAATGCAGAGCGCTATGCACTTCTTTATTTGTACAAAATCTATTTTATTTCAGGCATTGGAGTGAATGAGAGTTATGCTTTGGACGATGCTCATGAGGTTACTGATGTTCTAGTTGCTTGATATCTTGATCATCAAGCTTGATGATCTCTATTTAGGGCTCGTTTAGTTTTGTAAAGTATGACTCTAATCGAGAATCCTTGACCTTTTAGCCATGATTCAGTATGACTGTAATCTAGAATACTTGGCCTTTTAGCCATGATTCAGAACTTTCCTCACATGACACATTGTGTGATACAGCCTACATCTTTGCAGAACAATTCATGCACTTCACAAGATTTACAAGAGTGAAAGCATTGTAGAGCAATTCTCGAACATGAAATCTTGTGAAGTGCATGAATTTTTCTGCAGAGATGTAGGTTGTATCACCAACCTATTGGAGGTAGTATCCACACTCAGAATTGGGTATGTTCTATTCATAGCCCTGAATTCATGCTACTTGTTCTTGTTGATTCTATAATAGCTTGGATTATTTAGATTTGTATTGTGATTCATAACTAAATTGTGGTTTTCAACAAAAATCAGACAGTAGCTCTTTGTTACTGAAACAAAATTTCCTATAAGAAGATCTTTCTCTCTAGCAAGAAACTTCTTTTGTTTCTATGCTATTTGTCTCTAAGAAAAGCCTCTTTCAATGTCTCCATAGTCGAGCACATATACCAAAGATCTGGACGAAATGCAAAGCATCTCAAGAGAGGAGTATCTTGCTCTTTCAGAAGGTAGGCATACTCTGTCCCATAGATACCATATAACTACCATAACAATAATAGAATCTACAAATCACTGATATGGGCTTGGGCAACATAATGCTCCTAAATAACCCCAATTTCTTGTGCAGGAGGAGCAGTGTTTTTTCAAGAGGTGTCTCAAAATATCGTGGTGTTGCCATGTAATCATTTTATGTGGCAAGATCAATAAATTTTCTATTGATGAAGCTTCGTTATAGTAATACATGCATTATTGTGAAGCAGACACCACCAGAATGGGCGTTAGGAGGCTAGAATTGACAGAGTATTTGGGAATAAATACCTTTACCTAGGAATATACAGTAAGTGCACTGCTAAAAATGACCCACCCCTCACAATTCTATTTCTATTTTGCAAATTGGGTGCATAAGTTTTTCTTTCTATACTAAGTTTCAGTAATCATGTGGGTAATGTGAAACAGGTACAAAGGAGGAAGCAGCTGCTGCATATGACATGGATACAACTGAATACAGAGGACTAAACGTTGTACAAATTTTGAGCTAAGCCATTACATCACATATCTTCGTCCAGGCCAGAACTTCATTATACCCAACACATCACCTTCCAGTGCTTACAGGATAGGGAACTAACGTATTGCCACACACAAGACAAGTTATATACAACCATCGTTAATGGGGAGACACAAATAACAACATCAGATTCTAAACATGGTCATAATAAATACAACTAAGTAAATGCTAATAAGAATAATTACCTATATCAAATTAAGAAAACAACTAATGAAAACATGTGAAAATGTATTAATTACAGTGAAGCACTAAACTATCTCCAAGATCAATTTGGAAATAGCCCAATATTATTCATTATAGTAGCAATTATATAAGATCTAAGCCTTATTTTTCATGCAGATGCATGTCACTGCAGCCCAGTTATTGGGAAGAACTGATAATGATATAAAGAATTATTGGAACACAAAACTTGAAACCAAAAACACCAAGAAACCAAAAAAAACCAAACAAATTACAAATTACAAATCCTCTGCTATCACGAGTAAAAGAAGAAACCAAAAATAAATAAATTACAATTCCTCTACTATCACATGAATAAAACCAAAAAACCAATAAACAACAAACCAAAAGAAAAAATTACAGAACAAACAGACCAGCGTGCATGCTTACAAAACCCTGCCCATAAAAATGAAAATCGTAAAAAAAAAAATTATAACGAAAGAACAAAAAAAATAGAAGAAAACGTAAATAGAAAAATAAAAAGATTTACACAAAAAAAAAGAAACTCTCCCTGTAAATGGAGTTCGACGAGCTGCGCAAAACTCCTCAGCGACTACGTTCAGATTGCGAGAAGGTAAAGAGAATTTTGAGAATTTCTTCGCTGGAATGGAGCCCTCGAAAGCTGTAAATCCTATGGAGCTGCGCTTATATGCTTTTTCTTACCCTCGTATGCTTTTTTCCACCCTCCCTAATAACGTTCCATTTTTTTGAATTCATTTTTTTAACTCATTTTTACACGCTAAGTATTCTCATGCTTTATCTTTTGATACTTTCTCAACTTTTATTTATATAACATACACATACCATTGTCTAGTTTTTTTGTGTCCATACTTCTTCCAGTGGACATGAATATACATTTCAATTCATAACATATTCAAATTAGATAAAGATCAAGATTAATGTATGAATACAACTTCAAAGGACAAATATACCATTGATCAACTCAATAACGCACAAGTTAAGACATCACTTTGATATTTATTGTGCACATCATCTTTGTATAAAGAGTTTGTGAAAAAAACTTAAAAAATATAACAATTACTTTCTAACACTCTTCCACAATATGTGACTTAATTGATTGAATCTATTTAAAATAAGCAGTTTTGTGTTATTTTATTGTAAGATGTATAAATCTTGTGATTTAATTATTATTGAATTATTATGTTTACACAATGAAAAATATGACAAGTGAAAGATTGAATAATCCTTAGCTTATAACACCTTCCTTTGAAATATATACTAGAGATTGCTTGGAACAATTTTGAAGGTGCATATATCAAAGTTAAAGCTATATAACCTAGCCTTAGTGGATTGGATGATGTCGGAATATGTTGTTTAGTTACAAGTACTCTTCCTATCACAATCAAACCATGTGCATATTAAACAATCTGTCCCATGTGATGGCCAAAATATGATGTTACAAAGCTCTTTTAGGATTTACATGGTTGTATTCTATGAGGTCCTACCATATGTTAGGATTAGGTGTGCTACTCATCTAGAAAATATTGTCATATAAATTATATTTAATTATGTAGATTATATTAAATAATGTACATGATATTCAAACATTATTGAGTAAGAAAATAGGATGCCCATGTGAGGATGGATACATTAATTATTAATTATTCATTCTTTAATATAATTGAAATATTGTGTAAGAGGACATTGAAAAGGGAGGTTATATTGAAAAGGTCAAAATTGGGAGCTATAAAGCATCTCCCTAATTTGGTGGTTATGTAAAAAGCATCAAATTCCCTCACATGGACTACCTAGAGTTGGGAAAATAGTCAATTTAAATATTATGAAATAATTTATGACATGTAAGAGAGGTATAAGATGTGTAATATGTATAAGAGTCGAGTTACTATTCCAAGTTGCTTGAACATGACTATGGGGGAAATAAATTTTTATATGGTTCATGGTTTTGACTCATAGTTTTAGATACTACTTGTTGGTTTCTAATTTGTAACTTTTCTATTTATTAGGGAAGAAGTTTCTAAATTTCCTTTGCAAGTACACTTAGGTTGTTGAATTATTTTCAAAAATATAATTGATTCTATTTGTGTACACTCTTTTGTGATTAATACAAGTTTGTCTCTCTTTAACAATGGAGTTATTTTATGCAAGGGTTTCTCCACATATATTTTGCATTCATATGGTTTACATGTTTTATATTTATTTCTCCATTGGTACATTAATATTTTTAGATTAGTCATTTTTTAATTAAAATCAATAATTGGTAATAGATTTGTGACTTAGTTTTAGAAGCTTGGGATACCTTTCTTTCAATGTTATGGTTTTATTGTAGATGTGGTAGGATTACTTTGATAAGTAAGAGGTATTTTCCATAGTGTGTCAAATTGTGATATTGTTATCAGGATTCAACCATGTAGTTTTTCAAGTCAAACTCATTGACCCATGTTTCATGAGTAGTGGTTCACAAGAACCCATCTTTCATGATAATGAATGGTCCACTTAGCACTTATTGCATCTAGGTGATTATCATAGAGGTGAAGCATTGGGGCTTCTTAAGAGGTCACCCATCCCTATACTAATCCAACTCAAGTGTGCTTAACCATGGAGTTTTCTCCAAGGTTAATCACACTTAGCTTGCAACCCCATTTTCAAAACCTTCAACAAGAGTTGTACCTTAAGAGTACTTTGTTTAGAAATTTGAAAATATGAGTATGGTTAGAGAAGCCACATGGCAAGCACATCTAGTTCATAGATTAAGAAGTTCAATGTATTTAGGTACTAGCTAAGGTAGCTAAATATGAAGGATTTCTTGGATGAAAGAGATCAATAGAGTGCTATGATAAAAAAGGAAAGGCCTATTGGGTTATCAAACGAAGGCTAGAAGAAGCTTGCCAACAAGCCTTGAGGAACAATATCTTAATGTCTCTCCAATTTCATTCTTTTGAATGTCTCTCACGAGACTACAACATATTGTCTATGGAGAAGGATAGGTAAAATCTCATAAACTAAGAGTTTTTTTCATATTATTGAATTAAAATATAATTATATTTATTTAAAATGAAGGAAGGGGACTTTATAGCTAACCGCTAAATTATTTTAATATTTTTTTGATTCATTAAGGAAGTATAAATGCTAATATTTATGATGATAAACATATTTTGGTGTTTTTCTCATTGTTTGAATCTTTAGAGAACATAATAGTTATAATTGTGGTGGTATTGCTAAGATTAAGGTGGGTTCTTTGTTGTTGATTTTCTCAACAATGAATGAAGTAAGCATCCATGGACAAGGGGTCTAAGGATTAACTACATGTTTTAGGTTGACCCAAGGATAAATATGGTAAGGAAAAGGGGGATAAAGATAGTTCTAAGCCAAAACAATGACCTAAAATCTCTAGTAAGAGTATAGTGATAATTTGGAATTATGGGAAGCAAAGCCATGTAAAGAAGCAATATAAATAGAAGAAGAAATCTGCTAAACATTTCTTTGATGATAAATCCTATAATGATGAAAATAATACTTCATTCATGTATGCTAACATTAGTATTAATGACTAATGGTTGGTTGATTTAAGTGCAATATATCTTGACTTATCAAAGGAGGGTTAGTGTAGGATCATCTTGGGCCAAAATGGTGGCAATAGGAAAATATATGCATCTTTAATTAGCCAAAATCCATCACATCTCCATCCTTCATTGTCTCTCCCAAAAATCTATATAAGTTGAGGCACATTCTCATCCATTTCATCATCACATTTTGAGCTATATTTATGCTATCAAAACATGTAACTTTTGTGCAAGATGGTCCACATTCCAACCACCACTGGAGAAAATCAAGTCTATAATGGAGTTCTCTAATAAAAAAATTCTTTGATTCTTTATGTTATTTATTTGTTTGAATTCATTTGTTGAGTTATATCCCAAGTTTTAATTTGATTTGAATATAAACTTTTGTTCTTGTTTTGTTCCAACTTGCATTTAAAATTAAAAAAATTATATTTTGGAAACTCTATTGGGAAGTTCATCCCTTATAGATCTAACTCCTTTCTGTGTTTTATGCCTTGTAATTTTTGGCTAACAATTTTTGGTAGGTTCTTGCTTCATTTTAAGTGGTCTCAAGGGTTGAATTTTCATAGGTGATTCTAGGGGTGAAACTGAGTCCATGGTTGCATTCAAAGGAGCCAATAAACAAATTTTGACATATCAGACTCAATATTTCTCAAATGAATTTTTTGTGTTTTTGTTGTATAGTTCCATGATTTTTACCTATACATATTTTTTTACCACCATGTGGAATTCATATGGTGGTATAGTTTGGATTGTATAGACATAAGATGCACTTTTGCACTTGGAGGTATATACAGTAAGAGAGGAAAAATTGTGTATTGTAGACATATATTCACTATAAATATTCCTATATATACTCACATAATATACACCAATTTCAAGGGTTTTAGTTATTTTAGTACTAAAACCATTTAATATATTCATTGTATTTATAATTATATGAATTTCTCACACCTAATATTTCCTTAGGTTTAATTTATTTGAGATTGTGTTTTTATAAGGTTTGTGATATATAAATAGTCAAAACTACTTATATCAACAAAATATCACAGGGTTTCCTTCAAATATACCCTTATAACACCTAAACCACTTGAATATACCCTTAGATACCACAAGTTTTAAATTAAAACTACCATTATCACCCCCAAACACGTTGGATTTTAGTTATAAAACATGTTTTCCTCAATCTGGAAAGATTATTGATACTCTAGTCAGCTCATAAACAAATTCCTAGCCATGCCAATTATCTAGGTGGATGCCACATTGGGTAACACCCACCAACTTTTAAGATGTTTTTCAAGACTTTTGACTTGTCACAAATTCTCTATGATGCTTCGTAACATGTTTGGATTCAGAAAGTTCATTTACTTAGTCACAACACATGTACCACCATAGGAATGGATTTTTAATTCTTATGTTGTGGTGTTATTATAGTGTAGAGGTGCAAGTGTGTCATGTATAGATTTCATTTGATTTATTAAATGCAGTTATTAATCATTATGTCACTATTTAAATGGAAATTAAATGATTATTTTAATGAAAGTTAAATTCAAATTGAAATTGAAATTGAAATGCAATTATTATGATTTGAAATGCATTTATATTAATTTTGGGGTTTGTCATTGCTAATGTAAAATCGAGTGCAAGTGAACACAAGAACAGGTGAACATGATTGAAGGCGAGAACAACGACCAGGTAGAGTTGTTTAGCCTATTGATGTTCATGAGTTGATGGAATCTCACACACACACATAGATAATATTTTAATGTATTTTGTGTTTATCATGTTTGCAAATTTTAAATCTAGTTTTAATGTAATTTCTCAAAATTATGAAAAATGCATGTGATTTAAAAGATGATTTGGTTAAATTTGATGAAATTGATTTAAATTAAATGATTGGATTGCTTGTTTAAATATTTTATTATTGATTGAAAATAATATGTTTGTATTTTGAAATTTAAAATAGAATTATCTTTTATTTTGAAATTTAATAAACTTTAAATGAATAAAGTTGTGTTTTATAAATTTAATTGTTTTAAATTGAAAATTAAGAAAGGGGAAAAGATTTAAATTTAGGAATTGAACAAAAATAGCTAAATGGAGTTATTGGAATCAAATAGAAAACAATTTGGAAACAAAATTGAAAAGAAATAGAAAACAAGCATCCGTTCAAATTGAAAATTGGCATTCAAAGATTCAGTTTAACAAGCTAAAGAAAAATATCTTCAATTAATAAGAAGCAATCAAAAATTGGAAACTCTGAGTTTGAGTTTTGAACTAGAGATCAATGAATACTTTTTGGATCTCATTTGTGTTGATAACTAAAACAATGCATGGCAAAGAGGAATCAGTCTGAGAGAATTTTGAATTGGGGAAACGAGACACAGAAAAATCCATTTTAAAGATCTCGAGCAAAATAATATAATAGGAGAGTATTATCTCAAAGGGAGAATTATTGTTTGGGAGGTTAATTTTATTGGGATCACACTCCATATGCGCAAGAGGAGGGAGGCTATTCTATTTTTAGACTGTGGTTAGACGACAGGGGGAGGAAGTGCGGCCAAAGTCTCTCTTTACTTGCTCGCACCCCACACAGTGAGCAAACAGAAAGTGCAGCCAAGGAAGTGTCTAGTCTTCCATTTGTATTCACCTTATGCACTTGGGAAGGCAACACACCCCATCCTCCTACGCAACAGGGAGTCTCCAAACCATGCGGCCAACAAGGGAGCATGCGCAGGGACCTCCTCTCACCACACATTCACCAAGGAGAAGGTATACGCAATCACTAAGACTCCCCTCTCTTCCACATACTTCCTACGCAGCAAACATAAGGAATTCTTAGGGGACACGTGAGGATCCATGTAGCCAGCCAGCCAATCAGGGAGAATGCTAGGTAAGGAGTAGCCTCTACAAAGAGGAAGGGCGTAGATACAAAGGAAGATAGGAGATAGGAAAGAGGCGCCAGGGAGAAAAGGCAGAGGGAAGAAACAACAATTTAGGGAAAAGAATTCAAGAACAGAAGACATGAGACAGAGAGGTAAAAGCTTCAGAAATTTACAGAGGAGGCAATAATATTCAATTCCAGAATTCAAATTTTACCAAGTAGGATTTGAGAATAATTCATAAATTTACAATAAGTCTTACAACTCTTTTCTAAATTCTTATATTTAGTATAAAATTTAAAAGAGAATCTCTGTTTAATGAAATTTGAAAAGAATGATCTACAAAATTGTTTGCAAAATCTATTCCTTTATATTTTATTGAAAACTTTCAAACAAATCAGACTGTATTTATTTTCCAGAATATTAAACAATTTAGAAACAAAATATTTTAGGAAAATTCTGTTTGAAATCACAAATAAAACAGTTGATTAAATTTAGGGAGAATTAAAAAAAAAAACAGAAAACAACTTTTAAATTTAGATTAAAAAATGATCGTAAACAGAGAATTTATTATTTTTTTGTTGACAGAAAATTGTAGTTGAAATTGGTGTGAAAAGAATTCAGATGGAAATTATTTGTTAGAACAACTTCTAAAATTCAACACTATTTTCGAAACAGAGGTATTTAAACATTGAATTTTCACCATTGAAACAAAATAGTCAAAACAAAAATAAAAATGAGTTTATTTAAATCTATTTGAGTAATTCTTTATTTATTTTGTGAAAGTATATTAAACAAAAAATAAACCGTTTAAACTTAAATATGATTTATATACGAAACAACAAGAATGAACTTGAAACAGTATTAAATAGACGAGTACAAATCAATGAACGTGTGCTCTTGTGTGACTGTTTTATATGTATTTAATTGCATACTGGAGATACACCTTCATTAATTTTGATTATTAAAGTTACTCAATTTAAAATATTAATTTTGTGGATTTAAACAATGAAAAGAAATGACTTTTTAAACTGTTTTCGCTTCGAACAAGTTTTCAGTTTGTTGTTTTTAAAAGATTGTATTTGACTGTTTAGACCATTCATGATTGATAGATGACTCTGCATGTTATGATTTTGGGAAAGTTACCTTCCGAGACGGGTGCCGAATATGGGTAAATAGAGAGTGTAGTTTTGCTTTTCCAAAACTGCTTTATTTGTCGTGCATGACATTTTACCTGGCCAAGTAACTTAAGGACCATTGAAACAAATGGATTTATTGAACTCTCTACCCTATCCTAGTATCGAACTTTCTTGTTTCTTAAATGATTTAGAAAAATGAAAATGTTTGTGGTTTTACTAGTTATACTAGGCATGCACTAGATTCTATCTTGCTCGTAGACTACTTTTTGCTAAGTGATTCATGCAGGGTCGGGTATTCTTAGAATGATTTAAGAATTTCGAGGAAGCGTAAGCTTCGAGGTTGGGCGGAAAAAGCGCCTGATCCTTGTTCTCGTCTTCTTTATGAAGATTAGCTATTGGAATGAAGATCAACAGATGGCATCTTCTTTTATGCTTTATATATTCTTTATTATGTAATGAAGAGCTTAAGGTGACTGAATGCCTAAGTCTCTATTTGTAACTGATATTATTATCTACTGTATTTAGAATTCTATATTGTGTAATATGACACATGTATGTATTTAGACTGAAATTGAATATGAATTTATCTTATCGACTTTATGTCGTTGTTTGTAATCGACTAGTTTATTTGATGTCTAAATGAATGAGATGACGACTATATTTTGAATATAATTGATGTTATTTAAAGTATTTGTCGATGTTGTTTTAAAGAGTTCCGCTCTTTACAAAGTGCTTGACTACTACCAATCCTCTTAACAATGTGGGCATTATTGCACCTTTATTTATTTTGTACAAGGTAATATTGATTATGTGGAAGGTGTTAACACTTAGAACCTCTTATTGTGTATTCCTTTATACAAGTGATTATCCCTTGTAAGGAGTGGATACGAGGACCTTTCCTCACATGAGATATAGGTTGCATGGGACTTAAGCCCTTGGTTTTTTCCAACCCACAAGGGATTAATTCTAGCACTTAGGTGCTTAAGACCTTAGTGACCAAAATTTAAACATTTTCTTTCCAAGCTTCAAACATCCATAAACTTCAAACATTTATAAATTTTGTGTATGTTATCATTTTTAGTGATTTTTTAAAATTTATAAAAAGTAATGAACAATCTATTTTTAATGTTTATTTTTTGTATGATTGTTTTTTTTCTATTTTTGGCTAGCTTTTTGTATGTAGGTCCTTTCTTGTGTCCAATACTTCTACACTTCAAACTATTAACTTAGTAGTTTTGTAGGATGTATTCTCAAGAATTGATTATAGTCCTTTATTTTTTATGTTTTTTATTTTCTTTTGTTTGTTTACACATAAAAAATTGGGTTCAATTCACTTAAAAATTTGGATTTGGGTTTAAAAATTGTGTGTCTTTAATACCTAAGGTAAACTTACATATGCTCTCTTCTCACACTCTAAGGTGATCTTGAGGATAAAAAATAAGTGTTATCTTGTTTTCTTTTTAGGGGACCTTCCTTGGATCTTATCACCAAGAGGACAACCTCAATTCTAGCATTCTGGTGGAGTATAAAAAGAAGGGGGTGAATCAAAAGACATGCCTCATAAAAAGGGAAAATTTGCATCTAAGCTTTAAAGTTCCTAAAAACTTTATACCTTCGGAAAGTGAAGGGGAAGAATGGGTTACCATCAACTCTAGGTTATTTGGAATTTTTCACTTTTATATTCATGGATTAGGCCTCACACACCCTTCTAGTATTCCAAGGATCTTCTTAGAACACCTTGTAAAGCCTAGATAAAACCTTTTTAGTACCCTCTTGTAGTGCATCAATAAAATAGTCATTTGAGAAGATACTTACCATGTAAGCTTCTAAGTGGTAGAGGTATAGATCACTTTGGGAAAGGCTTAAGCCTCCAAGTTAATGGGTTTGTATTTGGTACATGGCCTTACATTCCATAGCTACCCACACCCTTGGTAGATAGTATATGAGGTGAGCCTACTAGAGGTATCAATCCCTTATTGAATAATTTAGGATTATTGTTGTGTCTTCTTGATTGTGTGTTGTACATAAAAGTGCTTGTTTGTAAACCTTTCATACCAAGTCAAGTCAAGTTCACTTTTAAAAATTTGCTTTGATTTTTTATGTTATTGCTTTGTTTTAATTACTTTTTTGAGTTATATTTGAGGTTTTTGAATAGAAACTTCCATTACTTTTTATTTCCATCTTGTATTCCAAATTAGAGCATTACATTCTAGCAACTTCGTTCAAAAGTTCATCCCTTATGTAACTCCATTATTATTTTATGCCTTGTAGTAATTTTTGGCTAAGAGGTTTTTACAGGTTCTTGCTTTATTTTAAGTGGTTTCAAGGGTTAATATTTATAGATACCTCTAGGGGTGAAACTGAGTCCACAATTACACTTGGAGTATCTAATAAATATTTTTTGTATGGCTTCCTAATTTTTACACGTATAATTTTTTGTACAATTGTATGAAACTCCATACCATTGTACGATATTCGTATAATTATAAATTTTATAATATATAGAAATAAGATGTACTTCAAAACCTAGATGTATATATACTATAAGAGAGGAAAATGTGTGTTGTAGGCATATATTCACTATAAATATACTTAAATATACTCATTGTGTATACACCGAATGCCAAAGTTTTAACTATTTTACTCTTAAAACTATTTAATATATTTATTATATATCTATGAATTTCCCACACCTAACATTTCCTTAGGTTTCATTTGTTTGGTCTTGTGTTGTCGTATGGTGCATGACATATGCATGATCGTACATATTCATGGACTTATGTATACTACATAGTTGTTTCATTTAAAACTACCTATATCAATGAAAAGTCGGGGTTTTTCCTTGAAATATACCCTTATAACACCTAAGCCACTCATATACAATAAATACCATGAGTTTTAAATTAAAACTACCATTATCACCCTCAAACCCATGGGTTTTTATTTGTAAACCATATTTTCCTCAATATGGAAAGCTTGTTGACACTCTAGTTGGCTCATAATCACATTCCTAGCCATGTCATTTATCTATGTGCATGGCATATTGGGTAACAAGTCAACCTAATTCTAAGATACTTTTCTTGAATTTTGACCTATCACCAAGTATCTTTGGTTCTTTGTAACATGCCTACATTGAGCAAGGTCATTTACTTGGTCACAACACCATGAGAATGGATGTTTAATTATTAAGGCATGGTTTTATTATTTGGTAGAAGTGCAAGTTCTTGCACCTATATTTAACTTATACAAGGTTATTTTGATTGTGTGGAAGATGTTAAAACTTAGAACCTTATGTTGTGTATGCCTTTATATGGGTCATTGTCCCTTACAAGGAGTGGATACCAGGATCTCTGCTCACTTATACAAGTCACATGGGATTTATATAGGAGTGGATACTACTAGTTGCTCACAAGACATGTCATAAATAAATATATTATTAAAAAAATTAATATAATATTATATAGAAATGATCTTAGAATATTGAATTCACACTTTAAAATATGAAAGAGATATTTATAAGATCAATAGACATGATCAAAAATCATAATAGCCCTCATGTGTATAAAAGACAATCTTTGAAATGTTTTCTTCTCTTATTTTAATTTGATGATAACCAAATCCAATAATCTAATTTGATAATGAAAAGATACTACTTAATTCATCATTAATTATAAGAATAGAAAACTTATCTAAACAAGAGTTGTGCGCCAGCTGGAGTCCGTGTCTTAAGCAATTCTAGGTGTATGGGAATGTTGTTGCTAGCATGATTTATTCAAAGTTCATTCCTAAGTTAGAATTGCCCATATAAAAGAACAGTTGGGAGACATATGACTTTGTGCATGTGAACATGTGATAATCAACAAAGCGATGGAATAAGACATGACATATTCAGTATGAGGGAAAACACTATTATGAGATCAAATGGATGGATTGTGGTGGAATTTAGGTCTACAACCAGGAATGTAAAACCTTAATAGATCTAATACTAAAACTTAATTGGGCCCTATTTTAGATTACTACCAGTAATGTAGAAAATTACACATTCAACAAATGTCAAATGGACAAAAAAATGCATCTTGAAATCAACTTCTCATTCCTTTGGAAAATTTGCATGGAAATAAGTTCTTTGTTATATAATAAGATGCTAAGGACTATTGAAGAAATTAACTATCAAATTTTTTTCAGTCATTATATGTGAACATGGAAAATAGTTCAGTCAAATATTACAACAGATGTGATTGTATATCTAGGTAAGAAAGCATTACAAAAATATCCTTTGGTGCTCTTTCAACTCTTGACATAGCTAAATTAGAGTTAATATCCACTGAGAAAAATGCACATCTTGCTTCAGTCTTCATCCTTTGCAATGCAATCCCTGAATATTTAGCCTTGATGATCAAGAAGAGCTTTTCAACTTGTGGTTGTGTCCTTAGTATTTTCTCAATCACCACTACAAATGGCCAAATCCAGATTTAGATTTATCTTAAACTAAACACATTCTTTAACACCAAAAAGAAAGACAACAATCTCCATGGAGACAAATCCATTTTACAAAGAAGGCATCAATGCAACTTCCTCAAACCAAAAACAATTTTTTATTCCACTAAAGCAAATTAAAACAAGATGAGCTGAAAAAATTAACTAATTATTTTGTGTAGGATAAGTACCTGTGCTAAGCTGCAAATGGATTTTTAGCTGGGTGGAGGTGTGACAGTGTTGTCTTGTTTGACAATTTCTATGATGCAATTATCCATTGTGAGTGTAAATATTCCTTGTAATTGAAACTTGCATAGTAGAAACATTACTGCAGACCATGTCTTTTTTGTAATTTATAAACTGTATTGCAGCAAGTTGAGGAAAGTTGTTTTGTAGTAGTTGTTTGCACAGGTAACAATCCATAGCTTTGTTTGTTGTTTGAATGGTGTATTGGATAAACTTACTGTATTCAAATTTCATTGTTGTTTCACATATTGTTCCATTCCATTGGCATCCATAGAGCCTCTAGGATGGAATACCATTGGACTCAAATGGAAATCCTTCTTCTTCGGGTCTCAAAATATCTAGCAAAAGGTGAACTAGTGTAGCCCTTGTAGCACTATGAGCACAAATATTTAATAGAAGTCTTTGAAGCATACCTTTACCCAAAGGTTGCACAAAGCAAAAGATTAATAACTTATAATTAACCATATCAATTGTTTCAAAAGATAAGGAACCTAAAAATCCAACATTTAAATAGGTTGCTACACATAGAAGATCAAAATCAATATCTAACTTCTATGAAAAAACACAAAATTATTGTGTATCGGATTCTTTCAATAAATTTTTTAAAATAAGGCCTAGCAGAAAAAAAAAGTAACATGCATTACTAAACACAAAGTACCATGTATCAAATTCTTTCAATAAAAAGTTTAACATTAGGCCTAGTAGAAAAAACTAGCATGCATTACTGGAACTAAATGTTATCATGTCAAATTGACACAAAGAAGCACAAAAATGGAATTGATATCACTTGGACAAAATACAAATATTTTAGGAAATGTTGGAACAATAGTTCTGGCATAGAGGCTACTAACATGAAAAGATATTATTCAATTTTTAATTGCAAATCCAAACCCACAAGACTCTTAAAAATTATTTTGTAATGTTATAAACCCCCTAGTAATGATGTGTACCACATTGTGAAGGGTAAGTTATTTTCTCTTTAGCAGCTAAAAATATTTGACACTATGCACAAATCAAAGTCCTCACAAGTTAGTTGTTACACCCCAATTGTGTAGTTACTATTTAATATTACTACATAGGGTAAATATGAATGTAATGTGAATTCTGGAGATGAATAAATTATGCTTGTATTTTTTTATCAATGTGAATGCTATCTCATTTGATGTTATCTCAATTGATGTTATTTTATGGGTAAATATTGCGTATATCTGAATGGATGGTTATTGAATTATTATTCTAACTTTCGAGATGTTTATATATACAACATATGTTGTGAACAATTGACTGTCATGCGCATGTGTTAGTGGATGCAGGTATTGTTCCATTCCTCCACAAAGAGGGGAAGTATCACTCAGGAGAATATCTTGGTCGGGTAACCGGTAAAACTAAACTATCTAAGCATATACACTCACCACATTAGAATGATTGAGTTGAGTCAGTTTGTGGCTTGGTGGTAAGTCACCCTTAGTTGACATGTCTACATTTGAGAGTCTTGTTTACTACTGCATTGATTATGGGGTGATGTTTATCTATTGAGCTTTTGAGATCTTTCTTGAACTATTACGATTATATTGACAAGTGGGATGTACGTGGAATATGTGTATATATGTGCACATACATGTCAATGGGATCTAATGACATGTATATGCACATGTATAGATGTACCACATGTAAACACTTATCAATATGATGGTAATTGTGAATGGCTATATGTGAATCAAATGTGAACATATATATATGTGTATATATATATATATATATATATATATATATATATATATGTATCTAGTATATACATGTATCCATATATATATACACACACACACGCACGTGTACGTTGGTAGATGGACACACTCATATGGAAGCATCGATATAGATATACCTACCTATATGTGTACATAGAGGCATATACAGTTATACATACATACATACATACATACATATATATATATGCATACATTCAATATAATGTGTTTATTATATACTATCTTTCCTATACTCTGATATATATATATATATATATATATCGAATGTATGCTTACATTATTGGCTTATGATATATATATATATATAGTAAAGGTTATATATATATATACATAAATGATGGTATTTAAATATATATATGTATATAATATATTATATATTATAATATATATATATATATATTTAAAATATTATATTTGTTAATATAAATTGACTATCACTTACTTTGATAGAATCTGATTTATAAAGTTTGATTATAGTTAATAAAGAATATGATATTGGAGGTCAATTATTGTCACTTTTAACTATGTTTTAAGAGGTCGATAAAATAGCTTATGACTATTTTGGTGAAGTTGATTCTCACTCTTTCCGCCACATGATATGAAACACTTATATTGCATTTTGAGTTGTTGTTGATGTCGATGGACTTAGTCGACACCTTAGTAAAGATCAACTTTGACTTAGTAAACGTATTTTCTATGATATTTACATTTGTTGAAGAATTTATCAAACGTATTTACCAGCTTAAATCGACTCATCTCCTATGCAAGTCGATGGATTCTTGTTGTTAAGAATTGGTATTTGACTGTTTCTTTTAGCAATGAAACCACACCAAACAAGAGGGAGTGTGGTTGAAGTTGCCGCCACCTCTGGAAACCAAATTGTTGTAGATGTCTTCAATTCAAATTGAACATATGCTAATTGAATAAGTCTTTAGATTGTTGTCAATAATCAAGTCGACCTGTAGGTGTTTATGTTGATTATTAAGCTAGGAAGTCACCACCTTTCTACTATGTTTCATGTGTTGCTTTTCATGGAGCTTGATGTCCATTAACATGCCTAAATTTTAGGCTATGAAGTTACCAAGTTACTCTATAAATAGCTGAACTATTTCATTTGGAAGGGATGCATTCTTCCACAAGATTACACATCTTTAACAATTCCTATTTCTGCATTATTTCCATCCATACTCTATTTTACATTGTGTGAGAGAAAGGGAGTGGATTCTATTTAGTTTGTGAGGAAGATATTTTTGTGAGGAGTAAGATATCAACTTGAGAGATAAAGTTTATTTGTGACATACTTGTGAAGTTGATTATCAAGCTTTCTACTATTGGAAATGGTTGCATTGTTTCCATTTGTTTTGATAAGCGATAACAGGCATGGGGATCTCTTCTTCTTTATTATTTTACTTTTGAATGGCGTGTCTTGCATGCATGGTTGAGATGTCTTTCCCGTTATGTGCATTAGAGAAATTAGAGTGTTTTGAAAAGGATATTGAATCTTTTTTATGCTATTTTCTTAATGTGTTTTTAATTACTCCATATTAGGAGATGGGTATTTATCATAGGTACTATATAATATGCTCGATTGAACATGAAAGGCACATATGGTACAGTTAGCTAAGTTATTAATTTAACTAGGAAAGCTTGTGTTTACTCGTAGGATAGACAATCCAGTATGGGAGAGAGTTTGTGTACTTACCAGTTAAGTAGGTTTATTCCAAGTAGATTAAAATGGTGATAGGTTATCTATGGTATGATGGACTATCCATTGAAGGAAATACCTATGTGTAGCTTAAGATAGCCTTAAGTCAAATCACCCCTGAGTAGTGTATGTGATAGATGACTTCATTCAAAGTATTGAATGAGAAAACTTTGTCCAAAGTAGTGTGAATGTCTGAGACTCCACTCTACATTGTGTGACTACCAGACCACACTGTCAGTTCACTGTGATCCAATATTGCATGCTAGTTTGAGATTGTGGGATTACAAAATTCTAGTTATGTAGGACACAACATTATGCTCAGTTGGTTGTTGTTATTGGTTACTATACCAATCTCTTCGTCGAAGGGAAGGGCAATCTATCGAATGATAGATATGTGGGGGACCATATTATGAGTCTGTTGTTCATGAAAAAGTTCTTGAGTGATGCTTCTCCTCCATAGGAGGTGACATAAGAACCAAGATTTGAAGGGAAGGATCTTGGAGCATCTTATAGCTATTTGTTCTAAAGCTCATTGAGCTATGTATGTAAATGTATGCTTTCTTGTATTGATGAAACTTATAGAATTATTGAAATGAAATGGAATTTTCATGTTGTATTATGTTATGCATCTTGTTTGAAAATTATCAATAAAGAAAATAATTTTTTTTATTGCAATGGCTTATTACTTAGTTAATTTACTCGAAAGGTGAAAACTTAGAAATTTTTACTTCATTTAAGGGTTGGTATGTTACATGTGGTATCAAAGCTACTAGGTTTAACTCTGGAATCTATTAGCTCATCATTCTTTCCATCCAACGTTATCTGATGTTGTGAATTCTTGTGCCAAGATTGTGCATCTCAGATTAATGGCTCAAAAGTTAGTAATCGAAAACGAGCACTACCTCATGACCAAGAAGGAAAGAGAAGTCATTGTTACAACCATAGAAGGAACCAACTACAAAAATTCTGTATGGTTGAGTGAAACTGAAACTTTTAGTCACACACTTTCTCGGATCAGTGATGTGAAGAGGAAGATGAAGATGGAGGATATGTACAATTACTTACCAACCATCTCACTAGAAAAGTTTGATTCATTACCGCTTTCTAGGGATATGCCCTCAAAAGAAAGTGTTAGTCTAGTATTCATCTTTAGGGATCCTAGAGTTCTACTACTCGCTGAAGTAATAGTAATTTCTTCGAGTAATAAGTCTGAGGGATATGTACCATAGACACCGCCAGATGAGAAATGGTCTCATGAACTTATGTCCGCAAAAAGGGTAGACTACAATGTTGATGAACACCATATTGGCATTTCCTCTCGTAACTATGTATCAGATGATAAATCTGAAGGTTATTATACTTTTTGGGATAGGTACAAACAAATGAGAGATGAACATAAAGATAGCGAACAACAAATGTCTCAATCTGTAGGTTATACTCCTTTAAGTTATGTGTCAGAGAGTGAATCTGAAGGATACTCTCCACTCGACTATCTAAATAGTCACTCCATGTAATCAAAAGGATATTGAAATCCTCATGAAATGAATAAAATTATGTGTTTATCAAAAGAAGTGTGTGCTTAGTCTTATGTGGAATTGTTTGTGTGCATATGAATGCCATTTCTTTTAATGTTTTCTATAAGATAATTGATAACATAGTTTAGTCTAACATAGATAAAACATTCAAGTAAAGACCAATCATATAAGGATTGTGAGGACACAAAATAATCCCAGTGGAAGTCAAGAGGTTGGACAAGGAACCACTAGAGTAGAGGCTAGGCTTGACCAAATCTTGGCAAGGTTCGATAACCTTGAACAAGAAAGAGTTAAGGATAGGGTAGAAAAGGAAGTACCCATTAATGAGCATAAGGGAGAAAACTCTTCCCATGGGCATAATGAAACCCATAATCATGAGAAGGAAAAATCACCCATGCCATCTGTAGAAAGGAATAAGAAGCTCATAGCTTCCGAACTTTCCAAGGACATGAAGAAGATAATCACACCCAAGTTTGATGGAAGTGATGGAGGAGATGAAGCTGAGGTTTGGCTTCTCCAAATGGAAAAGTATTTTGAAATACAAAATTATGATGATGTTACTAAAGTAGCATGGGGTGTGTATCAGTTAGCAGGGGAAGCCTCTAACTAGTGGATGAACAAGAAGTTGAAACTTAATATCAACTCATGGAAGTTGACATGGGGAGAATTTGTGGAGAGTTTTTGCAAAAGATAGTTACCACAACTATACTATGACCAAAAACTCTCATATTTCCAAGGTTTGAGACAAGGTAACATGACAGTCAATGAATATTGGGAGAATTTCACTCGACTTCTATGCTATATTCCCATATATCACAAGGATGAATGCTTCTGCATTAGGAAATTTATAATGGGACTTAATAGTTTGATTAGAGGGGAAGTGGATATGCATGGTCCAAAAAAAATTGATCTTATATATGATAAAGCAATTAAGCAGGAGAAAAAGCTTAGGGCTAATTCCACTCGTCAAGAAAGAAGAGAGAAAAATAAGGATGTGGAGGTTCCTGACAAGATAGTTCCAAAGAAGGTGGAATCAGTGCAAAATTTTCAAGGGAAAAAGGGAAAAAGATTCTATAATAATGGAAAGGAGACTAGGAGAGAAAAAAAGGAATGATTCTAGCATGGGTAATACCAATAAGGCTAGTGAAAATATCAACAAGTTTGGAGAAACCATAGGGAAAAGAGGGTTGCCTACAGGATGTTTTAGATGTAGAGGGGATCACTATGCTAATGAGTGTCCCAATAAAACTTCTAGATCATGACCATATGGTAATCCATTACCCACACAACAAGTAATGTTTCGGCATAAGATACATGCAATAATGGATGATCATCAGGCAAAGTACCAAGTAACTCCAATTGAAACGCCAGATATTTTGTTTGGCTTACCTATTTATGTTCTTATTGATACTAGTGCAATTGAGAATTTCATTTCACCTAGAATAGCTAAACAATTATCTAGGAAGGTGGGACATGTGGAAATGTCTTAGGATGTAGAGTATGCAAAATAGACAAGAGCAAAGGTGAATCAATGTCTATTCGAGGCTAGGATAGAACTACCTAATTTTTCTATAGAAGTAAACCTTTATGTCGCACCTCTAGGATCATATGATGTTATCCTAGGTATAAATTGGTTGTGGAAACATAGGGATAAGGTAGATTGTCATTTTAAGGCTGTATAATTCCTAAAATGATTTTTGAAATCAAGTTAAATTCCAAGGGATACCTAGAGAGGTTAGGATTCGACAAATTACGACAATGCAACTTATAAGAGCTAAGAATAAAGGGTGTAAACTCTTCACCGTAAAGATTGAAGAATTTGGGAAGGATGGTGATGATGCCAAGTTCCAGAGTTTACAGGAACTAGAGGATGGTGAAATAGATGAAACTGAAATCGGATATGGAGAAGTATCCAATATTGAAAAAACAATTGGATTTCTTTCCAAATGAATTACTAGGATTGCCTCTGAAAAGAATATTTGAATTCTCTATAGATATAATTCTAGGGTCAAAACCTCTTTCTAAGGTACCTTATAGGATGACAACCACTGAACTTATGGAACTTAAAGACACAATTAGACGAATTGTTGTCGAAAGGACTGATAAGACCAAGTGTGTCACCTTCAAGAGTACTAGTCATCTTTGTTAAAAAGAAGGATGGTACCTTGTATTTGTGCATCGACTATCGTATGCTTAACAAAGCTACAGTTAAGAACAAGTATTTGTTGCCATGCATTGATGACCTTTTTTATCAAATGAGGGGAGCCACCATATTCTCTAAAATAGATCTGAGATCTGGATATCACCACTTGAGGATTAAGGATGAAGATATCTTTAAAAATGCATTCAGAACCAGATATAGAAACTACGATTTCACCATTTTACCTTTTGGTTTAACAAATGCACCTACAACATTTATGAACCTAATGAATAGTGTGTTTATGGATTACCTTGACAAATTGTATTAGTATTTCTAGATGATATTTTGAGTTATGCTAGAAATGAGGAAGAACATTGGAAGCATTTAGAAATGGTCTTACAACGTCTAAGGGAACATAGGTTGTATGGTAAACTTTCCAAGTGCATATTCTTCCAAAAGAGGGTACATTATTTAGGTCATGAGATCTCAGTAGATGGAATTATTGTACATCCAACTAAGATCAAGGTAGTACTTGAGTGGAATGTACTTAAGAATGTGTTGGAGGTAAGAAGTTTCATGGGTTTAGCAGGGTATTATCGGAAGTTTGTTGTGAAGTTCTCTAAGATCGCTTTCCTGATTACTTCTTTACAAAAGAAAGGAAAAAGATTTGAATGGACTAAGAAGTGTCAAGAGATTTTTGACCTACTCAAAGAGAAATTAACCACCACACTGATCTTAAAAGTACCAGATCCTGAAGGTAACTTTACGGTTATCACAGATGCATGCGGAAAAGGGTTAGGAGGTGTATTAATGCAAGATGGGAAAGTAATTGCTTATGAATCTAGGAAGTTGAAACCTTATGAGATGAGTTATGCATCACATGATTTAGAATTAGCAGTTGTGGTTCACGCATTGCAAATGTGGAGGAACTATTTGTTAGGAAAACCCTTTTAGCTGAAAACTGGCCATAATGGGTTAAAGTACCTTTTTAGTCAACCTAATCTGAATGCTAGACATAGAAGATACTTAGAGTTAATAGCTGACTATGATTTTAATATCGGTTATATTAAGGGGAAAGAAAATCAATTTTCCAATGCATTAAGTCGAAGATGTCACATTGCTTCTATAGTAACAATTCAAACTAATTTTAAGGGGCAAGTACTCCAAAAGTGCAAGGAGGATGAGTATTACTTGCAAGTTAAGAAAACACTCACTGATAATCCACAAGATTATCCAAGTATTAAGGTTTTCATTTTGAACCTAATGGATTACTTATATATAAGGGTAGAATGTATGTACCTAACATAAAAGAATTAAGAAATCTAGTATGGAAGAAAATACATGAAGCACCGCACTTTGGACATCCTAGAGTGATGAAAATGATGGTGATGTAAAACCATTATACTTCTGGAAGGGAATGAAAGGAGACGTTGCTATTTTTGTGGCTAGGTGTCTTAAATGTCAGAGGGTGAAAGTTGAGCATCATCATCCTGTAGGATTGTTATACCCACACGATATACCAAAGAGGAAGTGGCAAGTCATAAGTATGGACTTTGTGCAAGTATTGCCTATGTCAAGGAATAAGCATAATGCCATTCTTGTGGTTGTAGATAAGCTTACCAAAGTAGCACATTTTATACTCGAGAACCTAACTGATGGAGCACCTATCATAGAAAGAAAATTTGTGCAAGAAGTGTTTAGATTGCATGGGATTCCTGAAAATATTATTTCAGATAGGGATGCACGAGTCACTTCTAGGTTTTGGCAAACCTTGTTTTCTGCACTAGGGACTCAATTGAATATTAGCTCAGCATATCATCTGAAAATGGATGGGCAAACTGAAAGGTTTAACAAAGTATTGGAGGACCTACTTAGGATGTATTGCATGGATCAATAGTACAAGTGGGAAGATTACTTACCCTTAGTTGGATTTTCTTACAATAAATCTTATCATTCTACGATAAAGATGGCTCCTTTCGGAGCTTTGCATGGCCGAAAGTGTCGAACTCCTATAAGTTGGGATAAACTTGAGGATTAAGTGATTCTTGGGCTAGAGATGTTGGTTGAAATGGATGAACAAGCTAAGATTGTTAAGAAAAGGTTAGTTGAAGCTAACAATAGACAAAAAAGCTACACTGATGGGTAATCCCACAATACTGGTTTACAATTTTTTGCCAAACTAGACATTGAACTGATTTTTTCTAACTAAATCTTCATTTTCGAGCACCTATAGCGGGTAAACAGTGAGGAATTTGAAGATGATGCAAACTAGTGATTTGTGACATTTTTTCTATAGATTCTAAATATATTTTTTTCAATATTTTTGGAATTAGATTGCACTTATTTTTCCATCTCCTTCGAAAACTATTTTTTTCAATAAACGCCATTTTAAAGGAGTGACGCTAACCGTATACAACATAAAAAAAAATTCAGGAAGGATAAAATTCTATTTTTTTCAAATTTAGATTTATAGCTATGATATCTAGTGCTTCCAATTGGTTTCATAGTGTTTTATTGAATATTTTTTCCTTAATCAAGTTTCAAAGTCAAAACCAATTACAATTCAAACATAGGCAAACCATATACAACATAACTTTTTTTGTATGTATCGAAATTCTTTTTTTTTTCTTTTGGATCAAGGACTTCAATATCTAGTGCATTGATATTTTTCAAAAAAAAAATTGATAATCTACTTTTTTCCACGTGCATAACAAAGAGCTTGATTTTCTGTTAAAAACCTATGTTTAATCAAACTAAAATAATAAATACATAATAAAACCAAAACATATTGAAATTATATTCATTGGATAGCTCATTCTGAGGACTACCATCATCCAATTGGGTTTGTGAAGTCTCCTCCATTTTCATCCTCAACTTGAGCTTTGAAGGGAAAACTTCTGGAGTTTTTGGGTGCTAGAGGGGGAGAAGGGGGGAAAAAGGGGGTTCGAGTGAACCCCCTTTGGAGGTTCGCTCAAACTGGGGTTCACTCGAACTTGGAGGTTCACTCAAACTAGGGTTCACTCTAACCAAGATTCGAGTGAACCCCCTTTCCACAACCCTTTCCTTTTCTTTTTTTCTCGAGAAATGTGGGACCCAACATTTAATGGGTTCGCTCGAAGGGGGTTCGGGTTCACTCGAACCAAATGTTCGTATGAATTCCCAAAAACCATTTTTTTTTGCATGGGGGCATTTTTTGTAACTTTTCCTTCCTCACTAGAATTGTAAACTAGTTTTGTGGGTTTACCCTAATGCTAAGATCTAGTGCCCCATAATTTTTCCTTAGGACAAAGTATTGTTCAAAGTGAAACCTCACAAGAGCTCTATTAAATTTGGAAAGTCTTCTAGGTTAGCCCCACGTTATGTTGGACCTTTTGAGATTCTAGAGGAAATTAATCCAGTAGCTTATTGAATAACGTTGCCACCAACTCTTGCCAGAATGCATAACGTCTTCCATGTGTCCTACCTTGAAAATTATATACTAGGGGATAATCATGAAATTGATTGGACTACTTTATAGGAACGAGACCCCAGAGTAGTAACTCTTGAGCCTGTCAAGGTGCTAGGAACACGTAATATACTCTTGCGTAAAAGAGAGGCCTTGCAGTGTAAAGTCTAGTTGGAATAGTACACAAAAGACTCAGCTACTTGGGAGGACTATGCAGAAATTCAGTAGAAATTTCCTCATACTCTTAATAATTTTGAGAATGTTTGAACAATGTGTTGTTAGTTGTTATGTTTTAATAATACCTAAACTCATTGGGGACGATGATTCATAAGGGGTGGACTATGTTACACACCAATTGTGTAGTTACTATTTACTATTACTACATAGGGTAAATATGAATTTAATGTGAATTCTGGAGATGAATAAATTATGCTTGTGCCTTGTTATCAATGTGAATGTTATCTCATTTGATGTTATATTAGTTGATGTTATTTCATGGGGAAATACTGCATATATGTGAATGGATGGTTATTGAATTATTATTCTAACTTTGGAGATGTTTATATATAGTGCATAGGTTGTGAAGAATTGACTACCGTGTGCATGTGTTAGTGGATGCAGGTATGTGTTCCATTCCTCCAAGCGGAGGGCAAGTATCACTCAGGAGAAGATCTTGGTTGGGTAATCAGTAAAAGTAAACTATCTGAGCATATACACACACCACATTGGAATGATTGAGTTGAGTCAGTTTTTGGGTAGTTGGTAAGTCATCCTTAGTTGATATTTCTGCATTTGAGAGTCTTGTTTACTACTGCATGCATTATGGGGTGATGTTTATCTATTGAGCTTTTGATATCTTTCTTGAACTATTATGATTATATTAAAAAGTGGGATGTACGTGGAGTATGTGTATATATATGCACATATATATGTCAATGGGATCTAACCACATGTATATGCACATGTATAGATGTACCACACATAAACACTTATCAATATGATTGCAATTGTGAATGGCTATATGTGAATCAGATGTGAACATATATATGTATAGTATATACACGTATCCATATGTATATGCATATCGATACACACATACGTTCACACATGGACACACTCATACAGATGCATCGATATAGATATACCTACATATACGTGTACATAAAGGCATATGCATTTATACACACGTATATATATATATGCATGCATTCAATATAATGTGTTTATTATATACTTTCATGTACTCTTATATATATTGAATGTATGCTTACGTTATTGGCCTAGGATATATATGTAAATAAACATATTAACAGTTATATATATATATATATATATATATATATATATATATATATATAAATACATGATGGTATTTAAATACATATATATGTATATAATATTATATATATATATTTAAAATATTATATTTGTTAATAGAAATCGACTATCACTTACTTTAATAGAAGTTGATTTATAAAGGTTGATTATAGTTGATAAAGACTATGATATTGGAGGTTGATTATTGTCACTTTTAACTATGTTTTAAAAGGCTGATAAAATAGCTTGTGACTATTTTGGTGAATTCGATTCTCACTCTTTCTACCATGTGATATGAAACACTTATATTGTATTTTTAGTTGTTGTTGATGTCAAAGGACTTAGTCGACACCTTATTAAAGATCAGCTTTGACTTAGTAAATGTATTTTCTATGATATTTACATATGTTGGAGACTTTGTCAAACGTATTTAGCAACTTAAATCGACTCATCTCCTATGCAAGTCGATGAATTCTTACTATTAAGAATTGGTAGCTGACTGTTTATTTTAGCAATGAAACCATGCCAAACAAGACCCAGTGTGGTTGAAGTTGGCGCCACCTCTAGAAACCAAAGTGTTGTACATGTCTTCAATTCAAATCGAACATATGTAGTTTGAATAAGTCTTTAGATTGATCTCAATAAGCAAGTTGACCTGTAGGTGTTTATGCTGAGTATTAAGCTAGGAAGCTACCACCTTTCAGCTATGTTTCATGTGTTGCTTTGTATGAAGCTTTTTTTCCATTAACATTCCTAAAATGTAGGCTATGAGGTTACCAAGTTAATCTATAAATAGTTGAACCATTTCATTTGGAAGGGATGCATTCTTTCACAAGATTACACGTCTTTTGTAATTCCTATTTCTGCATTATTTCCATCCATACTTTGTTTTACATTGTGAGAGAGAAAGGGAGTGAGTTCTATTTGGTTTGTGAGGAAGATATTTTTGAGAGGAGTAAGTTATCAACTTAAGAGATAGAGTTTATTTGTGACATACTTGTGAAGCTGATTATCAAGCTTGTTGTTGTTGGAAAGGGTTGCATTGCTGCCATTTGTTTGGATAAGTGATAACAAGCATGGGGATCTCTTCTTCTTTGTTATTTTACTTTTGAATGATGTGTCTTGCATGCATGGATGAGATTTCTTTCCTAGTATGTGAATTAGAGAAATTAGAGTGTTTTGAAAAGGAAATTGAAGCTTTTATGTTGTTTTCTTAATGTGTTTTTAAGTACTCCATAGTAGGAGATGGGTGTTTATCATAGGTATTATATACTAGGCTTGATTGAACACGAAAGGCACATATGGTACACTTAGCTAAGTTATTGATTTAACTAGGAAATCTTGTGTTTACTCCTAGGATAGACAATCCAGTATGGGAGGGAGTTTGTGTACTTACTAGTTAAGTAGGTTTATTCCAAGTAGATTAAAATGGTGATAGGTTATCTATGGGATGATGGACTATCCATTGAAGGAAATACCTATGTGTAGCTTAAGACAGCCTTAATTCAAATCACCCCTAAGTAGTGTATGTGATAGATGACTTCATTTCAAGTATTGAATGAGAACACTTTGGCCAAAGTAGTGTAAATGTCTGAGACTGCACTCTAGATTGTGTGACTACTGAGACTACACTGTCAATTCACCATGATCCAATATTATATGCTAGCTTGAGATTGTGGGATTACAAGGTTATAGTTATGTAGGACACAACACTATGCTCAGTTGGTTGTTGTTATCGGTTACTCTACCAATCTCTTCGTTGAAGGGAAGGTCCATCTATCAAATGATAGATGCGCGGGGGACCACATTATGAGTCTGCGGTTGGTGGAAAAGCATTTGAGTGATGCTTCTCCTCCACAATAGGGGACAAAATAACCAAGATTTGAAAGGAAGGATCCTCGACCATCTTACAACTATTTGTTCTAAAGCTCATTGAGCTATATATGTAAATGTATGCTTTCTTGTATTGATGAAACTTATAGAATTGTTGAAATGAAATAGAATTCATGTTGTATTATGTTATGCATCTTGTTTGAAAATTATCAATAAAGAAAAGATTTTTTTTATTTCAATGGCTTGTTACTTAGTTAATTTACTCGAAAGGTGAAAAATTAGAAATTTTTACTTCATTTAAGGGTTGGTACATTACATTAGCCTTGTTAATTGAAGTAATGTACATACTTGAGCTAGCCTCAAAAGTTGAAGACTTGCTTTGAGATTATCTGCATCTACTAGAGCTTTTCCTTCGAATTTTTTCATCTTTATTGAATTACCAAGGGATGTGCCTGGCCTCTCCTTCACTGATCCATTTCTTTCTTTGATACCCATACAAGAATTTGTAGCTCTAATTGCAAGGCATCTCGCTGAATTTCTTCTTTGCTGATTTAAAACATGACTTAGCTGTTGAAGAATCACCATTAAGAAGACTTAAAAGCATCGTCAAGAAATTATCATAAAAATTGTAGCTTACCAAACAAAAAAAATTTGAAACTTACCATTACACCTACATTGAGGAGAAATAATGGCCTATTTCACCAAATGAATCTAGCAAAGTAGGTTAAAATTGCTACAACCATATGGAGAAACTCCTTGAGAAGTTAAAATAACCCCTAAACATGTTATTAGAAAAATATATAAATACTAACACTATGCACAATATATCTTCTAGGGATTTAGCAATAATGAAATAATGGAATAAATTCTGCCCTATCTCTTTGCATCGAGTATGAGCACAACACTAATAACAACTCATCTCATAAGTGAGATTTTTTATATTTTATGGCTTAACTCAAGAAATTGAATTCTACACAACACCTAGCCACCAATAAGTAGATGCAGACGAGATTTTTAGAAGGAATACTATTTTCAACTTTTAATAGAAAACAAAACACAACTCCAACCTTGGATAAAACCACTAAATTTATACATAGTTGCATCTTAAGTAGATATATAATATCAATACAAAGGTTCATATTAGCAAATACATGGGTGTAGAAAACATTCACTTAAATAATAATCTCAACAACATAGGTGTAGCATCAATGACCATTAACAAATATTCTGGTCCAAGCACTTAGCTTGATGGTTGAACATGTTATGTCTTCATTCTATACATTGAAATTCTAGCAATGGTGGAAACTGAATGAGCAAGTGACCATGGACAAAATCAAGTTACATAATATGACATAAATGTGATAGAAGACTTGCCTAAGCTATGAATATTGCTCAACGAAATGTTACTATGATTTTTTATAACAAAATGAATATTTTTTTATCATTTCACTAGTTCTAGCAATGATATTTTCTTGTGATTTTATTTTCCTTCAAAACAAGTTCAATGAAAACTGAATCCATTTAATCTTCTTATATCATGATTAATACATATATATAGCATTTATAATATTTTAATTTTTTCCCCTCAAATAAAAAAATAAATGTCAAAAGAACCAAGAAAAGTTAAAAGGTGCATGACCATCTAGATATAGTCATATAGGTATGGATGTAATGGATACTAATTATAAGACACAACAGATGCATACATGCAATAATGTTTCAAATGCTATATCTAAAAATACAAAAGATGTGAATACATGTGGCATAAACACATAAGATATAAAATATTTTTGAAACAAACTAAGTGATTTATAAATTGAGATGCTTTATGAGGCTCAGTGAGGTATGTGATAGTTTCAGACAATGTACTTTGAAATTTTTTAAAACTTGAAATTTTTTATCAGGTTAATTTCCCACAACTTACTATTTATCATGAAGATTGAACTCCTGAAATAACTGTAAATAATGATGTTATAGAAAGCATGTTTTTCATATCAATAAGTAGTAATTTAAGCTTTTTCATTTTCTTCTTTTGGACAATTGTTTTGGTACAATGTCCTAGTGGACTTGTGAACCCCAAATATTTGAAGAGAACCTTTAAACTGACTACTTTAGATGACATATATACTATTAGAGAAGACTGATATTGTTATGGCTCTCTACATTGGAAGATATGTTGACCAATAAAAATAGCAAAAAATATTTTTTTTTGTGAAGGATAGGTATCTTTAAATAATCAACAAGATAGAAACTAACATGCTACACAATGTATAGACTAGATATTGAGAAGAAGTGTATGAGGGTATGTGTAGGATCATGATGAGACAAAAAGTGGTGATATCTAAGTGATATGATGGCTTATGTGGCTGACGACTTTTTTTTACCCAAAATTGATGAAACAAAAAGGGTTTTTAAAGGAGATTCTCAGCTCTCCACCAATATAAATTATGTTTTACTTTGAATTTAATATATAATTATTATTCATTTTCTATTTGAATTACGACTAAAGTCTTGATTGATAGGCTGATTGAAAAACATCTATAGCTTTCAAACGGTATCATATTTTTTGAATCCGAAACATGTGCCACATTCTATGATTTGCATACTATAGGATTAAAAAAAATGAACTTCATGAAGTTTTGACCAAGTTAAGGTGGTTAGACATACAGGTTTTTATATTTTTTTAAATTTTTAATAAAAAAATCATAATTAATTATTTACTTGGAAAAAAATTACAAAAAAATATACATCACATCAGGACATGAGTCCCTGCTTACATCTAAAATCTTATAAAAAAATATTATCATTTTATTGTAGTTAGGGTGGTCAGACATACACCTACTTCTTATTTTTTCCCTGAAATTTAAGTTACTACTGCATTGAAATTTCAAATTTTCACCAAATAGATTTTTGTAAAAAAATAAACTTAGTAGTTTAGAAACTAAATTGAATTTTCTATAGATTCTATTCTTACATATTTTTGAAATAATATAGATAACTTATTCAAATTTTTACGTCAAGTTTCCTAACTCTGATTTTCTTAATTTTATTGCCACTTAAGGGCCTGTTTTTTCCATGATGATCCTGCACATACCCATGAGCCACGTTTCACTATTATGAAACACCTAATCTACATAATCATTTTGTGAAGTGAATCTTCATATGCTAAAGCACAAGCGGATGTTCTACAAGTTGCATTCATTATTTTTTTTAGTTGCTTTTGTCCAAGGCATCGTTTATATAGTGAGCAATTTCCTAGCAAGCTAAACTCAAATCTTATGGCATATATGTAAATACCTAACAGATTCAAATCTTAAGGAAAACAAATGGAACCTTTGGAGATAATTGAATTAAATGTGTTTTTAAATCATGTGTATTAAGAATGAATTGATGTAAAAAATTGTACACAATCAAATCTAGAAGTCTTTGAACAATATTGTTGTACTTATCGCAACATCACTCCATTAGTGCAATGACTGTATATGCATATGCTTTGAATCTAAACAATAGAAGAGAAAATGACAATGTTCTTTTGGCCTCAATTGTTCAACAATATTAGGTTCCAAAATTTTAGGCCATGCTACTAGACACACCATCATTTAAAAGACCAAAGGTAATGCTTAAGGATAACATTAAAATAGGCAAAACAAAATGCAACCAAAACAAAATAATAAAATAATACATTGCGGCCATGAAATTTTGGGAAAACCATATAATATTAAAATAGGTGAAGATTCAAACCAGTAAAAATATATTATTTAAATAAAGATAGCATAAGCTCTCACATTTTAAAGCAGAAAACAAAAGCTAGAAAATAATCCACTTATCTGTATTGAGAGCTGAGAGGAAAAGCTTAAAGGTGTGCTATGATGAAATACCTTATAAATGAGGGCAATACTAAATTCTTTCCCTCTCCCTTCCTTTCCAGCAATGAAACCCTAACCCCTACACAAACTGACGTAACTAAAAATTTCTCAAAACAAAATTCGATTCCTTGAAGCAAAAAAAAAATGAAACATATCAGGGTTTTGATAGAACATGTTATCGTTACACAATTTCTTATGGTACTAATATTATCCCTTGCTTCGATTCTCCTTGCACTTGTGCATTCAATGGCTTCATAGAAACTAGTCCAAAAAATCAGAGGATTAGAATTGGTCAAGCTTTGGGGTTATAAACAAAAATGCACTTGATAAGAAAGTAAGACTACAGGATTTTCATTGTCACAAAATGATGCAAACAAACTTCTGCTTCAAAACCCTACTTGTAAATCGAAGTTGAGGCACATGAACACAAGTTGAAGCTGAGGCACATGAACACAATGCATAAACAACATAAATAACCCTCACCATGAAGAATGCCACCTAACCCTCATTGCCTTGAAGCTTGATTTAGCCCATGTATGCAAAATGTGATACCAAAAACAAGCCACATTACTTTCTTTCAACAATGCCACATGCTCACAGGAACATGGCAACAAAGAACGTTGAGACAACAAAAACATTAGAAACTAATCCAAAAAGTTTCCTCCCTTCATTTTTGATTTGTTGCAACAAGGATTTTTAAATGACAAAAAAAAACCATGGGCAAAAAAAATGGCAGCCAATCAGAAATTTGGGAAAAACACCCAAAAATTTTGGTTTAATAAAATAAACGCCATAGACCATAGGATAAATGAGAATATCATCGTCTAACACTAGTTCCGAGAAGCCTTAATAGTAAAATCAGCCCACTCAAAAATATTGATCTCTGCCTAAAAGACAAAGACTAATAATAGTGAGCTCAAGGAGCTCACACTAACTTTCTTGCATATCATCATCATAGATGAATACATTCTTTGACTAATTAAGAGTTAATCATGAAATTCTAATTTTTGTATATACATGTTAAAAATAGGCTAAATTCACACCTATTGGATTCAATCCAATTAGCCCAATCTAAAACCAATCCAACAACAATGCAAATATTGAAATTTAAGGTCCCAAGCTTGAATCAACATAGAGTATTGAAATTTTTGGTCACAAGCGTACCTTGATAGCTTCCATTTTGGGAAATATTTCAAGGTTCCTTTTTTGTTTTGTTGATAGGTTTGTTGATATGGTTTTCCTAAAAATAATTCCTATCATGAACCACACTTTGACAAATTCTTCGGTATGTAAATGCAACCATACATTTTTTAGTCATGATAGGAAGTCATTTTCATAAGGCAACTTAAATGACACAAAATCATGTGGAAAGTTGAGTGATATCAAGAATCAATATTGGACAAAATCATCAACGCTTCTTTAAACTCACTAAAAATCATAAATGCCCAAATGGTTAAGAGAAGTCCTTTCAATAATGAAAAAATGAATTTGAAAGTGAATGAAATAAAATATCTCATTTAGTTGTAAGGATTCAGTTTTAAGGGATATAAGTTTTAAATAAAATTAGTATTATATATTTTTAACAAATCAATATAAAATATGTTAGATATTTTTTTCAGATATTTATTTCATTTATGTATGTCAAATTGATTTAAAAATAAGAAAGATTGATAAATATCTCTCTCAATATATTTAACATGGATTTGATAAAAATATATATGTTAATATATAATATATTTCTATAAAAATACTTATAATATTAAATATTTAAGTAATAAAAAAATTATATATATACACACAAATAAATATTATTGAAGTATCCATTTAATTTTTTACTATTGCACTTAAATAATATACACACAAATTAAATAGTGGAATAATGTAAAATTAAATGGATGCTTCTATATATGCTAGTAGGTTGAAACAATCAAAATTTTGACCAAATGGGTAGATGGGTAGAGGGTAGATTGGCCCTCTACTAAAAAATTATAATTTTAACAAACTTTCATACAATAGGCATAGAGGCCTAAAAACTTGTAAAAAATCAAAGTTATCGAACTTGCTGAAACAAAAGGTATTTTCTCATTTCTTGAGCCTTCTGGATGTAATGACAGTATTCATTTGGCTCCATGACATTGATGACAAATCTATGTGTGAGAGTCACCTTGATGTGGGAAGGAATGTGCTGTCATGGTTCTAATACCATGTTGGAGAATACCAAGGTCACAAAGCTCAAATTGATAACCTTCCACAAGTGAAAATATGAGCATATTTGTATGTCTATTAATATATGATGAAGAGTGTATAATAAAATGAGAAATCCTTGCATATATACACAAGTAAGAGGAGGTAGGAAGGTAGGACAAGACAAATGACTAACCCTCCAAATGTGCAACATTTATGAGCTCACTTGATAGGTGCATGAGCAAGTGTAAAGTATGCATACAATAGGTGTCTCAAGTGACAAGAACACATGTTTTAATGAGCTATAAAGTAAGAAAAAAGCCTAAAATTCCTAAGTAAACTTAAGTTATGAGTGTTAATAGGTCAATCATAGAAAGGAGATATCCTAACTAGATGGATAAAGACTCTATTTACACTAAACTTTATTTCCTATAGTCAATGGAAAGCTCTCTTTGACTTATTGTATAGTGATGTCAATGGTATTTATAGATTTTACTATTTATAATAGAAAATTATAAGAAGTTAGAAACTAACATTATTTCATATCTTTATAAAATTCTAGTAATCTATTCCTCACCCTTGATCTCTAAAGTAAATTTCAACCCTTCATTGTCATGGTTGAATGTCTATTTAAGAAATCTCCTCCAAAGGATAATGACACAACATTCCCATTGAAGTAAATTCTTACCAATTTAAACATTTCTAGTGAGGGAGAAATCAAAATCCCTTGGTATCTTTACAACTATATCATCATGGAGAAATCTAAAGAATCATTAAGTTCTAACTTGTGTTGTGTATTATTTACATGTTCATTATGCCTTCATTTTTCTATAAAATGAGGTGTATGTTTGATTTGGATAGATTTTACTATATTTAAAGTGCATTAATTTTGGTTGTTTGTTTGAGTTTTGCATCATTACTAATGTATCAAATTATATGATGTTCTATTGAGATTCAATTATGTAGTTTTTAAGTCAAACTTTATTAATCTATATTTCATAATTAGTAGTTCATAAAAATCAATCTCTCATGACCATGAATGGTCCATTTAGTACTCTTTGCATGTAAATGTTATTCAAAATGGAAAAACATCAAGAATTCCTATGAAGAAAAACCTTTCAAGTATTATTTGAAATCAATCACTCTCAACCATAGAGTTTTTCCCATCTAGCAAATGGGATATAAAATTAAGTAGGCTTAATCTTGGATAAAACTCCATGGTTGAGAAGATTTGAGCCTAAGTGGTATTGAGATGGGTGACCTCATGAGAAGTATTGAAGCTTCACCCCTATGAGTGTCACCTAATATAATTAGTTATAAATAAACCATTCATACTCACAAGAGATAGATTCTTACGAACTAATACTCATAAAATATAGGTAAATAAAAATTTGACAAAGCATCATATTATGTCATTTATTTTGGATTTGATTGTGTGAGGTTTTTCTAGAACCAAAATTTTGGATCAAACTTTGTGATACATCATTTCCACCTCCTTGATCTCTCTAACATATTTATGATGGATCATGAAGTGTGATTCGAAACATTGATGTTATATAAATCTCACACAATTAAATCCAAAAATGGTAGCAAAAACCTCATGGATAATGGAAATATGATAACTTTAATTTTATAATACAATTATACAATGTTTTAGATATAAATCTGATTCTTACATCGAAGAGAATTATTATAATAGTCATAATAGGATCAACAATAGAAAAATATGAATTGAAACACAAGTTGGAATTAGTGTTGCCACAATAGTGTGTCCCACTTTTGGGACATCCTAGGTTATTCTTGAAATCATTTTTTTTTAAATGATGATTTAAGGCTTTAGGGGTTCCATATAAAGGATTTTAATTGAAGAGGGTTAGATCATCTACCCTATTAGATCAAACTTTCTTAGAACCGCCCTAGTCTTATATCAAGCCCTCAATGGAGTCTCTTTCACATGTATCAAAGTGTTGACAAAAAAATCACTTTTACTTCACCTTTTACAAAATCAAATGAAGTCATTTAAGAGATCTATTTTGTAGGTATGTATCCCTAATTATAAGATTTCTAAAAGTATAACTTTAAATATATTTTTTATTATTATATTGATTTTATTTTTCTTGTGAATGTAGGTTTCTCATTGAACATCAAGGTATTTGTTCATACACGTGGAAAATTTTGAAAAAATAGAGATTTTCTTTTTAAAATATCTATGCACTAGGCATTGACATCCTTATTTAAACAAAAGAGGAAGAATTTAATTAAAATTAATACAAAAAAAAAATGCATTATTGAAGTATCCTTTGTTTGATTTATAGTTAATCTCACTTCAAAAAGATAAAAAAATATGCAACCAAAAATTATGAAAAAATATTTGTGCACTAGATATCGGTGTTACAAATTTATTTTGAAATATTTTCTACAAATAAAATTATGCTTTATTGAAGTTACTGTTAGCTTATTTTTTCCTTTGGCTTAAGATAGCCTTCATAAGGTTGCTCTTGCCATTTTAAAGGTCTTAGTGTTGTCTCTAGCTTTAAGACTTGCAAGAGGTTGGAAATGTTCTTAAAAGATAAATTTAAATGAATTGTTTTGTTATTTTCAAGGATACGTCATGTCTTTCGCATTTTAAAAGGAATTTTAACACTTATTAAATTTTAAGATACCTTATTTATGTCAAAATCCATGTGCCTGAGTTAAGGAGGGAATTTTTTCGAAAAGGTTAAATATATTTCAAGAATAATTTTGTAAGGGTTAGGTTGTTTCTTCCTTGAAAAACCCACATTCAGGAAGAAGACAAAATCATGATATCTTGTAGAAAAGAAGTGGTATTCAGAATTCACAATACACCTCTCTCCTATGTTCACATACATATTCAAAATAGAAGTTGGCTTGAAAGTTGCATTAGCTACCTTGTATGGAGTTGAAAATATACATTGCACAATAAAGGAACTGAAGTTTATGGCATTTTGAAGGAAGTTTGAAAGATCCCTTCTTTTCATTTATACCCCACGTTACATATTTTGCATGACCCCTTTCACAAATTTTCCAAGTATGCCTTCCTATATTGGATATTTGAACATTATAGAGTTTTCATAGGTATATTCAAGTTACATGGTGACAAATAAAGTTTGTTGGGAGAAAATGTGAACATGAAATAGAGGGAGCCTTTAATAGATTTTTCAGGGTCACTTACTTGTGGCTAAACAACATGATTCTTGTTTGAGAAGCATGCAAGGATTTAAGCTTGACATTCATTTCAAGGTCAAGAAGAAAATAATATAAGTAATAAACTTCCTTGATGCTTCTCTAAAACTATGATTTAAATGTGTAAAGAGATTAGATATTTCAAACATGCACTCAAATATATTGCATTTATGTTGGAGGAGATATTCTTAGTAGATAAATAAATCCATTGGAAACTTTGAAGTCCACTTCGATGATTACCTAACTTAATTAACCCATTGATCAACCTTTCAAACTACAACCATTCAAGAATTGAAGGAAAGTCACTGTTGAGAGCTAACTAGGGTATTAAAAACTCTAATAAAGGTTTTGTATAAGAAATAAAAGCTACAAGTCTACATATTTTAAATTTTTAATAATCCAGTAAACCCTAAAGGTATCCTAAACTTGCATCAACAATTGAAGAGTCTTGCTAAAATATTTACAATGTAGACATACCTTCGTTAAACCATAAACCTTATAAAAAATCCTCGAAGGTCTTACATGGAATTTTGACCTATATATGGTATACTTGGAACCTTGAATACGATGGGATCTATTTTTAATGGTACACTTACTAGAATAATATGGAAAATTGAAGAAGATGAAACTTCTCAAATAGGGATCCTAAAATTTAGACCTAGCTATTCTAAAGAAAATAGAGAATTTGATCCTAGTTGTGAAGTGTAAAAGAATGATTGGTATTTCTTGAAATGAAGTGTTTGGGAAATGAAGAAGAACATGGGACATTTTAACAATTGAAACCCATGCATCATTAAAGAAATTTTTAGAAAATATTATTACATACACCATGCATCAAAATTTTATGCATAAGGAGCAGGTGAGATTAATTCAAGCCACTTTCCATGTCCTCATAGCTTGATTGGAGTAATTGAAAGTTGATTCTAACATGTCGAAAGGATATTTATTGAAGATTTTCAAGTTTCGGAAGGCCCCATGGAATTTTTTGGATAAAAAACAGGGCCTATAGCCTTCTTTTGAATCAACAAAAGGGTCAATATTTTCATTTTCAAAGGATTACCCAAGGTTTTAATATGATGATAAGGTAGTACCACATGGGTGAAGCCACAATAGTGGTTTACAATTCAAATGAGGAAGGAAAACTCACAAAAAATGACCTCAAGGCAAAAAAATTGATTTTAAGGGTTCGTACGAACCTTCTTGTTTGACCGAACCAAAAAGGGGTTCGCACGAACTAGGGTTCGACCAAACCCCTTTGAATTTTGGCTGCCAAAAAAAGCATTACAATGCATAGGAAAGGGGTTCGAGTGAACCTCTTTGAAGGGGTTCGCTCGAACCAAGGTTCGACCGAACCCTGGTTTGAATGAACCCCTAGAGGTTCGCTCGAACCCCTATGGGTTTGAACGAACCCCCTTATCCCTAATCCCCCATCTGAGACACAAAAAAACCCTAAATTTTGGCACTTCGGAGCTCGGGTTGAGGATGAAAATGGAGGAATCTTCACAAACCCAACTAGAATTAGGTAGTCCTCAAAATGAGCTATCCAACGAATATAATTTTAATATGTTTTTGGTTTTATTATGTATGTGTTTTTTTAGTTTTATTAAACATAGGTTTTTCACTAAAAATCAAGCTCTTTGTTTTGCACATGTGGAAAAATAGTAGATTATCAAAATAAAATTTTAAAAAATATGCTGAGGCTGGCTATTGATGTCCTTGATCCATTAAAAAAAAAAAATTGAATTTTGATTCATACAAAAGAAGTTATGTTGTATACAATCCGCCTATGTCTGAATTGCAATTGGTTTGACTTTGAAACTTGATTAAGGAAAAAATATTCAATAAAAAACTATGAGACCAAATCAAAGTGCTAGATATCATAGTTACAAATCTAAATTCAAAAAAATATAATTTTATCCTTCATAAAAAAAAAGTTACGTTGTATACGGTGAGCGTCACTTTTTAAAAATGTTGTTTTATGAAAAAAACCAGTTTTCATGGGAGATGCAAAAAAAAGTGCAATCTGATTCCAAAAATTTTGAAAAAAATATTTTTAGAATCTAGAGACAAAATGTGATGAGACTCTAGTTTGCATCATCTTCAAATTCCTCACGGTTTAGCCGCAATAGGTTCCCGAATATGAAGATTTAGTTAAAAATAATAATTGCAGTGTCCAGTTTGGCCAAAAATTGTAAACCACTATTGTGGGATCACCCACATTCCTCATCACTAAAGCTCGAAGAATCTCCAAGATTATCCTTAGATAATAAAGAATCTTCAAGAATTTTTTCTGATTTAAAAAAAAATCTTTTATTAATGACATGCTTGATACTACCCATAGGCATGACCATTACAGTGGAGATTTCAAAGAGAACATAAAAATTATAGTTGATATAACAAAGTCAAATGTAGAAGATAAAAAATAATGCTCTTTCTCTTGTTTCGATTCCTCCCATGTTTTCCTCAACATGTAAAAGTGGTGAAGATTCTACAAAATATTTTCTAAGAATGATGCCTCTACTGAAGAATCTCTTGCAAGCTTTACCAAGAAGGGTGAACTTATGGAACTTGGAAATAAGTGAGCAAAGATTCAATATTGTTGACATGAATCCAACCAACATGGAAGACCTTGTTGAGGTGATAACATCAATAGAATTCATCCTACTCATTGCAATATGTTAGCATATAGTAGCTATAAGGGGATGATTGACCTAATTGACATGTGGAAATCAGCTTTGTGTGACAATCACAAAAATTTATTTGAACAAGAAGCACCTAGCACATGATCTTTTTTTATAGATATAATAACTTCAATCTTTAATATTATGTTTGGAAAGGATGATAGATATATCCTTTATCATGACTATATGACTCCCAAGCTTTGGGATATAAACATAGAACCTCATCTCATTACAACATTTATAATCCACGATCACCTATGGCCCAAGCCATGTGACTTATATGAGAATGACTCATTTTTGACAAATTTGAGTTTTGTCTAAGTGGGGATGTATTTCATGTGGCAACTAGCTAATAGTAATCCATTCCAATATTTTTGATTATGTTCCTAGTAGTGAGGAGGCAACCATGTTGGAAGCTAGAAAAAGTACTAATAGAAGGCATTATATGTAGGCCTCTTCTAAGCCTTCAAGATATTTTAGTAGTCTCACTCATGTGCATACAAGATGTGCTCTAGTAAAACTCCAAGGTTGATGCGACATGATATGTGTAGAAACTTTGTTATTTAAGTCAGTGGAGATAGTTGATAAGTTGATAGGTCATAGGTTGTTCATATACTAATTCCAAAGCTATAATGGTTGTCAAAGCCCTCTTATCAAGAAGTGCATGTTGTCTTTATCATGGGAAAAGGTATATTTCTAATAATTAGTTTCAATGTATCTTCTTTCAGAATGGGTATAATTTTAATATTAAATAGAATTTTGAACATGAGCTAACACTATATCTTGATAAGTATCAATATGTATATCATTAGTAGCTTGAGTAGATGGTAACAATTGGTGGCTTCCATGGTACAATATTTACATATGAGCAAATAAATAGTAGCAAGATATATACATTACATAATCAAGAGTTTTTGTTGCAAGACAGTGTTAGTGAAGAGATATTTGGAAGATCCACATACAAAGGGGATGGCCATGGAAATCAAGATGAATTCAATGCATGACATGACCATAAAGAAAAGATAATAGAAGAAAATAATGGACTGAGATATGAATAATTCACAAAACATTAAAAGACATGGAAACAGCCTAATGAAGGTGAGTTCTATGACCTATGGACCATGAAGGAAAATAATAAGGTTGACTATAACAATGAAAGGCTTACTTAAGTAGGGAATAACAAATATATTAAGGAGTGGATAGTCAAGAAGCAATGTAGAAGAATGCTCTAATGATACAAATGAGCAGTACATGTAAAAGGGATAAATATGGTGTAAATGGCCTAGAAAAATGCATAATTAGGCAAAGGTATAAATCATTGAGTAAAAATTGTCTTAATCATCTATTATGATAATGGATAGTTTATAACAATCCTAGGGCTAAAGGATATATTTAGTTTGTCACATGATTAGGGTATAGTAGGATGGAAGAAACAAGATAAGGTTGAAAACTATTGTTAAAACCTAGCTAAAATCCTTGATGACAATTAAGAAATGAAGGTTGTTCAATGTAGGAAAAATATGGTCTTAGAAGTTATGGTAGTTTGATATGAAGATGAAAACATGTTTTGTGATAATGCAAGTAGCAGTTGAGTGAATAAAGGAGCATTTAATAGTTCAAGGACACTTGTAGTAGGAAATTGACAATAATTTGCAATTATCTAGAAGTGGAGGCAAGTACATAGGATTCTTCAAGATTTGCAATTTATAGTTTTTTTCTTTTTCTTTTTGAGTGCCTCACTTCTCGTGAACCCCCTCATTGGGCCTCTATGGCCATTTTGTAAGGGTGCATGCTCTTCTCATTTTAATCTAAACAAAACAATATGGTTGAAATAGTCAACACTCTTTATTCCCAATGCCACCTTGGAGTATTTTCAACATTCAAATAAGCTATTTGACGTACTAGGCACCCAAGAAAGCTAGATGACCAAGTATCAATCTACATACATCCTCATTTATGACAAGACATGTATGTTATATTCCCTAAGTTGTTGGTTAGATAGGAAAAAAGGTATGCCTAGTAGGAAGAAAAAGGTATTTTATATCAATAACACTTCATTGTCAACTAATTATTATCAACTATGGAGCTTTTGTAACTCAACCTTTCTAAGAAATAACTTTTGTATGTAACTTTAAGGAACCTTTTATTTAATAAATTCAAGTTTTTTTGGCCTTCTCAAATGTGTATAATCATGAAGTGATTGATATGGTTATGTGATGTTTTAATATGTCTTCAATTTCATGTCTCATTTCAATACACCTTTATGCAGAAACATGTATATTTTATGTAGGTTATAGGTTATGTTATCTCTTATAAACCTCTTGATTGTGAAAACATATGATTTCCTCTTAAGACTATTGAATCAAAATTCTCTATAAAAGAATCATGCATAAATATGGAAAACAACTTGAGATGTACATAAGTTCAACTTGTTCATTGAACAAATTCTGTGTGTTATAAAGTAGTACAGGTCACCAACATTTGGTGCATGTTGTCGCTTTAGCATTTAGGTTTTAATTTATGTATTTTCTCTCCTTTTTCATGGCAAACAATAGTAGCATAAATTAATTTAGGTGATACACCAAGGGAACCAACCCTCTTTGGAGGATGGCTTCAATTTATCTTGAAAAGCTCACACTTTGGAAAGTCATCCCATGTGTCAATAGGTAGCTGAGTTGATAACCTAACAAAGGTGTATACTTCATTGACAATAGTAACAACACTTTTAAAAAAAAAAAAAAATATTAACAAAATTATTAAAACTTATGTAAAAACATTTGCAAATCATCTTTTAAAATTAAAAATTAAAATGCATTTACAATCTACATAAAATATCTAAAAAATCACTAGTTCACATCATCTTCAAATTCTTAATGATTTACTTGCTATAGATAATAGAAAGTGAAAATATGGTCAAAAATATTGATTTTAATGTCCCACTTTGGCCAAAAGGTGGGACACATTATTATAGATTGACACCAATCTTTAACACAAATTAGGTGCATAAAACAATGATCATTTCAATAATACATTATTAGATTTTCACCCAAAAAATACCAAATAAAACTACAACACTTAGAACTGATCCCCGATGATAGAAACCATGGGAGAAATTCCTCACAACTGCTACAACTCTTTTGAAATAATAACACTAAAAACTATCTTAGAAGGAAAACATATAAACTTGGTATCTCACCTGCAACATTGCCAAACAATACCCAATTGGAAAAATAATTTCTTCAACATATTGCATAATGAAAAGGAATAAAATATTATAAAAAATAACTCCACATAAGAACAACAACACCTACAAAATTGAGGACAAACAAAATTTAAAAAACTTGCAAACAACACACACCACCACTAGTTGAACTGTAATAACTTGTGAAGCTCATATGCACTCCCTAGATGAGAATTCCCTTTAGAATCAAAGGGTTTTTATATGTTGACTTCTGCAACTCATGGGGTTTCATCCACAAGCCACAATACATTTATGGATATTTGTCTCTAGAAGCATATTATAGAACTGGAAATGCATAGAATGCAAGTTTGAGAAGTAAAAATGACAAAAATCTTGATATGTGAGTTTGCCTATAGATAAATAGACGATTGAATCTAAATGCATCTCTCTTGGAAAAATAAATAAAATAATATTATTTTCATCATTTTCCCTCCAAAAAATATCACAAGTTTTTCCATTACAATTTTTTTAACCAAAATCAAACAATAACCTCTCATATGAAAGTTGTCATAAAAACTCCTATCAATATTGATTGCCACCTAAACCTAGAGTCTACAAACCTCCTCATAAGAAACCCAACACCCCATTTTGGATTTCTATCACCATAAAATAATATTTAATATCTAATTCACCCCCAATTAATATTCTTTGAAAGTATAAATTTCTATGGGTCCAAGAAGTAAATATTAAATATATTATTTTATTAAATTTTATCTTAATCCATAAAAATATTGAAATCAACATATTTTTACAGAATTAAATTAAATTAAAAATGAGATATAACACAAAGATTGATTCATCATAACTAATTAGAGAAGTTACATAAGATGGTAAAGAATTATCATGATAAAACACAACATTATCATGTATAGAGAAATGTAACTCGTATTACTATCCCTAGACTCCTCATAAAGTTCATCATGAAAAGAACAATTAACAACATCATGAATAGCTATAGAATGTATAATTTCACCACCATGCAATAGAGAAATGGGCAAAGGTAAAACATCATGATTCGTATCACTAAGCATAAGAAAGTCACGGTCAATGTAAAGCTTATAAACTAATAAAGTGAATGTATGGAAGAGAATAGAAACTATTGTCTAACTAAAATAATCATATTTTTAAACAATAATTAATTTGAAAAGATAAAAATTAAAACTTTATTTTTATTAATACTATTGTTCTGGATATTAAATAAATTCTTAAATACAAATCAAAGCCATTACAATAGCATAAACAAGAACCAGCCCTTAACCAGCCCTTATTTTTCTGGCTGTAATTTAGTTGAATTGTTGAATCTTCAGTTGTGTGAGTACCCCATTCACTAGTTTTGAAAATCTGTTAGATTTACTCAACAAAAAAAAAATCAAAGTCATTGAAATTTATGGCGACGACATTCTAACTACAAGCCAGTATTTTTAATTTCTATAAATGAACTCAAAGTTAATATAGATTAACATATACCAACTTATGATTCTCTGTATCTATAGTCCTTAGCAAAGTTCAACCGTGGTGAAATAATGACTTATAAGCAATGAAAAAGGAATAACTAGCGACCTATTAAAGGTACAGTAACAGATCCATGAGATCCTGCTGAATCCCTTAATGAAGAAGTTGGAATTCTCTCATTCACATTACTATCTAGAAACGCTGGTTTGGTAGGCTGATCAGTTATCTCTGAACCACTTGTTAACATTGATACAACTTGTGTCATTATTGGACGCAGGGATGGAGAGGCTTTTACACAGAGTAGACCAATTGTTATTACTCTCACCATTTGCTCTTTCGGGTACTCTCCTTTCGACTTTGGATCAGCCATATCCAATATTTGCCCGCTCTCATACAGTTGCCAAACCTACAACATCAAAGTATTAGAGTTTAATGATCAAATTGAAATAAATTATATGTATCTGATTAGGCATGAATAAATAATAGAGGTATAACAGCTAGAGATGATTAGAGCGCACCCATTGCAAAAGAAGCTGAAGAGGATCTGGCAACCTTTCATCTATACACTTTCTTCCACTAACAATCTCAAGAACGACCACCCCGAAACTATATACGTCAGCTTTTTCACTTAATTGCACACGAACGACGTACTCAGGCGCAGTATAACCTCTGCTTGAAAAATATGTTAGCTGAGTAGTTGTAAATCTCCAAACTTGAGATGGAGTATTGTTAGAATTTTGTAAATACACTTACATTGTTCCTCCAACGTTGGTGGAAACATGGGATTCCCCTTCGGAAAAAATTTAGCCAATCCGAAATCTGCTATCTTTGGAAGAAATTTATCATCTAGAAGGATGTTTTCAGGTTTGATATCTCTGTGTACTATGCGAATATTGGAGTCTTCATGAAGATAGGCAAGCCCTCGAGCTGTGCCCACTATGATGTTCAAACGGGTTTCCCACTCCAAAAAGGTCCCTCTATTTCCTGCAGAAGCATTTATATATAAGCAAACCAATTCATGCACACAACTTCATTACAACCTGAAATTTGGAAAAGAAACTTAACGTGTAATTACCCACCGAAAAGATGTTTGTCAAGACTATTGTTTGACATAAATTCGTAAACGAGCAAGCGATCATGACCGTGCGAGCAACAGCCAAGCAAACGAACAAGATTACGGTGACGAACACTACTGATCAGCTTCGCTTCCGTCAGAAATTCATTCATGGCTTGCGTTGTTTGTCTTTCGCTCAGCTTCTTAACCGCAATGACTTTCCCATCGACAAGTTTTCCCTGGACATAAATACTTAAAATTAATATCATGGAGGAATCTAAAGAGCTAATGTTGTTCACTTCATAGTATACTACAAACCTCGTAAACTTCGCCAAATCCCCCTTTTCCGAGTAGGTTGCTGGGATCGAAATTAGCAGTTGCATCTCTTAGAGTTTCGTAATTAAAAATCGTAACTTGCTCCATTGCCTCCATTGCCTCTCTTGCTGATCTGATTAGGATCTAGAGTAATTGCATTTGAATGCTTAATGTTTATAATTCGTGGAAATCCAAATTACATAAACAAAATTAACACATCAACATGTGAATTAAGCGGAAATACAATTCATGCATACATTATTGAAATTATGCATTAAAAACTGAAGGTGAAAAGAACGAAATTGAGAAGGAAGAAGAGAGAGAGTGCAAACGATCTGATAACAGAGTTCGCCACAAACGTGACTACGTCTCCGGGTCCGCTCCAATAGAGTGAGACCGATCTGATTAATCTCCAAAAAATCAGTTACAAATGCACCAAGAGCACTTCGGCATCATAACAATACTCTGACTTACAAAAGGCTCAAAATAATCTCCTTAGAAAATCTCCTTATTTCTCTGATTCACAACTTCACCAAAAATTCTTCAAAAATTACTTAAACTCACACCCCCCATTCTACCTTTTTTATACAAAAAAATTACTCAAATTGGTTCATAACCAATTGATTTTCAAAACCTCCCAATATCCCCTTTACATAGAAAATATTATTTGAAAATCCCCCCTTATTTACATAGGGATATCTCCCGTTAAAACAACCCATCCAATTTTACATAAAATCTTCATGGATGGCCTCTTGTAATTTTATTCCATAATTCATTTCAAGATTTATTAGGAGATCTTAATAATTCACCTTTGAATATAAACGGGCTTGATTTTGTTAAGGATTTAATCCTTAATTATAGGGGGTGAATTGGTTGGAAATTTGCTTTTTTTTTCTTTAAAAATAATGTTTAAGTTCCCCTTAAAAAGGGGATCTCTCAACCACATGTATTTTTAAATATTAAAGGGGTTTTATCCCATTTAAATAGGGGTAAATTTGTTTTGTTTTAAATTAAGACCCCACCTAATTTTTCTCACGTAGGCCTTAAATTAAGGCTTTTAAATGGGAGGAGTGGTAGGCTTTTATATTTATTTATTTATTTTTTAAATAAAGCCATGTCCAACAAATTGCCGCCACATGTAACTTCGGGAAGCCACCATGTGTCACCTCATGATTCATCCATGTCAGCATGATGATGTCATGTTGATGTCATCATTGTACCTTCAAATCAACTGAGCTTTGACCTTCCATATCTCGCACATACGAGCTCCGATTTGCGTAAAACAAACACCGTCGGAAAACTCTTGCCGAGCTTTTCGTGTTAACATAAATTTTGACCACTTTTGGTGACATCAAATTTTGACCTTTTTTCTTGCCTTGGGCCCTGAGTTGACCAGTTGTTGACTGAACTTTGACCGGCAATAACTTGGGCTTCGTAGCTCTGTTTGACTCCATTCAAGTTGCATTGGAATTAGGACATCAAGCTCTTTCTAATGGTGCTAAAATCTGGAGTATTGGAGACACTTCAATTTTCAGTGAAAATATCCCCCGGATCAGGCCTCCCCACTGAAGAACTTTTGGACCTCCAAAAGTGGCATTTATTCAAACATCAAGTGAGGACTTGGCCTCCCCACTTGTCCTGTATCATCTGTACATTTGTATACCTGGCTCACAATCACAACAAAGACTGCAACAACATTGTTGAACATAAACATCACTTTATCACTTCCATAAGCATCTACACCAACTGTTGTAGCCACTAACCAACAAACATTGACTAGCATCAAGTTGAACAACAATACAAAAATGAAAGAGAATAAATCAACAAGATATCGATCCTTTACAATAGGAACATTTTTACCCAAGGAACCTTTCAATCATCATTCCCTCATGTTGTACTACGGGTGCATCCTGCAACATCTGACCTTGGTTAGCTACTCCAAGTTCAAGTTTAGAACCACCTATACTGATAGACATAAGAGTTAACTCTTTACTTGCATTAATTACCCTCTTTAAGTGCCCTTTGTTTGCAAAAGAATGATCAGTCTTAATCTTGTGAGAATGTACAATATACTGTATGCCATCTTTAAACAAGTGATAATGATTCTTTTCCCTATAGAAAATTGCTTTCCGATCATATAAATAAGGGCTACCAAGCACTATCCCACAGATATCCAGTGGAACCACATCAAACTATACTTCATCCACAAACTTACTAGTGATTGTGAATCTTAAGGTGCATTGTCTTGTTACTTGCAACTTATCATTTTCACAAATCCAGCCTAGTGGATAAGGTTTCTTATGCTGTGTAGTTTTTAATCCCAAGTTTCTTACAACACTTTCAAAAATTAAGTTAACTTGAGAACCACTATCTATGAGTGCATCAATTTTACTGTTCTTAGCAACAACCCTTAAATGAAAAAGCTCATTCCTTTTTTCATCTTCAGAGGCATCATTAACTTTAGAAGTAGAAGCACGACTATCAAAGGAAACATTGGAATTAGGAGCTTTACCTTTCAAACCCATAGCTGTTATCTTAGTTTCATCATCAGAATCGGAACCAAGATCCATAACAACATTTGCGGCTTTCTCCTTACCTTTTTGTTTTTGATTACGTTTCTGAGCCCACTTAGGCCTCAGTTCAGGATGCAACTGCCAACAATGTTCTTCATCATGACCCTTCCTATCACAATGAGAGCAAGCAAACTTATCATCCTTCTTAACTGTAGCTGTTTTCTTTCCTTTCCCTGTCTCTGCAGCTTTAGAAGATTTCTTTACAGAGTTATCATTATCAAACTTATCAATAAAAGATCCTTTACCCCTTGACTCTAAGTGGGTAGCTTGGACAAAAACTTCATCCAAGTTGTTAGGATCCAAAACCAAAATAGAATGCCTAAGGGAGGAATGCAGACCTCCTATGTACTTCAACAAAGTGTCCTGGGTGTACAAAGGAACATTCAAAGCAATAGCCCTTTTTCTAAATTCATGGGTGTACTCCTGGACAGATTGACCCTTCCCTTGCCTAAACATTTGCCAATCCATCATTAACTATTGCATATGGCCTAAGGGATAGAATTGTTTTTTAAGAGCATTAATAAATTCTACCCAAGTTAAACTGACTCTACCATGTTGTGAAACTTCTACCTTAGTCTTACTCTCCCACCAGGTTAAAGTTGTGCCTCCTAACTGAAGAGTAGCTAATTGGATCCTATCAACATCATCTAATAGGTTCTGGACTCTACAGTAGACTTCTACTTGCTGAATCCAATCATCCAATTTTTCAGCATTAAGTTCACCACAATACTTTGGTAAATCAAATTTTACATGCAATTTAATTTTAGGCTTATGCCCACTCTTAAAAGGATTAAAAGAAGTAGAATGAGGAGAAGATGGAGAAGAAGGAGAAGGAGAAGAGGGAGGAGAAGAAGAAAAGGGGTGATCTGGTTGCTTGCCACCATCTCCATGTTGTTTCCCTTTCTTGTCTTCACGAACATCTTTCTTTGACAAACCTCCTTCATGTTCCTTCCGTTCTTGTCTTTCTTGGAAAAGAATGTCCACCTTAGCCTTCATCTCAAGGAATGCTCTTCGAAATTCCTGCTCACTGATTTCTTCAGGAACCTCCATTCCAGACACAGACATCTTCAGAAAACTTCTTCGCTTCCCGATCTCAGGATTAAAGTCTTCAAGCTTGCCTTCGCCCTTCTGAATCTTGGATCTTGTTAGCATTCAAGAAAACAACTGCAATAATAGTCAACTGAGCTCTGATACCACTTGATCTGATTAGGATCTAGACTAATTGCATTTGAATGCTTAATGTTTACAAATCATGGAGATCCAAATTACATAAACAAAATTAACACATCAACATGTGAATTAAGCGGAAATACAATTCATGCATACATTATTGAAATTATGCATTAAAAACTGAAGGTGAAAAGAACGAAATTGAGAAGGAAGAAGAGAGAGAGTGCAAACGATTTGATAACGGAGTTCGCCACAAACATGACTACGTCTCCGGGTCCGCTCCAATAGAGTGAGACCGATCTGATTAATCTCCAAAAAATCAGTTACAAATGCACCAAGAGCACTTCGGCAGCATGACAATACTCCAACTTACAAAAGGCTCAAAATAATCTCCTTAGAAAATCTCCCTATTTCTCTGATTCACAACTTCACCAAAAATTCTTCAAAAATTACTTAAACTCACACCCCCCATTCTACCCTTTTTATACAAAAAAATTACTCAAATTGGTTCATAACCAATTGATTTTCAAAACCTCCCAATATCCCCTTTACATAGAAAATATTATTTGAAAATCCCCCCTTATTTACATAGGGATATCTCCCGTTAAAACAACCCATCCAATTTTACATAAAATCTTCACGGATGGCCTCTTGTAATTTTATTCCATAATTCATTTCAAGATTTATTAGGAGATCTTAATAATTCACCTTTGAATATAAACGGGCTTGATTTTGTTAAGGATTTAATCCTTAATTATAGGGGGTGAATTGGTTGGAAATTTGTTTTTTTTCTTTAAAAATAATGTTTAAGTTCCCCTTAAAAAGGGGATCTCTCAACCACATGTATTTTTAAATATTAAAGGGATTTTATCCCATTTAAATAGGGGTAAATTTGTTTTGTTTTAAATTAAGACCCCACCTAATTTTTCTCACGTAGGCCTTAAATTAAGGCTTTTAAATGGGAGGAGTGGTAGGCTTTTATATTTATTTTTATTTTTTTTAAATAAAGCCATGTCCAACAAATTGCCGCCACATGTAACTTTGGGAAGCCACCATGTGTCACCTCATGATTCATCCATGTCAGCATGATGACGTCATGCTGATGTCATCATTGTACCTTCAAGTCAACTGAGCTTTGACCTTCCATATCTCGCACATACGAGCTCCGATTTGCGTAAAACAAACACCATCGGAAAACTCTTGCCGAGCTCTTCGCGTTAACATAAATTTTGACCACTTTTGGTGACATCAAATTTTGACCTTTTTTCTTGCCTTGGGCCCTGAGTTGACCAGTTGTTGATTGAACTTTGACTGGCAATAACTTGGGCTTCGTAGCTCTGTTTGACTCCATTCAAGTTGCATTGGAATCAGGACATCGAGCTCTTTCTAATGGTGCTAAAATCTGGAGTATTGGAGACACTTCAATTTTCAATGAAAATATTCCCCTGGATCACTTGCACGCAGATCATCTTCTGCACAAAACATTGGACGTTATATTTCACTTAGTCAAATGCAGGGGTTTAAATCTGTTTATTTATATATGCACTTACTTTTTCAATAGAACTCATTTACTAGGCTGATTTAAATAAACCATCTAAACACATAGAAGCTTAGAATGTGTTGATTAAAATGTACAGCTCAATAATATCACCTAAGGAGAATATTTAGATTTTAGATTTTCAAACATTTCTAAAAAACCCTTTAACATCCAAGCCCATTCTCATGGCCTGTGACATATGATCTAATAATGTTGGTCTGTAGTATTGCAAACAATCTTGAGAAATCTACTCTCATCCAATCTTATTGTATATTGTACATAACTGTTAAATCAGACAAGGTGGAAGAATAATTAAGGATTCATTATATATATAATATAATATTTTATTATTATTAAGGATTCATCTTTGACAGTGGATCCCGTGTCTACGTGCAGATATGTATTCAAAAGAACATTGCAACACCACCACCAAAGAACATTCTCCTTGAAGGTTGTAAAGATGTCTACAAACAATCGGTGGAATTAGAGAAAATCTCAGTCTTCTGCCATTATTGTAAGTTGAAAAGTCAATTGGATGAAGAACGAATTCAACTTAGAAGTATTAAAAATATAATAGCAGAGAAAACCCAGCAAAAAATAGAGCAAATAATAAACACAGAATAACTCGCAGATTTCAATATTATTCATCAATAACAATTACAAATTTATAGAACATGGGAACTCAACAATATCCTATAAGACTGGAATACAAGATGACAGCTATCTCGAGATTATGGACAACAAACTAAAGTTTATTGCCAACTAACTATGTGACTAATGCTAATGACCAGGAACTATGGACAGATCAGATAGTTTGTTGAAGACTCCTAATTGAACTTCTCTTACATGCATGATTCAATTATTGCCTTATTCCAACACTCCCCCTTAAGGAATAATGGAATTTTACTGAACTCCTAATTCATCTAACAACATAAAACTAAACACATTATATTATGCAGAAGCTGTCTTTTGAAAATAGTTCTCAGACCAATAAGAATTTTTCAAGCTGCTCTTTTCAGATCTCATGCACCTCTCCTCCTCCAATGCTATAAATGGAGGCATGTCAAGGAACCCATATTTCCTTTGACAGCCTTTTTAAATTGTGCTTTGATGATCCCGAACACAACTAGCTATTTTTCTTTAAATAGTACAATTTCTTCATCCCTCTATTGCATCCTTTTCTGTCTTCAAAGTATTGACCATTTCAAAATAGAACAACTGCTTCAACTTCAATAAAATCATCTTCATCATCTTTTGATGATTCTTCATTAATGGCTGACATTCCTACAAGTCAACAGCAACAAAAAACTTCTCTATAGCAGCAATAACAAACTTACATGCTCACAGCACCAAGACTTACCATTGGCTCTGATACCATATTAAAAATATAACAGCAGAGAAAACCCAACAAAAAATAGAGCAAATAATAAACACAGAATAACTCGCAGATTTCCATATTATTCATCAATAACAATTACAAATTTATAGAACATGGGAACTCAACAATATCATATAAGACTGGAATACAAGATGACAGCTATCTCGATATTATGGATAGCAAACTAAAGTTTATTGCCAACTAACTATGTGACTAATGCTAATGACCAAGAACTATGGACAGATCAGATAGTTCGTTGAAGACTCCTAATTGAACTTCTCTTGCATGCATGATTCAATTATTGCCTTATTCCAACAAGATGTTGGTGCGAAAGGATACTCAAGCTTTACCTCCGAACTCTAAGGATGTGGCTCAGCCTTCTAAACAAAGATACCTATGTATGATACAGAATTGTCCCTCTCTGCCATCACAATGACAGATGGCACTACGGTAATGAAAAGACACCTATGAATGAGACTCCAACGTATGAGAAGGCATAAGTTGTCAATAGCTTTAAGAAACTCCTTTCAAAACCTCCTTTTACATGTTGGGGCTTCACCAAAAGAACTCCTTTCAAAACCTCCCTTTACATCTTGGGGTTTCATCAATAGGGAGCAACTTTCTTCAAGGCCTTCACCAAAAGAACTTCTTTCAAAACCTCCTTTTACATCTTGGAGTTTCATCAATAAGGAGCAACTTTCTTCAAGCTATTACAGGTTGTGTGTGACAAAGAAGGATAATAAAATATTCATATATGTAGACTATTTTCTAAAAAAAACTTGGCTATTCTCTGTTGTGTCAAATTCTCTATTCTCACAAAGTGGAAAATCTTTGTATACTTCTTGATCTTGGAAATTAAAGAAAGTCTAAATATTTATAAATCAAGAGTATTCTAGTACCTTGTTCTTCTTCATAGGCTATTAGATTCTGAAGTTTTTAATAAATCATTATTGAGAAGAAGGGAATTTTAAAGCACCTGCTTTGGCAAAGACTAGGATGAAGCCCTTAAACCTCTTGCGGTATCTACAAATAACGCCAACACACAATGCCGTGAACAAAGCTGCTCCTCCAATGCTTCCTAACAATATAGGAACTCTTCTGGACGCTGTTGAATACACACACACTCATACATATATAAAACAAAGACTGATTTCAATATAAGTCACAAAACTCTAAAACATAATATGTTGTTAAAAACAGTTGGCCGTACCGAACAAGTTATCAAAATAGAAAGCATAATTTGCATAGCGCATAAAACAACCGGCCATCAAACCATGGCCTTCCTGCCTGAGAGAGCAATTTGTTCTAAGACGCTCCCAAGCATCATCCAGGCAACCTTAGCATTCGCTGTTGTTAAGGGATTTCACACACTGAACAAGAGCATAGATAGAGTTGAGGGAGTCAACGGCATATCCTGTTGGGATGTGAAGCCCAACGGTCACATGACCATTTGTATTCTCCCTTCTATTCATATTCAAAGAACCTTGTATAGATATGTGGCTAATCATGTGCTGTATAATTGTAGAATTGGTGATTGATAATGAAGTGTTTCCCTGCTTGAGAGTGGATGTAGGCAATTGCCGAACCACTGTAAATTCATGTCTCTGTTTTGTTCATTATTTTCTGTGTTATTCTTTTTCTGCTCATTTTAATATTTACAATTGGTATCAGAGCTATGGAGAAGTGTTGGGTTGTTGGTTAGAACCAAGGAGCAGAGATGGAAGCTGAAGAAGCCTCTCGGTACTTCCCATATATTTTAATGGGTATAACTAATTTTGTATTTGATGATGATGAGGCTGATTCTGTCATTGAGGGATTTCTTGGCAGTTTGGATTCAGCTGAAGAAGAGGGTTTGAAGCAATCGCTGGTTGAAGGAGAGACTGCAAATTTTGCCTTCCGAAATGAGGAGGATGCCTCCCTGGGAGAGGAGGATGCAGTCTGGTACCAACCGAGTGAAGATGAACTCGAGGAAGAGGCCGAGAATTGGGAGGAACATCTAAACAAAGAAATTGTATTTCTAAAGGAGGAGATTTTGATGCTGAGAGAGCGAATATATCGTATGGAGAAGGAAAAAGAGAAATTTGCAAGAAAGTGGGAGTTTTCTACAAAGAAAAAAAATGAAGAATTAAGGATGGAATTGGTTGAGTTGGACATATTCCTTATCGAACTGGGCATTGATGAGGAAAAATGTGAAACCGAAAAGGCTAAGAGCGCAACGGTGGCTGATTTGGAGGACTCCGAGAAGAAAGCCCTACAGGTTGGCAGTGGGGAGAAAGGTCCAGATGGAAGAGGAGTTGTTGGTAGTAGGCATGGCAAGGGCTTTTCTGGTGCCGAGGAGGATGAAGAAGGCGATGATGCCAAAGGTCTGATGGAGAAGCTTGACACCATCAGCACTGTGGAAGGTAGGCAGTTTCCACCCTGTGACGTTTCGGTTGCCCACTCATACGGGTATGTGGAGATCCAAAGACCGGTCTAAGGAAATAATGGAGATGTTGCCCGTAGTTGTGAAGGTGGAGGACAACTTGGATAAGCTTTCATTGGACAAGAAGTTTTCTGGTTGGAAGCCTAAGAAAGTAGGAAAGTCCAAGCGCTCCTATGTGGGCAGAGACGACGAAGAAAGAGACCTTGACAGTCGCCCTTGCAGTCTTGTGGAGACGGCCATTAGAATTGTTTTGGGGTCGAGGCAGTCTTGTGTGAGGCCCACAGCCAAAGTTAGTGGCGAGAAGGATGAACAACAACACATTGAGGATGAATTAGTTCCTGAGTTGGAAAATCGAGGGGACCTTGATATAGACGATGTTGTTTCTTGCCAAGAGTCAATGTTTGCAGGGAAGGCACTACAAGAAATGGCAGGCTTAGATAAGCCGTTGCAAGAAACGGTAGGAAGAGGATAGGATAGGCATGCTAAGAAGCTAAAGAGTCTTGGCTGCCAATTGAAGGCGCCTAAATCGGTGTGTTCGCATGGAGAAGAGGAAAAGCAAACTCATAGGGTCGGTAACAGATGGTGTCCAAGACAAGCTTCGTTGTAGGCGTTCAAATAGGAAAGCATGGCGCTGCAGCGTTGCAGCCATCCCCGGGCTGCAAGTGTACAGAGATAGGAAGTTTTTTAAATCGGACGGGATGATCACGCGCATGCCAGAGGATAGCCATTCTCCAAACAAGAGGCTAGAAGATGGTAAAAGAGATAGAGATAGCTGCCCACTTAAATGGCAAAAAAGAAAAGATGCGGATCACAGGAAACAAAAGCGTCAGGTGGTAGTTGCAGAGGATGACGCCAACGCCAAAGATAGAGGGGAGAAAAGGAAATCCCAAGAGAATGAAAAATACCGACAGCATAACAAGCATGTGAATGGGCATAGTATACTTGGACCAGACAATGTTGTGTTTCGAGATGATGGTCATACCGAGAAGTGGATCGACTCTGTCAAAGAGGCATGTCCTGAGTTTGATAAAAGGAGTATCCTTGTTTGTGAAGATTCTAAACTCTGTAAGCCTATCTGACATGATAGTTCCATTGTAGCAGATGGGAGCTTAGTGGAAATGAATGTGGATGAAATCCGCCGCTTGATGCAAAAGCGTGAAGAATTGATGTATACTCTGTAGGAGGCAGAGCGTAGGATGGATCTGTCAAGAGTTGCCAATCACAATATGCTTATAGAACTGGAACGTGTTAGAAGGGTTGTGGAGACTTGCAACAGTGCACCCTCGATAGCTTTTGTTTCAAAAATGTTTACTATTCTTGTAAATTTGCTTCCGCGTCAAGGCCCTGGTGGGGAATTGTTAGATAATTTTGTAGCGAATTTCTGTAGCTCCAAGCTTGCTCCTGCTAAGGATAATTTTGAGATGATGTTTGAGGGCATTTTTGGCTCGCTTCATATGACCAACCACATGATTGTTCTAACTAAGTCACTCACTGCTTTTGGAGCTAAGGTCAGATGGTGCTCCTGCAATATTTTCTCGTTGAACAATGTTTTCAATGAGGCTGTAGCTGCCAGCTTGGGGAAACCAGTGGAATTTGATGAAAATGAAACCCAAAAGGGGGCAGATCATGTGGAAACTATCCGAGTTTGGGGGAATATTCTTGCATTTCTTGAACGAATTGATAATGAACTCTTCAAAGGTTTACTGTGGATTGATCCTCACACAAAGAGGTATGTTGAGCGCTTGCAAGATGAGCCTCTGTTTATGGTACTTGCACAGAACGTTCAGGATTATGTTGAACAGATGCAAGAGATCTATGAGGCCATGAGAAAACTGGCAGAAAGGCAAACCAAGACAGATGTTGCTGCATTTGAAGCTGATGGACACATGGAGGTTATTAAATCCGACGTGCTTTGGAGGAGACTCATTCGAAGCGTTCTTGAACAGAATTTGGCAAAGCTAAAAGTTTCGTTGGGGCTGATGTAACAATACAAGTGGAAATGCAGGGGATGACAGTGCATCGTTGTGCCGGTTGAACTTCACGGGGGAGATTGTTGGGATGTGAAGCCCAACAGTCACATGACCGTTTGTATTCTCCCTTCTATTTGTATTCGAAGAACCTTGTATAGATATGTGGCTGATCATGTACTGTATAATTGTAGAATTGGTGATTGATAATGAAGTGTTTCCCTACTTGAGAGTGGATGTAGGCAATTGCCGAACCACTGTAAATTCGTGTCTCTGTTTTGTTCATTATTTTCTGTGTTATTCTTTTTCTGCTCGTTTTAATATTTACATATCCATTGTTTGTAGAAAGCCTTTTCTATGAGCCCACTTAGTAGCTTGTGCGCTGTGTCGGAGAAGTCTTGAGTTTCAGAGATGCGGGAGCAATTTTCAGTATCTCCACCATCTACTCCCTCATCAAAGAAACTGTTATTCTCAAACCGCAGAAAACAGCCATCAAGATGAACTTTTGCTCCATTAGATCGAGGGCAAAAGTCCTTCAATTCATCCTTGGCTGCGGTGAAGCACTGTAAGCACTCGTTGGTTGTTAGATATTCTCTACACTGAACAAGTCCGTACACTGGATCTGTCGTGCCGTTGTCGATCAGTGAAGTGGCGAAATGGAATTCATTAGAAGACAGATTTGAGTCCAACGATTCGAAAACAGCAGCTTGATTCTTATTGAAAGTAGTAGGAACTCTATAGAACCAGTTTACACTTTCGCTGCATCCATGGCTAAGGTAAGTAATCTGTGGGTCATCTGCTCCTACAGCCGCTAAAACCAGTGTGATAATACCCACAGAAGTTATTATCTTGCTCTCTGACATATCTCTACGCTTCCAACAGCAACGCAGAGTATTGTGGTCCCAAGCCTGAAGCGACGCAGAGTAATTTGAAACAATAAAATTGAATGTTCCTAATTATGAGTTACTTATGAAATTCTAGGCGTTCTTTTCTTATATATGTTATAATAGACTAAATTCACACCTTTTAAATTCAATTTAATTAGCCCAACCTAAAACCAATCGAACAGCAACGCAGAATATTGAAATTTCTGGTCACAAGCGTGCATTGCTAGCTTCTAGTTTGGAGAATATTTCAAAGTGCCTTCTTCGTTTTGTTGATAAGGTTTACGTAAGAAGACTGCCTATTACTTGGTATGAGGAGGTACACGTTTACATCTATTCTTAGGTCTGTAAATGCAGCCATACGTTTCTTAGTCATGACAGAAAGTCCTTTTCATAAGGTAACTTGAATGACACGGAATCGCGTGGAAAGTTCAGCTATATCAAGAAAATAATCATAAATTGCTAAGAGGTCATTTCAACAACAACGAAATTAATTTGAATGTGAAAGAAAGAGAATATTTTGTTGAGTCGTTTCACTTTTATCTTCATACGAAGGATTTAACTTTGAATAAAACTAGTACTTGCATAAAAAGGGGTTTAAGGGTTACATCAATAGAAAAGTATATGTAGTTTAATATGTTTAGGAGACATATTTTTTATTTTTCTTTAAGAAAACAATCATAAATTTCTAAGAGGTCATTTCAACAACGACGAAATCAATTTGAATGTGAGCGAAAGAGAATATTTTGTTGAGTCGTTTCACTTTTATCTTCACATGAAAGATTTAACTTTGAATAAAACTAGTACTTGCATAAAAAAGGGTTTAAGGTTACATCAATAGAAAAGTATATGTAATTTAATATGTTTAGGAGACATATTTTTTATTTTTCTTTAAGAAAACAATCATAAATTTCTAAGAGGTCATTTCAACAACGACGAAATCAATTTGAATGTGAGCGAAAGAGAATATTTTGTTGAGTCGTTTCACTTTTATCTTCACATGAAAGATTTAACTTTGAATAAAACTAGTACTTGCATAAAAAAGGGTTTAAGGTTACATCAATAGAAAAGTATATGTAATTTAATATGTTTAGGAGACATATTTTTTATTTTTCTTTAAGAAAACAATCATAAATTTCTAAGAGGTCATTTCAACAACGACGAAATCAATTTGAATGTGAGCGAAAGAGAATATTTTGTTGAGTCGTTTCACTTTTATCTTCACATGAAAGATTTAACTTTGAATAAAACTAGTACTTGCATAAAAAAGGGTTTAAGGTTACATCAATAGAAAAGTATATGTAATTTAATATGTTTAGGAGACATATTTTTTATTTTTCTTTAAGAACTAAAACTTGAAATATAAAAAGATATGTAAAAAACACCTTGGCATGTTTTACATACTGAGGACAAGGAAACCTAAAGATCAATCAATATTAAATGTAAATCAAAATTTGTTTTCGGATGAGAAGTAATATACAATCTATTTATTTTATGATTGTTAGAGGAAAACTAAATAATATAAAATAAATAAATTTTAAAAAATCATAAATCAGAAAATTAAATAATATAAAAATAAAAAATAAAATCATATAAATCATATTATCTTATAATTAAGATACTATTTTCAAATTAAAAATGAAGGTAGAAATTTTCATTATTTGATCGAATGAATTGATTGTATGCATCCTTTAAAGTACAAATTAGTTGCTTCCCTTTCATAATGATATTAAAACCTTGAATGACATTCGCCATAGATGATATTATTTTGACATACTACGAATAAAACTTGAGACATAAGGGTTTTAAATAGATAGTTTATTGCTACAATACCATGGACCATTTATAGTTAGAAAAGTTATATAAAGATTCTTATAATTAATATTTTCTATTGATGAAGATTTTTTGTTCGAATCAATCATTATAGCCCCCTGCCAACATAGAGATGGATGGAGTTTGTTGGTACAACACCGTGGACCATTCATAATTTCATACGAATAAAAATTTAAACTAAGGATTCCTATCCTGCTTGTGTAAAATGGTTCACTTTTTTTATTATCAACCAATAAACAAAGGCATTGTCTTCCTTAGAGAATGTTTCACTTATATAGATGTGCGTGAAGCAAAGCAAAAAACACTTGATTCTAAAAAATCAAGTGTATTAAAGAAAGAAAATTAAGAAAGGTGAATACCAATGAGTATCTCATGGAATGGTCTATTGAATCCTTAAAAAAATTAAGAGGGAATGGAATAGCATTATTGGAAAGATGCATGATTGAGAACAATTAGCTCTCAAAAATGAATGCAAAGGTTATCCTAAGGATTTAGAAAAGAGTTTTCTATACATAGGAACCAACAATATATAGCCATGGAATCTTTTTGGTGTTTGATCTTATCAACTATAGTTGGATTTTAACCATTAAAGAAAGGGTAATCGCAAAATCCATAGTAACTTAATGGAATTCTTGTAGGTTTGCATACATTGAGATTAGCTACAAAAAATATGCTTAAGGGGTGGCATCTTGGTCAATAAGTGAAACACAATCAGAAAAAGTTGTAGATGCTCTTTGGTTACCCTACTAACTCATTCATCAAATGAGTTTCTCTCTCAAATGAATGTCTTGTTTGTGGTCCAGCTTGCACTTATCATATTATATATTTCATTTACGAAGGATCTATTTCAACAAGCACATTTGATTAAATGTTTGCACTACACTTGGTAGGGCTCTAAAAAATATAGTTATGATTTGGGTTTTGTCATGTCAACCGCACATTAATTTGTAAAAATTTGCAAGTCATAAATATTTTTTTGAAGAAATTCTTCATCCAAGTGAATACAAATACCACATAACAACTTTTCAAGCAAGACCTTATCAGGAAACATGTCCACAATATTAGAACCTAGGTTTTTTAATAGCAAGCACACCCTAGTCATCACTCAAACATAGGACTATACACCTACAATTCATGATTATTTTAGGATTGTGACTCATTGGAGTAAAAAGGAGAATAATTTTCCAGACAATTTATCCTAAAGGATTAGTTCCATGATTATTGATTTTTGGGTAATTTGGTTGAAACTTTGCAGAGATCTTCCACTGTGCTTCTACACTAATTCTTACTTGTGACCGAAGTGAAATAATGAAAATTACAGTTTAATTCATAATGCTGAAAATTGGGACAACAATTATCCTCTTAGTTGAAATGGCCATGAAATGAGGGTGGTTGATTATCGAGCATGATAGTCCAGAAGAGGTAAAAGACAAAGTTGAAGGGCTACTAGAGAAACCAGCTCCTGTGCATGCACCAATTTCTAATCAACCTCATTCGAACAACAGTATCCTAAAGCTATGAGCACTGTTTTGAAACCCTAAATAGAATTGTAAAGTGAGGTAATGAGTATGCAATGTTTACCTTGAAAGTAAAAGCCATACTTGGAAAAAACACAGAGCAACAGACTGACAAAATTTAGGAGACATACTTATAAATCGAAACAGGGCAAGAGACTGACAATTTAGTCTTAATAGACATGATTATTCAGCAACAATTTAATGTACCTTGTTATATCAGTAACAAAAAGAATAAACTATACTGACATACTTCACCCCAACTATAGTAAATAATTATGTTTGAACATGTTTTTGGTTCAAAATTTGAAACCCACAAAGCTTCTTCACAATATTATTCTGCATTTACTTTAGAAAGAAGTTCGTACTCAACCATTGTGTGAAGTGAGGTAATTGTTTTCATCGAAATATCACTATAAAAAAACTCTATTGGAATTTTTTTTAGTACGTAAAATCATAAGATAAAATCGAAATGAATGTGAGTATTATGGGTCGATAGACTTGATGCAATTTTCTATGCATGTTAGTACAGACTATAAGATAAAGGTAATTTTGTAAGGAAAAAGATACAAAAATTTGAATCATATTTGAAAAAAGGAGCCCATGTGAACAGTACAACGATGAATCATTTGAATGAAAAACTGTTGAATAAAATCCGTAGATGAATGATACTACGTGTTGGACAATTTTCTTTTATTTTTTTATTCATATTTTAGTCAAAGAAATAGTTTTTCTTAAGGTGAACTAATTTTTTAGTGCTTCAAAATTCATGCCATTCATTTCTCTTAAAAAGATCAGTACCCAAATCTTGCGTTATTATCAGTGTGCAATTTAATGGGCATTGATGTTCTTCTAACTGAAAGTGGTGAGAAAGAAAGTGGACCTCACCCTCGTTGAATGCGCCTGCAACACGTGAGAGAAAAATCCGGGTACTACTAATGACGGCCCCAGAAATCCCCTGCTCACGCGTGTACGGTATATTTGATGGCCGGGCTGGTGAGAAAGCCTGAATTTCGCATTCATGCATTTAAATTTTTATAATTTCAATCTTGTTCATTCTATCTTTTTGGTGGTTATTAGTCTGTAAAAAAAACACGTACGAGAGACCAGTAAATTTGAAGCGGGGTAGGTTTCCTTGGGACCCACACGCCAGAAACTGACATGCCATTAAAAAGTGATAGTGATGTATATATTCAGCTTCACTCATAATAATTTCATTTATAATGTTTGTTTGCAAGGAACGACAACCCAGGAATGGTCGACGGGAGGTATAAACCGACAAAAAGAGCTGTATACCAGCACTGGACGAGAGTTTTTTACGACGAAAAAGAGTTGTATACTAGCGTGAGACAAGTTTCGGCTCAACATTTCATACTATATATAATCTATCAGCATATATATCTCGAATATAATTTATATGAATTACGTTAAGATATATATTAATAAGAGTTGTAATTAAATGGTTAATTTATTTTTAATATATTATAACTAGTATATATATATATTAAATATTACTATATATAAAATACGTCAAGAATTATCATTATCAAGACGTCTATTGTACTACAGTTACAATTGTTATTAATTTTAATATTAATATTATAAAATATTAAGTTGAGTTAGGATTGAGTTAGTATTAGGTCTAGGGTTTGTATTAGGGTTAAGGTTAGTGTCACTTTTAAAATAGGGTTACTATAAAATTATGTTTACAAAAACATTAGAAAAAGTAATCAATAATGAAATATTTATATTTTTGTAGTAAGGAGATGAAAAAATCTTCATATATCATCATATCTCTCTAGCCCTTTCTCTACCTCTCTACATTTCACTATGTCTCCCCTTAAGCTCTGGACCTATCCCTCCACTTTTTTCTCCCATCCCCCCTCTCTCTCCATCCCTCTCTTTTCACCTCTTTAGACCTCTCCCTATCAATCTATTGAACTCTAGACTTAACTATCTACTTCTCCTTCCTTCTCTATTTGTCCCTCTTTAGACCTCTCTCTCCTTGAGCTCTATACCTATATCTCTACCTCTCTCTAAATCCTTCCTTCCCTCTCTCTTTGTCCCTCTTTATATCTCTCTTTCTCTCTCTCAAGTCTCTCTTAGGTCTCCCTCTCTCTTTCTCTCTCAAGTCTCTCTTAGGTCTCCCTCTCTCTCTCTCTCTCCCAGGTCTCTCTCAAGTCTCCCTCTCTCCCTCTCTTGTATCTGCCTCCCTCCCTCTCTCTCTCTCTCTTCCCTCTCACTCCCTCTTAAGTCTTTCTCCTTGAACCACCAAAAAAAAGGACACAATAAGGGAAAGATGATTCCCTAATGAGCCTCTAGGACTTTTCACCCTATAAGCTAACTTTTGAGTGAATGGCTCTCTTTCACACTAATGGTTTTGTGTTTTAGGTGAGTTCATTCAAAGGATGGAAAGGGGGTTGGATTGGGGGTTGTGAGGTGTGTAAATGTGTGGCTAAGTGTTGGAAACAAATTAAATAAAACTATTTATTGAATGTAAATTATTGAAATGTGACTGGGTGAACCCACATAAGTGGTGAACACTTTTGTGGAGGAAGGGAAAAGTCATTTTTTCCCTCCACACAAAGTGAAGGGGTTCGGCCAAACCAAATTGTTCGCTCGAACCCCTTTGACATGTGAGTGGAAATATTAAAATAAAGGGGTTCGAGCAAACTAGGGTTTGGTCGAACCCCCTTTAATAGGGATTTTTTTTTTAAAATCCTATCATTTTCCCGGACCTTGTGAATTTTTCTCATTATTTTAAAGTGCCTAGGTTCGGTCGAACCCCTTTAAGAGGTTCGGCCGAACCTATGTTCGACCGAACACCCTTTTTCCCCTATCTCCTAAAAAAATGATTTTTTTTGTAAGAGTTCGGCCGAACACCCTTTTTCCCCTATCTCCTAAAAAAAATGATTTTTTTTGTAAAAAATTGTCATTCGAAGCTCAATTTGAAAATGAAGATGCAGAAAAATTTAGAAACCCAACTAGATAATGATATTCCTCGAAATGAGCTATCCGTCGAATACAATTTTAATATGATTTGCTTTTATTATGTATTTTATTTTTTAGTTTTATTAAACATAGGTTTTTCACTAAAAATAAAAATCTTTGGTCTGCACATGTGGAAAAATAGAAGATTATCAAAATAAAAATTTAAAAAATATGTTGAGGCTGTGTATTGATGTCCTTGATCCATTAAAAAAAAAAAAATTGAATTTCGATTCATACAAAAAAAGTTATGTTGTATACAGTCCGCCTATGTCTGAATTGCAATTGGTTTGACTTTGAAACTTGATTAAGGAAAAAATATTCAATAAAAAACTATGAGACCAAATCAAAGTGCTAGATATCGTAGTCACAAATCTAAATTCAAAAAAATTAGAATTTTATCCTTCATATAAAAAAAGTTATGTTCTATACGGTGAGCGTCACTTTTTAAAAATGATGTTTTATGAAAAAAATTAGTTTTCGTGGGAGATGGAAAAAAAAGTGCAATCTGATTCCAAAAATTTTTAAAAATATATTTTTAGAATCAAGAGACAAAATGTGATGAGACTCTAGTTTGCATCATTTTCAAATTCTTCACGGTTTAGCCGCTACAAGAGCCCGAAAGTGAAGATTTAGTTAAAAATAATAATTGCAGTGTCCAGTTTGCCCAAAAATTGTAAACCACTATTGTGGGATCACCCTTATGCTAAAATATACATTGTGATATAAAAGTATATACAAAATAACCTAAGAAATATACACTAAACTATTACAAGAATAAATTGAAATGAAGGGGTGTGCACCTCGAAGCTTGTAGGAGCTGGAAATGTTGTTGGATTTGATGTTGAGGCCGAAAGAGACACTTGTGCCAAGCTAGGCAATCTAGTCCCTTTTCTAGAAAATTCCCGAAAACTAGTCCGAAGCCCGTTTTAGCCAAAAGGGTATCCAGATCTACCAAGATTTTTGGAAAATAGCTTCAGTGGGACTAGGTCACCCAAAGTGGTGAATTAGTCCTCTTTTTAATTTCTATGAACCAGAAGATGGGATCTAGGGCCTTTTGTTTGTGTTTCCTGCTTCTACAGGTGTCTAGTCCTAAAAATGCAAAATCTGACCTGTAGGTGTCTTCCAAGCTGCAAATAGGGTTTCTTCAACCCTAATGAGCTTGGATTATTTGTAGGATGATCTTTCACCTTGGTCCTTTTCAAAATCTGCCTACAAGACCTGCAAAACACATAAACAAAGGAAAACTTGTTGAATGTTAGGGATTAGGGGTTTGCCTTAATCAAACCCCTTTTGAGTAATCAAACCAAATGGAGATAGAAATATAAAGAAGCATGAAAGAAAGGAGTGAGAGAGAGTTGTTACCTTTCCATGATGGATGACCTTGTGTTGCAACAATGGTTCAACTCTTGAATGCCTCTTGAGAGATGTCTTGTTGGCTTAGACTACTCAAACCCTAGTTGGCTTGAGAGGAAGAAGAGAAGAGAGATTGAGAGGAGAAATGAAAATGAGTGGTGCATAATGAGGCTACCTAATGATAAATTAGGGTTTTGGAGGTTATTTATACAAGTCATTCCCTAATTCTCCCAAAATAACTTCATACTAACCGACCTTAGGGTTTTAGAGACGAAAAAATTGAAAGATATTAAGTTTAACTTAAAAATTATGCCACATCCTATTGCAGGAAAGAGGTCACGAGGTCTAGTCTTCCCCCAAACCCGTGGTACCGAAGGGTGTGTCACGCCAACGCCACCAGTCACGTGAAAAAAGTTTACCAGGCGCGCTACAGTTTATAGGGGGACAGATACCCGACCGATTCCTGTAGTATAATAAAAAAAAAAATTAAAAAATTACAAAAAAAAATTATGCCACATGGGACTAGGTCACCCAAGGTGGAGACCTAGTCGACCTGGGCATTTTTAAGTGTTTTTCAAAGATTAAAATATTATTATTTGTGTTTGTCGGGATTGTCTTCAAAAAACACTCTAAGAGAGGTTTTGTATGATGATTAAGGGGCCATTTTGACATAATAAAGTGTTGATTAGGTGATGACAAGCCTAGGAGAGCATGAAAATATTTTAAAACACTCTACAACACTTCTGCACAAGGCTTGGAAATGGGTAAAAATAGGTTAAGAAGGGTCCAAGATCATAGGCCAAGGTCCAATTGAGTGAAAAGTGTCAAGGTATACACTTTTTGGTGACACACTCCGTCTTAGGTCTCTCTCCCTCTCTCTCTCTCTCAAGTCTCTCCCACTCCCTCTTTCCTTCTCTTTGGTATATCTCTCTCTCTCAAGTCCCTCCCACTCCTTGTCCCTTTCTCTCTCTCTCTCTCCATCTCCTTATCACTCTACATCTCCCTATCTCTCTCCCTCCCTCCCTTTGAAGTATCTCTCCCTCTTAACTCCATCTCTCTCTCTCTCTCTTAGGTCTATCCCACTCCATCTCTCTCTCTCACACACACACTCCATCTCCCTCTCAGGTCTCTCTCTCTCCCACTCTCTCCCTACCTCCCTCCCTCTCTCCCTCCATCTCTCCCTATCAAGTCTCTCTCCCTCCCCCTCCCTCTATCTCTCTCTTTCTCCCTCCTTCCCTCCCCCTCTCTCTATCTCTATCTCTCTCTCTCTCTCTCTCTCTCTACCTCCATCTCTCTCTCTCTATCTCCCTCTCACTCTCCATATCCCTCCCTCCCTCTCTCTCTCTCTCTCCCTCTTAAGTCTCTCTCCCTCTTAGGTCTCTCCCACTCCCCCCATCTCTCTTAGGTCTCTTGCCACTCCCTCCCTCTATCCCTTCCTCCCTCACTCCCTCCCTCTCTCTTAGGTCTCTCTCTCCCACTCCCTCTCTCTCATAGGTGTCTCCTTCCCACCCTAACTCAATAAATCTCTCTCTCTCCCTCTCTCTCCCTCTCTCTCTCTCTCCCTCTACCTCTCTCCCCCTCTCCCTCTCTCTCTCCCTCTAAAGTCTCTCTCCCTCTAAATCATCTCTCCCTCTTAGGTATCTATCAGGTCTCTCCCACTCCCTCTCTCCCTCTCTCTCTCACGTCTCTCCCACTCCCTACCTATCTCTCTAAGTACCCTAGATAGAGAGAGAGGTAGAGAAAAGGAGAGTGATAAAGAGGTAGAGATAAAGAGGGAGAGATAGAGAGGGCGGAGATAGAGGTAGGGAGAGTGGGAGATATATAGAGAGGGTGTAGATAGAGAGATAGACGTAGAGAAAAGGAGAGAGATAGGTAGAGAGGTAGAGAGAGAAGAAGAGGGGTAGAGATATATAAATATATAGTGGGAGATGGAAAGAGTGAGAGATAATGATAGAGGGAGATATAGAGAGATAGAGAGGGATATGGGGAGAGATAGAGAGAGTGAGATAAAGGTATATAAATATATGGATAGAAAGGGATAGGGAGAGAGAATGAATAAGATAGAGAGATAGAGCTAATGAGATATAAATAGATATAAAGAGAGAGATAGAGAGATACAGATAGAGGGGGAAAGAGTGAGAGAGAAAGGAGGTGATAGAGACAAGTAATAGAGATCTAGGAAGAGATATGGAGAGAGGGACATATACAAAGAGATAGATATAGGGAGGTATAAATAGGGTGTGTGTGTGTATGAGTGAGAGAGATATGGAGATAACTTTATGAAAAGGCAGTTTATATGAGTAGATAGATATATAGATAGAGAGAGATACAGGTAGACAGAGATATGGAGACATATAGATAGAAAGAGGGATATATATGTAGAGACATATATAACCTGTGAAAGATAGAGGGTCCAAGAGAAAGGGAGAGAGCTAGGTAGAGATGGAGAGAGAGAGGGGAGATATAGATAAAGGAAAAGTAAGGGAAAAACAAATAGATAGGTAAAGAGGGTAAATGTAGCAGAGGTGGAGAGAGGGAGAGATATATATATGTTCTCCTAGTTCAACTTGGGTAAAGGTGCGCATAAGATCAAAGACAACACAGAGGCATCCTATGATGATTTATGCAAATTTTTACTCTCCTTAGTAATAAAAAATTTTCATTATTGACTACCTCTTTAATGTTTCAAATCATTTAGGATGATTATTGCAAAAAAAACATGAAAAAAAGACTTTGTATGCAAGAATTATGAGAATTTAAAATTTTAAAACTTAAGGAGGAACTTAAAATGACTATAATTATTTTTTATGCTCAATCTATCAAAATAATCTTATCTATTACGTAGACCTCTAAATCACCTTTCCAACGCTTGTAAAAAATCAAAATTTTGATCAATAACACAAAATTTATGCCCATTTTACTGAAGTGTTCTTTTTGGGATTTTCAAAATGGATATCGGTTTGAAGAGGATATCCATTTTGAAACGGATATCCATTTTGAAATGCATATCCATTTTGAAACAAATATCTATTTTGTTTGCATAAATTGATGAAAATTAATTTCGGGAAACGAATATCTGTTATAAACGAATATGCATTTTGGTTTGGTGTTAGCAAACAAAATTCAAATTTGACCTGACCCATACAAAAAATCAACATTTTTTTTCGTGATTTTGGCGAAGTAAAAATACATTTTTTTTCCTCATTGCCACTTTTTAGACCCCCATGATCTTGCACATGCACATAGGTGTAGTCTTGATTTCCCCTATTGGTGAGACCTTTCCAAGGTCTCATATAAGTTAGAGTTTGGAAATACTAATAACATCATAGAATATGAGGCTTTATTGTTGGGATTATTTGTAGCAAAGGAGAAAGGGATTAAAATTTTGAGTTTTGGGTGATGCTGAATTGATAGTTAAGTAGGTATCTAAGGTTTTTACAGTTAAAACCAAGAGACTAAGATACTACACAAATAAGTTCTAGGATTGTATTGAAAATTTTGATGCATTTTCTGTTGAGTTCATACCTAGAGAATTAAATTCAAAGGTTGATTCATTGGTAGTATCTTCTTCTCTAGATTGTTACCCCATTTGGACTTTAAGAATGAATCATACAGGATTGAGATGATTTATAGACTGAGTTTCCTTGATAATGTCAATCATTGGAAGGTTTTCAAAAATGACAAACAAATTTAGGTATTGTTAGAAAATATGAAGATTTTTTATCATACCTTCTTTGAGGGTAACACCAATGAATGCCATGAATTTTGCCTAGATGATGAGCAAGATATGGAAGATGGGATTGTCTAATTGAAAGGAAACATGATTCCCAAAGGTTTGGTGTCTTTGGAAGATTTATTTGATCACCATGATAGTTTAATAAAAAGGAAAATGAATGAATATGACAATAGCTCTGGAGAGTATGAAGCAATGAAAATTGGAAGTATTGAATCTCCCAAGCTAGTGTACATAGGAAAGTGTTGTACACTTGAAGAAAAGGAGAAATTAATTGCACTACTAGTCAAATATAAGGAAGTCTTTGCATGGTGCTATGGGGACTTGAATAGTTTCATGGATGGGAAGCTCTAGCACCACATACCACTCAAAGAAGGTATGGCTCCTTTGAGGCAAGAATAAAGGAATTATAGCCCCAAAGTGATTGATGCAATTTTCAAGGAGATTGATAGAATGTTGAAGGCTAAGATCATATACCCTATTCACCATTCAACTTGGATCGTAAACATAGTCCTAGTTTGAATTAGAATGGGGAGATTAGAATCTATGTGGATTTCAATAATCTTAATCAAACATCCTTAGAAGACAATTATCCACTACTTATAATGGATCGTATTCTTCAAATATTAGTAGGATTGGGATGATGTCAATGCTTGATGGGTTTTCAGGATACAACTAGATCAATGTTTCAGAAGAAGATTAGTATAAGACCACATTCACTACTCCTTGGGGGGATTTTTCTTACAATCACATGCCTTTTGGGTTGATCAATGTTTGTGCTACTTTTCAAAGGGTTATGGATCTCTCTTTCGGTGACCTCAAGAAAAAAATAATTGTTATTTACTTAGATGACTTGACTATTTTTTTTAAGAGGAGAGAGAATCATTTCAAGGATTTGGAAATAATTCTTCAAAGGTGTAAAGAACATGGTATCTCCTTGAACCCTAAGAAGTCAACTTTTGGGGTTACCAAACGGAAGATTTTGGGAAATATTGTATTAGAGGAAGGTATTAGAATTGATTCTAAAAGGGTTAAGGCTATCCTACAACTAATTCTTCCTTCAAATAGAATTTGGGTCAAATCTTTCTTTGGACTTGTAGTAAATTTCTTTAGGAATTTTGTACTAGACTTCTTTGAGATCACTAAGCACATAGTAGATATGATGAAAGAGAATAAAGGTTTCAAGTGGAATGAATATGGGAAACAAGATTTCAAGGATATTAAGGAAGCAATTTCCCACACAGAAGTACTGGTGTAACAAGATTTTAATAAAGACTTCATTATCTATTGTTATGCTTCTGAGCATACCATGTTAGTCATACTTCTGTAAACCAACGACCAAGGTATCCAAGCACCTATTTATTTCATGAGTGTTCCCTTGAAGGATAATGAATTTATTTATTCTTAGATTGAGAAACATGCCTTTGTTGTGGTGAAGGATGTCAAATAGTTTCGGTTCTACATACTACACTCTCATTCATTTTTTATGTGCTTGACCATGTAGTCAAGAGTGTGCTTACCCAACAAGATATCACTTGCAATAGAAGAGGTATATGGAAAAAAAACACACATAAATATAATTTGGATACAAAACCCACTAAGTTGGTCAAGGGAAAAGGTTTGTGCAAATTGATGGTAGAGGAAAAACTTGAAAAAGAAAAAATATCTCCCTATGGTGTTGTTTGTTAGTCTCCAAGATGGATGGTTCTCTAATGTGGCATTCTATCTCATGTATGGGGAATATCCCAACCATTTTTCTCCAAAATAAAAGAGGAATCTCAAGCTAAAGGAAACCAGGTATATTATTTGGGAAGACACCTTGTATAAAAGGGGACTAGATGACACATTCTTGAAATGTGTAGATAAGGATCAATAAAAAATATTGCTAGAGAAATTTCATAATCAACCATCTCGCAAAAAATTATCTTCTTCCATGAAAAAATTTAAGATCTTGAGGTATTATTATTGGCTTGGGATATTTAAATATGTATATTATTAGGTGGTGAATTATGAGAAATGCAAGCAATTTATTGGAAGACCTTAGTTAGCAACACTACCCTTGCGACCAGTGGTAATAAAAGAACCATTTCAACAATGGGGTTTAGATTTCATTGGTCCTATAAGTCCCCAATCTAGTGTTGGTCACACATAAATCCTTAATACCACAAATTACTTCACCAAGTGGGTAGAAGACATTCTAGTGAAGTAAACAACTTTAGAAGAGGTCTACAATTTTATAAAGGAGAATATTTTGGTGAGATTTGGGGTACCTCAAAAGTTACTAACTAATAATGCCACTAGTTTCTCATCTAGTGAGATTATTTTATTTTTCTATGGATATTGAATCATCTTGCCTCATTTTGCAGACTATTAGCTTAAGGGAAATATACAAGTAGAGTCTAGTAACAAAAATATAGTCAATACCAGGAAGAAACTAGTTGATGAGAATCTGAAGAACTAGCAAAAGAAGATGTTTGAGATGATATGGGCTGATAGGGTCACACCCAAAAAGGAAATAGGGATGTATCCATTTGAATTAGTGTATGGAATAGGTAGCATCCTACCCCTACCTCTGGAATTATCCGCTAGCAAGTTACAAACTATGGTGAAAAATCAAGAATTTTAGGATTCTTTGGAAAAGAGAACCGTGTATCTCACCAATATTAAGGAACATAGGGATGCCATGGTTGAAACAATCTCTATGAACTAGGCTAAAGTGAAGAATATTTTTGATAGGAAGGCTAGACCAAGGAAATTCATGATTGGAGACTCGATATTGTTGTGAGACAAGAGAAGAGAACCCAAAGGAGCACACAAGAAATTTGACTCTCTCTAGAAGGGTCCTTTCAAAGTAACTTAGGAGTGCAGCTCAAATGCCTTCAAATTATATTACCTTGATGGTACTCCATTGCATATTCCTTACAATTGGAAAGATCTCAAGCCCAAATGTGAGCACCAGTGAGTCGCTTTGTACAATATTAGTTTAGGAGTTTTTGTCTTGCTTTGGTTTTTTCCTTTTTGGCTCATGTTGTTTTGAGAGTTCTTGGCCCGTCTTCTATTTTTGCAGATATTGACTCTACTACCCAATAAATCTTAAGCATTGGTATACTAGTATGGTTTTTGGGTTCCTTGCTTCATCCTTTGCAGTTCTCATCCCCAGTCAAAGCCAATTATTGCCATGATTTTGTTCCCCTTTTAAAAACCTTGTCCACCTATGAAAATAATGCCTGTTAAAATTATCACCCTCTCCCATGGTTTTTGAAACCTTGTCAGGTCCCGCTTAGGTTGTCACAACCTTATTTCCATTTGATGCCTCAAATTTTTACGTTTAAGGCTCACCTTCATAAATCGGTCTTTCTATAGGTTTTTAGAACTGCATTGAGGCCCGAAGTGTTTGTCACAACTCTTATAAATGCTGATGAAAGAAAATAAAGTTAAAGTGATTTTGAATATTTATGGAGGTTTCAAAACCTCTGTCAATCTCCAATGAGGTTGTCAAAACCATAGTTTTTTCTGAAAATAAGAAAGTTTAACTCTCTCTCTTTGTTTTGAAGAGTGATACAATGAAAACTACATCAAAGATAACATTTCATAATCATACATGAGTTTTGAGACCTTTGTCGGTCCCTAACAGGGTTGTCAAAACTATTCAATTTGTCAAAAAAAGTTCCACTATCCATTCCTTTTCAAATATACCCAAAAGGTGGTTGAAGCAAATTATTACATTTACGCTAGGTTGGGATGTTCAAGGCCTTGAAGATGATGAATTTAATCTATTGGATCCCATTTATATTAACCATGTTCAGACTCAACCTATTGTATCAATAGATTGGAGCAACGAAGAACATGAAACTAGTGAGACTAAGACTGCAGCTATGTTAAGGAGAACACAAGAGTGGGTGGAAAAGAAAACTATAGAAAAAAAAGATCCTCCTTTGAGGTAAAAAAATAAACTATCACAAAGGGAAAGTAGTCACTTACCTTCAAATTAAGGAGTGCAAACCTCTTCTGTACAACAAGTATTATCAAGGGGGCAAGGTGATGTGATGATGAGCCTCTAGATAGAATCTTGTCAGAAAAGACATGTGGAGAAGATGCTCTTGAGCCCCTGCAGTAGGACAAAAATAAAGTAGTTGAAGGAGAAGAAGAAACAATCAATGTTTCCACCTCCCCTTCTTAGGAAAGAGCCTCCTCTTCTACTAAATCCTCTCTTGTTAGGAATACACATAACTCTCCTATTGTGGATCCTACTCCCCCTTCTTCCCCTGGAGATAGGCCAACAACTGCTCCTCCTTTGAAAAAGGTTTTGAATTTTGGTTCTCCTAGTTCTAGATTAGTAACAACAGTAACACCCATGCTACTAACTCTTGGCTCCAACAAACCTTATTTAAAAAATGGAAAGCTGTTTAAGTAGACCTTCCAGAAAGAGATCTTTTTGGTCAATTGATTCGAAGAACCCCAAAGCCCAAGAAGTTGAAAACTACTTCTAGGCTACTTGAAGATGATAGTACATGGCATATATGTGTGCAAATAGCTCACCCATCCATGCAAAAAGAAGAAAGCTAAGCTATTAGTAGTGATTTCAATATCACTAGAGTAAACTTAGGACCTTCCACAAGGGATGAAGAGGTACACAAATTCCAAGTGACGATGAGAAGATTGGTTGAGAGAATAACTAAAGATAAGAAAATCAATGATGAATTGAAGCAATAGGCTAAAATATTGATTGAATGATTAAGATCTATATTTGATGTTTCTCCACAACCAATTTCCCAAGTAGAAGTTTCTTTTGATCCAACATCATCAATGGGAAAGGAAGTATTGGATAAAATGCCAAGTTACAAAGCCTCAGGGAAAGCTATAAAGGAATGGGCTACTAATATTGTAAACAAAGGGAATCAATTTATTATTGATATGAAAAAGGTTTTTAAGAATGTGGATAATTTGAAGAGTGAAGTAGATAAAGACATTTCCTAATCCAGGTAGGAGGAAATAATATGGATGAATACCCTTGGTGACCTCAAAGGAATGTTAGAATTGGGCCCTTAGAGATTGGTGAGTCAGAAGATTCTCCCAAGTGTCGCAGATAATCGAGATGTTATGTGGAAGAAGAGTATAGAATAGAAACTCTTCGTCCTCAAATATAGTATGCAGGAATTTAGAAAAGTATTAAAATAATGCAACAACAAGGGACAAAATCTGAAAGAACCTCTTGGAAATCACCTGAAACTTAGGGAGGAAGGTAGAAATGAGGATGTAAATGAAGAATCATTAAAGGAAGCTTCAAGAGTTGATTGATGGCATCTATGACTAAGTGAGAACTCAATACTGAGGGTTTGAGGAGACTCACTGATCTTGATTTGGCTATGTTCTAGTTTACCAAACTTGCTACAACCTATGCTGGAAAACTTGATGCATGAAAAGAAAAAACGACCTCTAGAAACTTAGAGCTAGGAACACCATCATCCCCCAGCATGCATAGATACCACCTGTTGTGAAGGCCTTCTATACATTCCAAGTGAGGAGTGCCACATCAACATCCTAGTTAGTTGAGGAAATAACAAATGAAGTGCCACCCTAATAACTTTTTTATTTTCTCTTTATAAGATTTATGTTTTTAGTTAAAGAATTTTAATTATTGGACAATTATTTTTAAAGAAGTGGTTATGTCTACTTAGTATTTATGTAATTAAGACAAGCTCGAAATGCTCTTAAGAATTTTGATCATAATTTTGGTATTGCATATAAAAAATTGAAAGTTCTACATGTCTATGTACATTTAGTATGTCATTTGAATGAAAGGAGAATTGATTTAAATTTGTGTGTTTAAGTTATTCTTTGGGTTACCTCATTTCTATGTGAATAAATATCTGGTTCATTTAGATGATTGATTTCAATTCTAGTGTTGTACCAAGTTGACCATTCTTTACTTATATGGGATATCCTGCATGTTGGCCTTTATACTAGTATTTATGTGTTGTTATTTTCATTTCATTTGATACTTGAAAGATTTTTGGTGTTGAATATTTGTGTCTTTCCTTCTTTCTGGTTAAAAGCATGCAATAATCTAAATTTATAATTCTTTTGAGATTTTATTGAAATCTTGAGAGGGGGTTGTACCTCTTTAAAATTCGAAGAATAATTGATTCACTTAGAAACAATTATCTCAACTGTTGGGAATTGGTTTAATCTATTTTGGGGCGGAGAGTTAAGTTTACATGATAAATTCTAAGGTGCAAATCTCTTAACCGACACTTGCATAATTAGATAACACATTGGTAATATTCTATACTAATTTATACTCAAAATATATTATACTTTAATAATTATACAATGTGTTGTTACTATTTTATGTTGTCTCACAATAATTTTTTTTGTTTGCATAATTATACAATGCATTGTTACTATTTGGACTATTTAATGATTAAGAAATACTTAATTTAGCAATTCAAACATTTATTTTATATTGATCTACAATTCAAACATTTTTTATGAATAAACCTATTTAAATTTGAATGTAACTAAAATTTAATAATGCAATCTTCAATATTAGAACATATTTAATTTTACTTATATAATACATTAATACTATTTATACTAATTTATAATTAATATATGCATAAAATAATAATGTGTCAACACCAACTCCTCACTAGGAATGGAACTAAGAATTGAATCATCATAACTAACTATATGTAAAGGATTGCCATAATAAGACACCTCATCATCATGTATAGAGAAATTTAACACAAATTACTATCCCTAAATTCCTGATAAAGTTCATTGTGAAAAGACCATGAATCAAAGGGAATATGAGTATGATGACACATGTAGAAACAATTGCATTGCAAGACTCAACAATATCATGAATAGCTATAGAATGTGTAATCTCACCACCATGGAACAGAGAAATGGGCAAAGGTAAAACATCATGATTAATTTTGATAAATGAACTCAAAGTTAATATAGATTAACATATATCAAATTATGTTTGACTGTATCTATAGTCCTTAGCCAGTTCAACTGTGGTGAAATAATGACCAAGCAATGAAAAAGGAATAATTAATGAGCGAATAAAGATAGAGTAATATATCCATGAGATCCTGCTGAATCCCTTGACAAAGAAGTTGAAATTCTCTCATTCACATTACTATCTAGAAGCACTAGTTTGGTAGGTTGATCAGTTATCTTTGAAGCACTTGTTAACACTGATACAATTTGTGTCATAGTTGGACACAAGGATGGAGAGGCTTTTACATAGAGTAGACCAATTGTTTTTGATAAAAGGGTAAAATGGGTTTTACAGGGACCCAAAACCAAAAAGTTTATAGAATAGCAAAGAGAACACCAAAGTTCCACCAAAAAAAATAGTTGCCCGAGAAAAGACCAGCACCAACCAAACTAAAAGGACCAGAAGGGTCAAGAAAGAAGGGACAGCAGAGAAAGCACACAGGAAACCCCAACCATTACTTCAGAGTCCTAAGGATAGTCTCTGTTTCCGCCTCCATATCCTACATATCTTTAACCCCCTTTTTAAAGGTTTGAACCATTTTCGGAGTAAGGGGGGCCTTGTGCTTCAGGTTGGCACGGGTTCTTCTGGAAATGCTAGCTTCCGTGTCCTGGCTTTTATCTTCGGTATCTTCCAGATCAACCACTAGAGATCCTTGTTGGGCTTTGTCAAGCTTTTTAGTCATCGCATTAATAATTATAGCATTGTGTCTTGTTATACGGTTTTTTTGTTCAGCGACAGTTCTGATGGTATTCCTTAAGCTCTCAGCTTCGGTGTCAATATTCATGTTACTATGAACCACTTCTTTCTTTTCCATCTCAACAATCTTGGCACCCATTTCATCGATCTTACTTTGCAGGGCCCAAGAGTAGACCAATTGTTATTACTCTCACCATTTGCTCTTGCGGGTACTCTCCTCTCAGCTTCGGATCAACCATATCGAATATTTTCTTGCTCTCATATAGTTTCCAAATTTGCAACCTCAAAATATTACAATGCACTCATTAAATTGAAAGAAATTATATGTCTTTGATTAGGCATGAGTAAATAATAGAGCAATAATAACAGTTGTGAAGTTTGAGAGTGCACCCATTGCAAAAGAAGTTGAAGTGGATCTGGAAACCTTTCATCTATACACTTTCTTCCACTAACAATCTCAAGAACCACCACCCCGAAACTATACACGTCAGCTTTTTCAGTTAATTGTCCATGAACGACATACTCAGGCGCAGTATAACCTCTGTTTGAAAAAAATGTTACCTGAGTAGTTGTAAATCTCCAAACTTGTGATGGAGGATTGTTAGAATTTGTTAAATACACTTACATCGTTCCTCCAACATTGGTGGAAACATGGGATTGCCTTCGGGAAATAATTTAGCCAATCCAAAATCTGCTATCTTTGAAAGAAATTTGTCATCTAGAAGGATGTTTCCAGGTTTGATATCTTTGTGTACTATGCAAATATTGGAGTCCTCATGAAGATAGGAAAGCCTTCGACCTGTGCCCACTATGATGTTCAAACGAGTTTCCCACTCCAAAAATATCTCTCTATCTCTTGCAAAAGCAATTATATATAAGCAAACCAATTCATGCACACAACTTCATTACAAATTGAAAATTGGAAAAGAAACTTAATGTAACTATATCCACCAAAAAGATGTTTGTCAAGACTATTGTTTGACATAAATTCATAAACGAGCAAACGTTCATGGCCGTGCGAACAACACCCAAGTAAATGAATGAGATTACGATTACAAACACTACTGATCAGCTTCACTTCCGTCAGAAATTCATTCATGGCTTGCGTTGTTTATATTTCGTTAAGCTTCTTAACCGCAATAAATTTCCCATTGATTAGTTTTCCCTAGAAATAAATGCTTTAAAATTAGTATCATGGAGAAATCCTAGAAACCAATTTTTTTTACTTCATAGTATACTATAAACCTTGTAAACTTTGCCAAACCCCCTTTTCCAAGTGTGGGAATAAGGGTAGAGGTGCAACAATAAAAACAGAGCAGCAAATAGAAATTGCATACACAACAGAAAATAAGACTTATTCTACTGGAAATAAGAGCTACTTGTAAATCACATAAAATAACACAGCAAGATGAACACAATTAGATTTATATTTATATATATATTAAATGCTGGAACAAAATATAGAGTTTCGATGCTCAAAGTTTCTTTTTTCTACAAACTTGCAGAGTTGTGTTGCTCTCTTCTTCTTCTGCTTGCATCATGCAAAAAAGACCACAAAAGACAATTAAAATCAAAAGTTACAGTGGACAACAAAGGCTCAATACAATAATACTAATTTTAACATCCACAAAGTGTGTGGAATTAATTAGGCAATTAAAGAAGATCATATCAATCTCTTGTAAACTTTTCCAAAAAAGTTTCCCTATTAAATTGTCTTAAATGCTAAAAAGGTGGAGGTGAGTTGGAGGATAATTGGCGCATTAGTTGAGATTAGAAATATATTTAACACTCCCCCTTAATCTCAACTAGCTAACATTCTGCTCAAAAAACTTTTGGAGCATCTGTCTTCTGCCTTCTACTTTCTGTGTGAAAGGTTTCGAAACATCTGTCTTCTGTCTGAAAGGTTCCGGAGAATCTCTCTTCTGTCTTCTACTTTCTATCCAAAAATTTTAGGAGCAATCATTTTCAACACATACACCTAAACAACTTCTCAAGTACTCAAATGCATATTTTTCCAATGGTTTAGTAAAAATATCAGCAAATTGATCTTCTGATCTGCAAAATTCTAAACATATTTTTTTATTATTCACTAACTCACTTATAAAATGATATCTAGTATCAATGTGCTTGCTTCTTTTATGAAAAATGTGATTTTTAGATAGTGCAATGAATGAGTTATTATCACAGTAAATATTTGTTGCTTCATCTTTTTTATGCATCAATTCAACCAACATTCTCCTCATCCATATGGCTTGACATGCTGCTGCAGTGGCTGCAACATACTCCGCTTCTGCTGATGAAAGTGTAACAATGGGCTGCTTCTTTGAATCCCAAGATACAACACCAGATCCAAAATGAAATGCATAACCAAAAGTAATTTTTCTATCATCTATGCTACTAGAACAATCGTTGTCCGTGTATTCAATGAGCTTGAAATCATCTACAACTAAATACAAAATTCCATAATTCTTAGTTCCACATACGTACCTCAAAAGCCTTTTTCTAGCTTGGCAATGAGAATCTTTTGGAGAATCCATGAACCTTGAGATAAGGCTCACACCGTACATGATGTCAGGTTGTGTGGTAGTCAAATACATGAGACTACCAACCAACCTTTTGAACAACTTAGGATCAACTAATGAACCATCATCATCCTTGCTTAACTTTAGTCCTATCACAACTAGAGTAGGGGTTGGTTTTCAATTCAGCATATTAAATCTTTTCAATACATCACTTGCATACTTTGACTGAGAAATAAAAATACCATCTGCTGATTGCTTAACTTCTATTCCCAAAAAATATTTCATAAGTCCAAGATTAGTCATCTCAAACTCTTTCATCATGGTTGTCTTAAAAATACTAATGAAAAGATCTCCCATAAAGATCAAATCATCTACATAAAGATAAACTATCAAAATTTTACCTTCTTCATCCATTTTGATATATAAAGTAGGCTCACTTCTGCACCTACTAAAACCATTCTTAATCAGGTAAGAATCAATTCGACTATACCATGCTCTAGGAGCTTGCTTGAGTTCATAGAGCATTTTTTCAGCTTGTATACCTTTCCTTCTTGACCTACAATCTCATATCCTTCTGGATGCTCAACATAGACTTCTTCTTCAATCAAACCATTTAAAAATACATAATTTACATCCATTTGGAAAACTTTCTACTTCTTTTGGGCTGCAATGGCAAAAACACTTCTCACCTTATCCAATCAAGCTACTGGAGCAAATTTTTCATTGTAGTCAATACCAGGCTGCTGATTGAAGCCTCTAGCAACAAACCTTGCCTTATGCTTCAACACATTTTCGTCCATGCCATACTTAGTTTTGTAAATCCACTTAACACTTATGACATCCTTTACTTGAGGGTGATCCACCAACTCCCAAGTATTGTTCTTTTCAATAGCTTTAGTCTCTTCATTCATAGCTTCAGCCCATGCTTCATCCTTAATTTCTTCATCAAAGAACATTGGATCAACAAATTCTAAAAATAAAGCAAAAACAAGAAATAAATTTGATGTTTCAACACTAAAATCAGCTTCATATATGTCTCTTAAACTCTTTTTTTTTCGCTGCAATAAGCTTGCCAATGTAGGATCGGATGAACTACTTCTATCAACTGAGTTTGAAGGAATTTATGATGATGTTACAACTAGTGTTCTTTGTGGAGTTTGTTGTGTTGGTGAAGAAATCTAATTTCTTGAAAGTCTTGTTGTAGAAGGCGTAGCTTGTGATATAGCTTGTGTTGCTTGTCTGGGAGTGGAATGAGGTATTGCTTGAGGAATACCTTGTTGTTCTATCATTTCATTAGTCATTTCATCATGTGGATCAGCTGCTGCTACACTTATTATTTTTTCTACATTTCCATCCCATGCTTCATTCTCCACAAATTGTACATCTCTGCTGATTACAACTTTTTCTTGTAATTGGATTAAACAATTTGTAAGCTTTTGTATTTTCTGAATACCCAACAAAAATACATTTCTCACCTCTATTATCCAATTTTCTTCTTAGCTCTTCAGGCACATGAGCATATGCAATGCATCCAAAGACTTTGAAGTGAGCAAAATTGCGCTTTCTACCACTCCAAGCCTCTTGAGGAATCATATTCCTTACACTTGTAGTTGGAAATCTATTAAAAATGTAAACAAAAGTTGCTACTACTTAAGCCCAGTATTCGTTTGGTAAATTCTTTGATTTCAGCATACTTCTTGCCATATCCATGATAGTTCGATTTCTTCTTTTAGCCACACCATTTTGTTGAGGTGTGTAACAGGCTGTAAATTGTTTGTGAATACCATGTTGGCTGCAATAATTTAGAAAATCATTAGAACTATATTCACCGCCTCTACCAATTCTTAATATCTTGATGTAGCATCCACTTTGCTTTTCTACAAGAGCCTTGAACTGCTGAAAAACAATAAATGCATCAGATTTATGCCTCAAAAAATAAACCCATGTCTTTCTTGTACAATCATCAATAAAATTTAGAAAATATGTGCATCCTCCAATGGAAGGAGTTTGCATCGGTCCACATATATCGGAGTGAACAATCTCAAGTGGTTTACATGCTCTTTCTGATTTTCCAACAAGGAAGGTCTCTCTATATTGTTTACCCAATATACATGCTTCACATTGTCTTTACGGTTTCTTAATCAATGGAAAACCCTTAGCCATATTCTTTGTATGCAACAAATTAAGAACTCCAAAGTTTAAATGGCTAGATCTCAAATGCCATAACCATGATTCATTCTTCACAACTGACTGAAAAGTTGTTTGAACAATTACCTTACCATTTTGTTCTTCTTTATTTTCAGTTTTAGCCTTTCTTGAGCTACCTTATTCTATTCTGGAACAACCTTGTTCTTTTTAACAACAACCTTCTAGAGCAACTTTGCAAATTTTCTCTTTTCTGGAGAAAACTTCTGGAGCAACTTGGGAGGCATCTTGAGAATTTTCAGTCTTAAATGTTGCTCCATCTACGTTTCTTTTGATGTCAGGTTTCAACCTCAATGGGAACATTCTATTTTTTTTCATTTATACCTCTGCAATCAATTGTGTACTAGGATATTTATCAAGAATGACACATGCATTGTTTTTCATATAAAATCTGTATCCTTTTTGCACCAATTGACCAATACTCATCAGATTATGTTTTAGACCAACAACATAAAAAATATCTTGAATTACTTTTTTCTCCCCCTTTTTGGTTAGAATTTCAATAGTGCCTTTTCCCATAACATTCACTTGATTATTGTTCCCAAGAGTGACATTTAAAGTGAATGATTTTTCCAAACTAGAAAACAACTCTAAATTTCCAGCCATGTGATTGCTACAACCAGAATCTAAATACCAAATATAATTTGGACTCTCTTGAACCATATTGCATTCAACTGGTGATTTTGTAGAAATTGCTTCAACAATCTTTGCACTTGCAATAAACATAGTATTTTTTGTAGAATTTTCTGGGGGATTTTGATTTTGTCTTCCTTGATCATGTTGTTTCTTCCTACACTCGGAAGCATAATGACCATATTTCTTGCAATAATGAAATTGAACATTTGACTTGTCTTATCTTTGACCAATTGGATGACTATGAGAGGATTCATGGTTATTTCCTCTTCCACTTTGATTTGTAGGACTGCTGCTACGTCCTCTAGATGAGTTTCTTCCTCTACCCCTAGGAGTGAATCTACCTCTACCTCTTCCATGGCTTATTGAAGCCTAAGATGAGAAGGAATTATCAATGGAGCTGTGTGATCTATTCAGACTATATTCATGATTTATCAAGGATGCATGTAATTCAGTCATTGTCAATTGGGTTAAATCCTTAGTTTCCTCTATGGCAAGAACTAAAGGATCAAACTTAGTAGGCAAAACCCTTAGAATTTTCTCAACTATTCTAGTCTCTTCTAATGTTTCCCATGAGATTTTATTTGATTTACTAACCCAAAAACATGAGTAAAAAATAATTCCACAGATTCTGAATCTTTCATACATATATTATGAAATTCTCTTCTAAGTATCTGGAGTTTTGCAGATTTAGCTTTGTCCTTACCTTGATAAGTTGTTTAAAATGTGTCCCATGCCTCCTTTGCTTGTTTTTCTGCTGAAACTCTTGGAAATATTCTTTCATGCATTTCTTGATGTATGTAGAAGAGGGCTTTTCCATCCTTCTTTCTCTACTCTTTCAAGAGGTCTTTCTTTGCCCGAGTGAGTGCATTGTAAGATGCTTGGTCTGCTTGCTCTGCATAGTCATTCTCAACAATTTCCCAAACATCTTGAGACCTAAACAAGGCTTTCATGGTCAATGACCAATATTCATAATTTTTGCCTGTGAAAATAGGGGTTTGTAGGCTAGACAAGGAAGCACCAGACGTTGAGGCTGTGGAAGCCATTGATGGCTATCAAACATAAAATAAGTGTAGACCCAAAAAAGATAAACAAAGGTATTTGAACCAATGGCTCTGATACTAGATGTGGGAATAGGGGCAGAGGTGCAACAATAAAAATAGAGCAGCAAATAGAAATCGCATACACAATAGAAAATAAGACTTATTCTACTGGAAATAAGAGTTGCTTGTAAAACACATAAAATAACATAGCAAGATGAACACAATCAGATTTATATTTATATATATATTAAATGATGGAAAAAAATACAGAGCTTCTATGCTCAAAGTTTATTTCTTCTACAAACTTGCAAAGCTACATTGCTCTCTTCTTCTTTTGCTAGCATCATGCAAAAATGACCACAAAAAACAATTATAACCAAAAGTTATGGTGGACAACAAAGGCTCAATAAAATAATACTAATTCTAACACCCACAAAGTGTGCGGAATTAATTAGGCAATTAAAGAAGATCATATCAATCTCCCGTAAAATTCTCTAAAAAATATTTCCTTTTAAATTTCCTTAAATGCTAAAAAGGTGGAGGTGAGTTGGAGGATAACTGACACATTAGTTGAGATTAGACATGTATTTCACACCAAGTAGGTTGCTGGGATCAAAATTAGCAGTTGCATCTCTTAGAGTTTCATAATTAAAAATTGTAACTTGCTTGAATGCCTCTCTTGCATGCAGATCATCTTCTACACAAAACATTAGACGTCACATGAATGTCAAATATCATTGAGCTTAAACAACACATTCTAAGTTTTGATTTGTGTAGATCATTTGTTCGAATACATATTTAACCTATCTCTTAGAGTGATTTAAAATAGGCCATCTAAATAAATTTAAGCTTAAAATATGTTGTTTAAATAGAACCATTAATTACACTTCAATAATGTCTTTCCTCAGTACTTAACCACAATATATAGATTTTCCGAAATTTCTAATAAAATCCATTGCCATCTGAGTCTTGAATTTCTAAATTTCTAAATAAAATCCATTGCCATCTTATGTCTAGAAACAATTGGTCAAATTAGATATAGTGTGAGTCTTCTATCGAAAATTCCATTAGATGAAGAAGTGTTTCAAAATGAAAGAAGATTTCAATATGTCATGCACAGTTATCAATAGAGAATTAGTTTTAATATCTGTTTATAAGTGCATATTGACTGTAACTGTCATGTGCTATCTTTAAAATTCATAAACTGATGCTACAACCTCTATAAAATACTACCCTATTGTGTTGTTTAAAATATACTCTGCAAGTTTGATTTGTATTGGGCAGAAAATAAGACCTCTATATTGAAACACGATGTAATCCAATTCTTAAAAGATGAATAAAAGATTTTGTGTTTGTGTTAAAAGAATCTTGTGTTTTATGTTATTGTTAATGGTTGTGGTTTCAAAATTTACAATTCTCGGGCTTTACCTTTGAACTCTAAAGATGTGGCTCAGCCTACTAAATAAAAGACACCTATGAATGAGACACTTGAGGCACTTTTGTGAACGTATGACAGGCATCACAATCACAATGACAGATGGAACTAGCTAAAGAAAAGACACCTATGAATGAGATGACATACAAAAAATTCATGGTCATACAGAAAATTCATGGTCAATAATTCTGATGGAGCCTCAAATTTTGTCCTTTTAGTTCCATTATTATTTTCCCACATTACTGGTCTATCATGCTATTCTAGAGAAGCCTAGGGTTGGGTTTTTATTTTTGCCTTCATGAAATCCTAGTGTTCTTTCTTGAACCTTGGGTTGGATCTATTTCGCCATTACCTTTTTGAGGGAGGTTTTAAAATGACTTATGTCCCATTGGCTCGTCTATGCCGGGCCCCTTTTAATAAATAGTGTTAAATTTTTCACCTGACTTTATTATTTCCTAAGTCTAGTTCGGCCTGTACCCCATGTTTTAAGAACAACTTTAAGCCATCGTTTGTCGTTGGCCTAGGCGATGTCCCCTTTCCCCTTTTAATAATTGTTTTATTTTGCAGGGAGTGTTTTTAACGACCGTTGATCATCCAATGATCGATCCTGATAGTTCCCCGCAATCTCACAATGACATCATCATTGGGTTTCAACTTATTGCAAAATCATGGGCGGGTGCCACGTGTCTTAGCTACCGATGCCAAAAAGGGATTAATAAAGTGTTTAATATTTGTGTCGGGCTTTAATACATTATAAAGTGGGTTACTAAAACACTTGTGAGATGCATGTGCTTGAAATCGATGGTGGTGTTATAATCTTGTTGAAAATTTGCTCGATGGTTATGTTTGGTTCTGTTGATGGTTGTGAATGAACATGATTGTCGATGATGGGAATCAACGGTTGCTCGCCATCGTGTGATCCAAAGATGTTGGATGTTTACTGATTGCAATATCACGGGCGGGTGCCATGTGTACTCCTTTGGTGCTGCGTATTGTGGTGGGCCCTCAATACTGAGATGGAGGCTATATTAGCCTTTTTGAAGGTGGTTGTTCGATGATCTGACAAAAAAAAAAGATTGATGGTTGGAATTTAAACTCACATCAACCGCGATTGGAGTCGTTGGCGCGGCATGAAAATGACATTTAATGGAAGACGAGATGTTTATTGGCTCAATTCAATTGACATAAAGTATCTGCTTTATTTCTATCTTCATCACAAAAGCTTTCAAGTATTTTTGAAGCAGTTCAGAGCCAGAGATAAAGTTTTCGAGCGATCACAGTGAAGTTTAGTTCTCTGAAAGGTGCGAAATCGTGTGAGTTATTTTCTATACTGCTGGGTTAATTTGACTGTGTTTTTGTGAAAAGGTTGTATTGTGCTAGTCAAGGGGTTTGTTGATTATTTTCATAGGGTTACTTGTTTGTTTGAATTATTGGAAATTGCATAGTTGTGTTGTAATTTTGTGTTTTGGGTAGCCCTAGTTTCTTCAAGGATTTGAATTTTAAAGAAGCCCTAGTTGTTTAAGATGGCACCACCGAAGTAGCACTCTAGCCATGTTGATTATTTGCAAAGGAATTTATATGATGATTTTCTAGATCAAATCCCATTATCAACAAATGAAAAAAGGAGGGGTTTGGATTTAATGAATGGAAAAACCCTAGGTGAGGGACTGGTATGCAAGAATTATAATATTGCAGATGCTAGGGTTCCAATGATGGGTCTAGAAATGTTTAGGTTGTGGTATGGAAAAAAAAACTTACCGCACTCCTTCTCTAATGGCTAGAGATATGACATGGGGAAACTAGTAGTGTCAAATGTGTTTCCTGACGTGGACCTACTCAGAGCAGTGGCAACACGTTATGACCCAGTTACTAGGGTAATTAGGGATAATGATGGTGGGATTTTGCTAAGTATAAGTGCAGATGAAATTCAATAGGTTTTTGATTTGAGTGAGTCTAGCTCATTCTTGGTACCAATTGATCTAGAGGAGATGAAGCAGGAATATGTGAGGTCAAAGCCTCTCTTCAGATTAAAGTTGTTTCCTCCTCATCTGGCCAGGGCAGGCAGTTCAACGATCCATATTAGCCCAAATGACTAGGAGCCTTTCAGGCTAAGCTGTTTTTCCAATCACTTTTTGGCAAATTTTTACTCAGTATGCTAGATTTTGGGATTTACTCCAAATACAACGATGCCCTTTGCATATATGTTCATGGGGGCTCAAATTCAACATCCCAATTTTTCCATGGTGTATGACTATGCATCTTTTCTTCCAGAAAAGATACATGAGGGTTTGCTGAAGTTTCTTGTGGGGGATGTTGGTAATCCTTGTTAATCCATATGTTCCTATACAAGAATCCAAATTCTTCTCAGAGAAGATGGAGTTGAGGCAAGAGGTGAATGGAGAAAGATTACCAGTACAGGTGTGGAGTGCAGACTTGTCTTACAATAGGGGAGGTGCCAGCTTTGTGCAGTTTGATAACTATTTTGCCTCTAGACTCAGGGCTCGGTTGGTGGTAAATGTGCCAAGATTTCTTGAAGATTTGCATGAATTCCTCTGACCAAAGGTGAGGAATCCTGATTTAAAGGTCTGCCACAATTTGGGTGACATCATCTTGTACCCCGTAAGCACTATCCTATGGGTGTATGGTTTCCAGGGAGCCCCACATATTCTCCCATATAATGTACCATCAAGAATGGGGTTTGCTGAGGTCATGTGGCAACTAGGTTGCATTCATGAGGACAACCCGACAGGAAGAGGAAAAGGGACTTTTTTCCCTGATTATACTGTTGTTTCAGATTTTGTTTTTCCAAGGGAGGATGGGTCCACTTTGGAAGGTTTTTTGATGATTATCATTTAAAGAGTGGATCTAGGAGGCAACATGACCTTGAGGGATTCTTTTCCTTGTTCAGGCAATGAATTAAAGGTGACAGATTTATACATGAATTCAATTTCCCTGAAGACCTAATCAGAAATGAATTTGATTTGAAGAGGCAGGAATTGAATAAAGAAAAATGGATTGCATATGAGAATGTGTTGGCTATAGTGCATAAAATGCATCCAAAATATGATCCATTAATGAAGTTTACTCCATTCCACAAGAGAATTGATTTCTTTTTGGATAATTTTAAAGAGATCATGGGAACTTTGATGACCAAGAAATTCAATTTAGAAATGGACTTTGGAATTCAAAGACCAGAAGTGAGGCTTGAGGAAACAAGGCCAACTTATCAGCCCCCAGTTGATAGGCCTCTATACAAGAGAAAGAGGAACAACAACAGTGATGAGGATGAGGGGATAGGAAGGGAAAACAAATAATGAAAGCATCATCACAACCAGGTCCAAGGATTAGATCACTTGGAGGGATAAGGATTGGGGATCTAGATTCACCACCAAGAAATGATCCTACAGTGCTATCATCAGATCCAAGCCCTAAGAGGCAAAAGTTGAGGAAACACAAGAGGCTCTGATGGATGAAAATCTCTCTTTATTTCCGAAGTTTTAAAATTTTATTACGTGGGCATCATTGTTTTAAATCAAACATGTTCAGATCATTATGTTCCAATATATTGTTTATTTTAAGTACTTTTAGTCAAGTTGTGAAATGTTGTGATTGACAATTAAGAGAATTTGTAGCTATCAGGATTGTCTGTGGGCTGATATAATATAGAGACACTGAACTAATTGAAGTTGATGTGCTTGGCGAGGTTGGCATGAATATAAAAAAGAGACCTGGTATGTACATGTTCTTGATGTTTTAGATTGTTTGATGATCACTTTCTTTGACTACCTGCCTTTGTTCAATGTGTTTCTTACATTTTGCTCTTGGAATAGGCAGGTTATCGAGCATTTTGCTAACAAGGATCCCAAACAGAGCTAAGCAACTTTTTGAGATAGTTATTTTTCACCATTATGATGGGATCAAGTGTAGGACTGGTGTTTCCAGTGTGGATTTAGAGCAGAAAATGATAGGGTTGATTATTTTCCATTTCTTTAGTAATATTTTTGTCTATTACATTGACCTAGTAGCTTTGTAACATGTAAAAATACAATGTTTAATAAAAATAATTATTGGAAGTGGGTTAAAAACCCCTTTCAAAGATTGAAAGGAATGGTCACTGGCCATGACCATTCCTTAAGGCCGCGTATTATGACAGCTTAAAGAATGGTCAATAGGCCAAGGCCTTTCTTTAAGGCATGTCTTTTGTGCCTCTTGCAATTTTTTTGGTTAATATTTAAATTTTATTTAAAAATTTATTTATTTTGATATTAACATTAAAGTTATACAAATCACAATTTTATTAATAAGTTTATTATTTATGAATCACAACACAACTCATTTCATAAAATAGTCCATAATGGACAACCATACACCATCCTTATAAAATAACATTTAAAATTAATATAGTTCACATGACACAACCATACCATCATAATGACATTGAATGTTTTGACTCATCACATATTAACATTCTCCACTATGGAAAATCATAAACACCCTTATGAAAACAACATTTAAAGGTAGACTTTAACTCACTTTATGAATGTAATTCACGATATAACCATGTCTCCATAACTTATATATTTTGACCCACCACATGTTAACATTATTACAAATGACAAAATTCTTGCATATAATTGATCACAACACTAAAGATGTGTTATTTGACCATAACATATAAATATTGTGAATGACATAATTAATAACTTTTAATAATTTAAAAAATATTATTTTTTATTGTCAATGCATCACAATAAATTATAAAATATGACATGTAATATAGTTTTTATAACCATCAATATTTAAGTTGAATATTCAAAAGTATGTAAATAACTGTTTTATAAATGAAATAAAATGTATGTGTTGTGTTTTATGTAACGTGTTGTGTTTTTTGTAAATTTGTGATGTGTGATGTTGTATTGTGTTGTTATATGTGATGTTGTGTTGTGGTTATCTTAGGTCAATTAGGGGAGGCCATGCGAGCTTCCACCTTCACGTGGTTGGCCTTGTTAGTAGAGGATATTTGAATAAATATTCTTGAAGCTAAGAGAAGCCATTTTGTAAATATTTGTATTTTTTTAATAAAAGGGTAAAAAATTATTGCATCAAAATAAGACAAACATACATTGCAAGTAGGGTATTAAGTACCCAAAGTAACAACCAAAATCCCAAAACCACAAACCATCAACTAAGTGGGTCAAACCCCATTAAAACAAACCACTTGAATAACATCTTTTAGTCATGTCCTCCATTATCTAACCCTTGGGAATAATCTTAGGATTAATTTCTCTCAACCTACAACCTACCAATCCCCAACATTCTCAGAAACCCATTTGGCCAAACATTCAACAACTCTGTTCCACTCCCATGGGATATGAGTAAAGGAGACAAAATCTAACATGGATTAATCTAAGAATTTTCTTAGCCATTGAGGCAAGATGCTAGCTCACCCTATCCAACTTTTTCTCACTCAACATATTAACTAAGATTTAAGAATCTGATCCAAAAATGACCTTACATCATCCAAGAGCACAAACTATTTCAATAGCAAATAGAATAGCTAGACCTTCCATGAGGCTATTAGTTTGCTGCCCCTTATAAATGGAAAATAAGAAAATGGCCTTACTAGAACTATCCCTTCCAACACCACCAATCCCAACATGCCTAGGATTTCCTCTAGAAGAACCATTTGTGTTAATCTTTAAAATGCCAATCAGAGGAGGGGAACATCAAACATCTCTCTAAATTTTTTGTATAGATTGTCGACACCTCCTTACACATAAGGATCTTGACGTTAAGCCATGTAAACCCAAGCTTGCCACTATCTCTTCATCCCTCTTCTCCAAGGGGAGAGACACTTAAAATTTAGCTTCCATAATCTCTTGAATCACGCCAATAACTCTTTGCCAAACCTATTGGACCATCAACTTCCTTCCCCGAAAGATCTTGCAACTCCTCTTGATCCATATTTGCTAGAGAATAAAAGAGAGGTTGATATTCCACACTATTTGAAGAAATGAAGCTTGTGTCAGAGACCTCCCCAAGCTTCTCTAGAAGTCAATCAGTGAGGAAGCATGAACACAAGCTTGCCTCCAAATATCCCAGTATAGGTGCTAGATATCCCTAGAAAAAGAGCATTGAAAAAAAAAATGGGATGAATCCTCTTCACTGTTGTCACAGAGAACACATACAAATGGTCCTTGAAAGCCTCACTTCCGTAGATTATCCTAGGGGAAACATCTATTACAAGCCACAATCCACAAAAAGTAGTTGCACTTGGGTGAAGAAAACTTATTCCAGACATTTTTCCACCACAACACCTCCATCCCCCCATATTTTTGATAGTTCAACTCCTGGTATCCACTAGCCATCGCATAGCCCCCTTTGGTGTTAGAAATCTGAAATAGGTTGAATAACCCAAGAACTTTATAAGAGAAAATCAAAGCTACATAAACTGGAAAATCATAAAGAATGCACACCAAAATTCTGAGAGATTATGCAATGTCAATATGACAAAATTGAATTAAAAGCTTCCCAGCTGAAGAGATACAATGCAAATATGCATGATTGAATGCAAGAGTATTGCAAGAATGGATGAAAATACAAGCTAGGTAGTGAGTTTATATAGAACTTAGGAGAGGAGGTAGGTGGAAAATCCAACCAATAGGAATCAACAAAAAAAAGTGGAGATGCCACTAAAAGTGGAAAGTGGTTGCACCCTTTAGGGAAGGGGACACCTCATCACTTATATCCTAGTTATTAAATAATAAACTCACTTTATTATCCTAGGCAAGCTTAATTAAGTGTAGGAAAAACCTAGGACTAAGGAAAAATAAATTAACCCACTAGGAAAATAAAAACCTACATCAACACTTGGGATCTGGGCTCCAAACTAAAATATCCTACTCCTAGAGCGAGTTGCACTTCATAAATATTTGTCATTTAATTATAAACAATATTTTATAAATTTGAGCTAGTTCATATTTCATACATGGTGAGATTCTAAAATAAAATAAAATTATGATTGCAAAGGTGCAATTTAAAAAATTAAATAAATTACCAAATTAATTAGTATTTTCCTAATTACTACAATGATATCATATAACTTAAGAATTTTACAAATGTTAACAATTCAATTGGTTTCAAATGAAAATAATTGACTGAAAATGCTCCTTAAAAGACAACTTTTGGATAATAGTTTTAATTATAATAATTTTCCTTATAATTTTAAATTTTGTTTTATAGCCTAAACATAAAAAAATATTTTGAAGACTTTATGTATTGTTGGTGTATTTTATTTTAAAATAATCAAATAAATTTTTATTATACAAATACAATTATCAGAGTTGTTTTTTTTTCTTACAACTCATTATATAAGGTGATTATGTCACATCCTATGATCAAAGGCTAGAAAAAAGAAAATAGGAGTTGGGTAATGGTATGTGTGAATTTTTCACACTGGATATATGTGATGTATGTTGGAGCTAGTCATAGTTGTACTTATGATGTGTGTGAGCTAATCACTAGTGTACTTGTGATATGCGTATGAGCTGATCACTATTGTACTTGTGATATGCAAATGACCTAGTCATTGTTGTACTTGTGATGTGAATATGAGCCAGTCACGATTGTACTCATGATGTGTATAAGCTAGTCATATTGCATATTTGTGATGTATGCTCGAGCATAGTCATTGCATATGTGATTTGGGGACTATGGTATGATATGAACCTTGTGTATTTGTGAATGTTTGTACATTAAGGGTTGGTAATGTTTGGTATGGAACCAACACTTGATAAAAATAGTTATCATACTATTGGACTAAGTTGATTCTAATGCTTAATAATCCTAATTAAAAGTGAGATCAAAGATCTCAACTAGAGGGGAGAATGATCTCCCTCTAACATTGGTGTGCAAACTATGAAGCCTTTGATTTTCTAAAGGGGATACATAGGTAGGATAATTACAAATGGAACCTCATGGTTTAAGTTTGGGTCTAGGGATGAACCTAACCTTGGGAGCTTATCACTTTCATGTGTAAGCATATAACTGGTGATATTGAGTTGTGGTCAACACAATGAATGAAGAAATTTTGAAATCAACATTTTAATTTAGATGGAAGATGTTTGGTCAATTAAATTGATAATTGAATTGAAAAACACAAAAAACTTGTAGTGATCAAGTGGCAGATTTTACATTGGTATTAAAGCACCTAGGTTCAAACACTGGACCTTGAACTTATCAAATGGGCTTTTAAGCTTATGAGAATGGTTGGCTAGTCCTAACTAAGACAACCTAAAGGGGGTTGCAAAAGGGAATTTTGGTATAACATAGGAATTTTAAATTAAAATTATAGTGCATGATAGAAGGTTAAGATATTTGATGATTGCTATGTCACCTAACTCACTTGTTGGATTTAATTTTTACCCCTTGTTATGAGAAAAGTCTCATTGCATATTTAAGAGTATTAAGAATCTTTCTCATGATATAAACATGAATTGCTATGAACATAAAATGCAAATAGTTGAGGTTGTATGTTTGAATGGATAGATTGTGACTATTGTGACTACCTTAATACTTAATGGTGAAGAGTAGTTGTTGATGCCTGGTACTTTGGTAACTTGCAAGGGATTAACTGGTAAATATGTGTACCTAGTGGTATAAAATTTGATCACTCTTAAGAAAAATAAACACATAAATTTAAAATGGAGGGTTGAATTAAGTGAGAATGCTTATTTGAGGTTATATTTGTACCATGAACCCTCTTGAATCTTATAAAAATCATTCCAAATTGGTCAAATCAAGAAAACTGAACCACTTGTGAGGTAAGGAGGAGGGTTCAAAAGTAATTAACTTGGCTAGTAATCCAATTTTTTGAAGAAACTAACAAATGCAACCTTTTAATAAGTCAAGATGACTTATTTCAAGGGAGGAAATATGTCACATCCTATGGTTAAAGGCTAGAAAAATAAAACAAGAGCTGGGTCGTGGAATTTACACCAATGACCCAACAAGGAGACAACTTTTAATTATGAGGAAAGGAACAAGTAAAATCGGGGATGGTCATGCATTTAATAAATCATGGCACCCTTTCCCTTCCCCATATTTTCATCCAATTTTCCATGTGAATGGAGGAAGCATGAGTAGGTTGATGGAAGAATGACATGTCAAGGAAGATTTACCCACAACCCACCATTAAGGTAAGGTTTTGGGTTGTCTGAGGGCATGTTTTTCCTTAGGACGTGAGCAATTAATTAAGGTCAATAGGAGAAGAAGGGTGAGTATGGCACAAGGAAAAAGAGAAGTGGGAGTCACGTGAGAGAAGGAAAGTCAAGGGAATGCATGGGAGATGTTTGGGTTTGTGATCGCTAAGAAAAATGTGAAGGGAAGAATTATGTGGGAGGGAGGGAGTAAAATTGCAATGGTGAGGAGAGTTGATTATATCATTTTCAAATTTGAATAGTGGTTCAATTTTCCCCTCTGAAGCATGTTCACTTCCAAGGAAGCTTATATTCTACACTACTTTATATTTAGTGATTGAGGAACCAATGTTTCTATTAAGATATCTCTAAAGAATGCTATTTTCTCTTTTGAACTCATGGGAAAAGAGATAGGACACCCTACATAGTTGAAGCCCATTTTGGACATGACTATGATGAATGGGGATCTACAAAAAATGGGTTTGTTAAAAAGGATTTATAAAATTGGAAGCAATTGTGATGGGGAATGCATTTAGAGAGAAAAAGAATGCTACTCATTCATAAGCTATGGACTTCCATCAAAGCATAAAGATTAGAGGAATTTCATCATAAGGGAGGGTTTAGAAAAATGGGTGGTAGAGGTTTTTCCTATGAGTTGTTGGAATCAAGGAACGTTGAGAGGGGGGGGGTGAATCAGTGTTCTACACTTTTTAACTTTATTAATCTGATCCTTAAAGCACTTATAACATTCAACCAAAAGAAATATGGATGAACATAAGATAAACAACCACAAAACCATAACAAAAGGATTTTTACATGGAAACCCTGTTAGGGGAAAAACTACGGTGGAAGGCCAATCTACAATATTATCCGAGTATACTAAAAAATAAGTGTTTACAAAAATAGGAATGCACTTGCATTCAGGCACACTGCCTAGAGGTTACTACTCAGAAATGAAGACTCATTGTCTTACAAAATATTTAAATTAAATCCATCTGAAGAATTGAACTAAGAAAATATCATCTACTAATGCCTGATTATAGTTCTAATTAAGGACATTAGACAATTTGTAACCTTCTATTTGATTTTTCTCTTCTACTCTGTTCTGCTTCAATTCGCATCACAAATACTTTTATGCACAAGTGAAATTGTGCATAATCCTTTTTCTATTTGCAAAAAACATCAACACACTTCACACATATATCAAAATGATATAATCAATCACTTATATATCCACCACTAAAGATTTAATCGCTACCTGTCGGCTCCAACAAAAAATTGAAAATGTTTACAAACTGTCAGCTCAATCCATAATTAACTCTCAATGCACACCAACCAAAGTCAGCCATAATATAGTAATGAACCAAATCAACATGAGTAGACATGAAAATACTTAAACAATTACTCCTTAATTATCCACAACATATTATATTCACGAAGTCGGCTTTCTGCACTGATAAACATGAAATTAATCAACCAGATCTTCTAACTCGCACATGGATCGATATGAGGTTCTAAGGTTCAAGAGTAATAGAGATCATTTACCAAAAAAACTTCCTTGAGATCCACAACTAAAAATGATAATATAAAGTTGCATGTGAATCCATGAACACAATTCCAAGTCGGATGCTCTGTTCTTGCTTGATAGTTAATCACAAAACTTTGATCTGACTTATGGTATGAGAAAATGTTGTCATGTGGATTGAATCATTGACTAGAATTTCCATCAATGAAAACACCAAATGACATTTGCAGTGTCTCTTGCCAACAATCTCCCCCTTTGGCATTGATGGCAACACTTAGTGAAAAATGACTAAGTGTTGGATCAGTACCAACATGAATAACTGCCAACCTTCAAAATTCAAAAACATAACTCCCCCTGAGATGATTAAGGAATTTTTCACTATCCCATTCTCCCCCTTTGACATCAATGGAAAAGGCAGGAATCCACATACCAAAAATCAAACAAAACTATTATGAATAAACTGCATATGTGCAAACAAGCTTCTACAACTTACATAAACTTGAATAGATCTAGGAAAATTGTTCTTCAACAAGCTCAAACTCATTTACCAAACCTTCTTGAGACTCTCTAAGATAACCACGTGACCAAATAATAAGTAAGATTGCATCTCTACAGATTCAAGGTTCGCCGGATCACTCACTGCCATAGCATCTTGTGGTTCCTTCAATGCACTTAACATTTTTTCTATATTAGGACCAATTAGTTCTCTAAGCTCACAAACCCTTTCAACCATTTTTCCTTCTTCATGCTTCAAGCTCTTGATCTTTTTGAGCAGGGATATGATTTGAACTTCTTGCTTTCCAACAGAGACAGTTAGAGGATTGAATGCTTGAGTGATATATGCTAACTGTTTCTCACATTCTTTAATTTTCTTTTCAAAGTCCCCAGTGAACTTAGATAAAGATAGACATGATTTATAAATGTTACCACCTTCAGTCAAAGCACTTTGAATATTATTTTCAGAAGTAGCTACCAAGGATATATCACTAGATATCATTCCTTTCAACCTACTAAACCTTTTATCATCAAACTCCTTATGTACCTTAACCTTAGTTTATTTCTCAAGGGACTCAAAATGAGTACTTACAAAATTAATAAGTTTCTTTAGCTCATCGAAGGGAGAACCAGATGGACCCTTAACATATGTAGGCATGATATTTTCCAGAATACTGGATGCAAGATTCAACAACTCAATATCTTTAATATGTGATTCCATAATTTCTTCCCTTGCCTTGTTCTGAGCAAATGAAGCTACTTCATCTTCTGAATAGGAGATAAAGTGTCCAAGTTGATAGGACCTTTTAGTAGTTCATAATAAAATTCTTGTTGTTGTTCTTCTAGAAACTCCTTCACTGCCTTAGCAGCGTCTCTTGCTTTCACAAGAACTTCCTTTATTTCAACCTTTTTTTCCTCAATCATTATTTCTTCAGCTAAAAATTCTTGCTTGTCTTTAGGAATCTCAACTTCTTTAATCGATACAACTTCAGGAGCTTCAATATCCATAGGTACTTATGTATTATGCACATCAAGAGGAATATGAGTGTCCTCAATTGTATCTTCTTTTCCCTCTTCTACTATCAGACTAGATGAGACATATCCATCATGCATTCTTCAAAAACAACATCGATTTTGTTCCTTAACAAAACTTCCTTTAGAATTTTTTTAGTTTCTTTTTTAACTTCTTTAGTCCAACCAATCATGAGCTTGTTTACTCTTTTTTTTCTCTTGAAATATTTCTTAGCACCATTCAAAATTTTCCTCATTTCCTCAATAGAAATTACTGGACATAAATCTGCAAGAATTTTCTCTCTCAACTGCTCATTTTCAGTTCTTGCATTTACTCTCCTCATTTCAAAAACTTCATATACACTTTTGGATAATGTAGACATTATTTCAATAAGTGCCTTATTGAAATTATTCAAGTACTTTATTGAGGCTTTGTCAAGAACTCTTTGACCAAAACTGTTAAAGGTGTCATACCATTCATGAAGAGGCCTAAGATTGACATCCTTAATCAATGCATTCTCCACTTCTTTTATAGACATACCTGTTTTATCTAATTTCATCTTCTTCTTTGATTTCTCTTCTTTACCAAAGGGCTTGTCCTTAGAGACTGTTGCTGCCTTTGTACCCTAAAGCTTAATTTCTCTCACTTCTTCATCAAATTCTATTTCCTCATCTTCCTTAATTGCAACATAAACTCTTTTTGTTTTGTCCTTCTTCCTTTTTCCTTCTCTACCAGATGACATCACTTGAACTTTCACAGGGCTTGATTTCTTTGTAGGATTGGAAGGGAGAGTAGAGCTTCTTGTAGATCTAGTTTAGGCAGAGGAGGCTATCGGACTAGAAGATTCAGTTCTGACTAGTGCTCCTACTTCAACTTGTTCTCTCTTCCTTCTAGCTTCTCTCACAACTTCTGTAGATATATCCATGCTCTCTACAAATATTTCCACTTCTTTTCTTACTCTTCAAACTATCACATGTTTCCTTAGTTGATTTTTTACTTGTATATCCTTTTTTGAAAACTACCAAACCTTTCTTTTGACGGATCCTGAGGTTTACTCAACAAATGTTCAACATACATTTCCAAAATATGCTCTTCAACCTCATAGACCATTGGAATTATCCCCACTATTCTAGGATCTACAACTTCTATCAAGCATTGATCAATGTCAACCATAAAACAAATAGTGTTTTTGTAATTTTCCATAATAGATGTGGGAATCCTTTCCCTAGAATGCATCATACTCTTAAAGTTCTTCAAATAACCCCAAATTGCAGTATTCCTTGTCTTACTATCAACAAATCTATGCAAGATATCTCTAATTTGAGCAACTACAGTTCTATTAATTTGCCATTGTACTTTTCCAAATCCTAGAACTTCATTCATGAAGTAAAAGAACAAACACAACAATAGATTAACATATTTGAAGGAATTCATCTTATCTTTCTTGATTTTACCAAGATTCTCCATCAACTGGCTTTTGAGTAACTCACATAGATCATACTCTACATTTTTCTTCACCATCTGATATGCTGCATAGATAGTTGTTCAAGATATAGAATTATCTCAGTTGGAATGATAGATTTTATAACCAATGACCATAGATGCAAGTCTGACATACACAAAAATAATATCGTCAATTGTCATAACTCTTTTATCATACACAAAACCAGTTGCATCAGTAACTGTTTGATTCTTCATGGTCTTCAAGATTGGCAACCCACCAGAGGAATTTAAACCAGTAACAACGCTTATAGCTTCTTTTTTAATCTTAAAGGGTTGATTCAAACACATAAATTCAACATGAACTCAACTTAAAATATACCAGACCCACTCGCTTTCTTCAAACATGGGAAATTTTATAATCTGCATGAATTTCTTCTCCTCTAGGGTTTTGAATTTAGGTTTAACACATAAATATTCTCGTATAATTTGTTTGGAATACAAATTCAAGAGTTGTGAGCTTCCTAACTCCTCACTGTTTGAATGAATGTATGCCCTAATGTATTCAATATGAAACACGTTTTACGAAATAGATGAAAATGCACCTAAGGGCTCTTTCTCAACAGATTTGAAAGGATGCCACTTGAATTTCGAACAGGGTCTATCCTTGATATCAACTACCAATGGAGTATCCATTTTCACAAATTCACAAGCTCAAAAGTTTTTCCAATAAATACCTTTTCGTTGGTTTGGAGTTTGATCACCGAATCACCTTCACACTTGAATCGTCGCCAAATTTTGCAAAAGATCACTTCAGAGCTCTGCAAACTAATTTTTCTCAAGGTACAAAGTGAAAAATGAAGAATAAAAATTCCCTTTTATCATTCACATACCTAAATTATTTTCGCAATAAATTATTTTTCCCTAACTCATCCAGATACCCTATTTCCATACACTGTGAAAGATAACTCTTTTACGGACCTTCAATTTAGCAAAAATACTATCTCCAACTATTTCAACGACATATGTGAATCATCAATGCAATCATTGCACTCATCCAAATCCCGATACCAACTACCGAAAAGGGTTTTGAATGATTTTCTTGAGAACTCCCCTAGGCCAGAGGCCTTAATCTAATTGCCGGAGGAATTACCAGAATTTGGTGTTGGTGTAGAATCATTTCCTGCAATCGGGGGATTCTTTTTCACCCATATCTTCTTCATTTGCTTCCTGATCTCACCTGTAGTGACTTCCCCTTTTCCCTTTTCATCCTTCTACATGTTTCTCCTTTGATTTATTAGACCCTTTTTTCTTGTACAAAATCTAGCAATGTGACCAGATTTGTTGCAATTGTAGCACACACCATTTCTTTGTCCAGACTAGTTGTTCCATTGATTTTCTCTTGATCTACACTAGTTAGCAGTATGGTCAAATCTATTGCATGTATAACATCTGACGTCTCTCTAAAATTTATTCATCATATTTCTGCATTCATTTGACTTATGACCATACTTGTTGTAGTTAAAGCACTGACCAAAGAATGAAGGGCCACTTGAATTCATTCTACTTTTACATTGAGAAGCCATATGACCAAATTTATTGCAAACAAAATAGTAACCATTGAATCTTTGAGCATTAGGTTGTCTTACTGAATACCTTCCATATTTGTTCATCTGATTTCCTTGCCTAAATCTCCTTTGTCCAGATTTGGAACTTTCTCCTTCCTCATATCCAAGACTAGTAGCAAATTCATCTCTGAGTGTAACAACCTATCTTTCAAGTTCTTCATTGTTTTTGGATTGCTGCAATTCAAGTGCCAGATTAATGAATCCATCATTAATTCTATTGCATTCTTCATATTTCTCTTTCAAGGAATGAGCAATATTCTCTTCATTCTTCTTTCTGTCTTCAATCTCCTTGCTCATCCTCATCATAATAGATTCCATCTCATGCTTTAGGATTGTATTATCTTTGGTAAGCATTTCACATTCTTCTATCTTTTCCTTCAGTGCTTGACTCAGTTGTTCATCCTCCATGATTTTACTATCATTTTGCTTAATCTGATCACAAAGTTCCCTTCTCTTCTCCCTGGACTTATTGATTTTATCTTTCAATGACTCAATGAATTTCTCAACATCCATGAGGTTTGATTGCAATTTATGAACTTCAGATTTTGATTGATCAAGATCATCTAGGGCCACCAAAATTTGTTGTTGAAGACTGCTTGAATCCATTGAATTTCTTTCCTAGATTTTCCCTAAGCTATTAAACTTCTTCTGAGGAAATAAGATTTGATACCAATTGTTGGAATCAAGGAACATTGAGAGGGGGGTGAATCAATGTTCTGCACTTTTTAACTTTATTAATCTGATCCTTAAAGCACTTATAACATTCAGCCAAAAGAAATATGCATGAACATAAGATAAATAGCCACAACACCATAACAGAAGGATTTTTACGTGGAAACCCTATTAGGGGAAAAACTATGGTGGAAGGCCAATCCACAATGTGAGTATACTCAGAAATAAGAGTTTACAAAAATGGGAATGCACTTGCATTCAGGCACACTACCTAGAGCTCACTGCTCAGAAATGAAGACTCACTATCTTACAAAATATTCATATTAAATCCATCTAAAGAATTGAACTAAGAAAATAGCATCTACTAATGCCTGATTACAGTTTTGATTAAGCACACTAGATGATTTGTAACTTTCCTGTCTGATTATGCTCTTCTACTCTATTTTGCTTCAATTCGCATCACAAATCCTTTTATGCACAAGTGAAACTGTGCATAATCCTTCTACTATTCACAACACACATCAACACACTTCACACATATATCAAAATTATATAATCAATCACTTATATATATATTTGCCACTAAAAATTTAGTCGATAACAGTTGGCTTCAACAAAAATATGAAAATGTTTAGAAACTGTCAGCTCAATCCATAATTAATTCTTAATGCGCACCAACCAAACTTGGCCATAGCATAGTAATGACCCAAATCAACATGATCGAACATGAAAATACTTAAACAATTACTCCTCAATTATCCACAACATATTATATTCACGAAGTTGAATTTTTGCATTGATAAACAAGAAATTAATCAACCGGATCTTCTAACTCGCACATGGATCGATTCAAGGTTTTAAGGTTCAAGAGTAACATAGATCATATACGAAAAAACCTTCCCTGAGATCCAAAACTAAAAATGATAACAAAAATTTGCATGTGAATCGATGAACACAATTCCAGGTCGGATGCTCTGTTCTTGCTTGACAGTTAATCACAAAACTTTGATTTGACTTACGCTATGAGAAAATGTTGTCATGTGGATCGAATCACTGACTAGAGTTGCCATCAATGACAACACCAAATGAAATTTGTAGTGTCTCTTGTCAACATGAGTGCCAATAAAATTAGGAGGAAAAATAAATGGGTTAGTGGTAATGCCAAGGTAGACTAGTATATGACTTATTGAAGCATGGAAGAGACATGATAGGTTGGATAGAAACTTCCAAAGAAATTTATTTCTTAGGTACCAAGTTTGTAGGATATGAACAAATTGATTTGTTAAAACTAAGTGTAAAATAGATGTGTTGTCTATATAAGATAACAAAATGGCTATCTTGTTTGTTTGCTCTTTTGAATTTTTAAATTTATTCTTTTGGAGATTGCAAAGTTGATACCTAAAATAGTATTGGAGAAAATTATCCATAAAAGGAAATTAAGTTAAAACTATCCATCACAAGATTTAGTGTTCAAACTTGTGCACATTAATGGTTAAGTGGACATGATCTTTTGGATCCCATCTAATGTCTGAAAACATTCTTAATACAATAGACCAAGTGGTAAATCTATTAGAGGAGGCTAGCCCTGATACTTTTTAAAATCATAAGTTCAAGTAGGTTGGATTCATATTTCCTATTTGGCCTTGGTTTATAAGTATTTTATAATTAAATACTATGCAGGAAGGATTTTATAAAATTTATATTCCTTGAAATGAAATTAAATATTTACTCTTGAATCAACAAAACCAAATTAATAATTTTAAAGTGTAAAAATAGATATGAATTATCAAAGATGCTCCACAAGCTAGTTAACACACCAAGAAAGAGAAGATGAAGAGTGAGGCAAGGAATCTCATTAAATGTAGTATGAAAATGGTTGTATGAAAATTTATAGGACCCTAAGCCCCAATTGGATGGATTTGATTCTAGCAATGTTAATACCTATTTATATGAAATTGGGTAACAAAGAAACTTGAATTTTATTTGATAAGATTATAAATGAAGTGGGTATTAATAAAATTTGAGATAAATATATATACAAACCCATACCATATTAACATCAACATAAGATGATACAATAATTATCATATGTGTTGACATTAGTTAATGTAGCATTCCATCCCTTGGGGGGAAATCTAAATGATCGTGTACTCCTAGGTGTTGATGCAGATGTTGCACACGCACACCAACAAAAAGATAAATTCTCATAGAGGACCATTGGGAAAAACTAATCTAAGGTGATCTTAGTTCGATCCAAAGGCTTGCAAATGTTAGGTCTTGACGCACTAGGTTCACTCAAGGTTCATTGTGTAAATTTTTTTTAAACATGAGGGGTCTATGGTTTTTTCAGGTTAGCTAGTATCCAAAGGATCGTAACATATTATCAATTTGATCACTCATATGCCACTTAACAACTTCATGAAATTAAAGATTTGCAGTAATATTTCATGAAATTCAAACTACTTGCATATATTCAAGTAGATTTAGCATTAATCACTCTAAAACTTCATGGAAACAAAATATTTACAATAAAATTCCATTCATTTGCCAAATTTGAAACATTTTTTGAAAATATTAAACATCTAATCTAAAACAAAGCATAAAAATACTAAAATGTAAGGATTTATCCTAGGTATTATGCACACATGTCTCAAGAAATAAACTAAATAAAAAAAAACCAATCTATACTTCACCATATTGCTTTATATCTAGGCATAGAATGATGCATGGGTTTAAAGAAATATGGATTATTTGCCACTAGATAGTGTTAGTATGCACCCAAATCTAGCACAACACATAGTATTTTTTTATAGGAACAAGTAATCAACTATGTATGGTTTTGTATCAAGAAATAGCTTTGAATTGGCTTTGATATTAGTTAATCTCAAATGAAACGTATTTGTTTTTATTCTGGAATGGAACAAAAAATCAGAAAAAGAATAAAACTTGAAAAAGTTTTAGTTCTCAAGAATCCACAAATTATGAACTTAACAAATAAAACAACTCTTGGCCCTTTTATAGAAACAAGGTGGCCAAAGAGTTCAAATGATTTACACATGAAACAAAAGTAGAGAAAAAAATCAAGTGATAGCATGTGGCAGATGACAGTTGGCAAGATAAACTTTTGGAATGAGTCAACATAAACTTTGACTTTCTTCAGCACCTAAAACCTTCAGGACCCTTGTCTTTAATATTTAGTCAGAATATCAAACTAGATTAAATAGATATTCAACTTAATCTTATACAAAATGTAGGAATTGTTTGGATATTCAAAGTGATATACTAGATATATAAATTTTAATCCATTAGCCCTATGTTCTTGCCTCCAAGCTATGAGTTTGAGAAATTTTTTAATAAGTGTATCACCCCGACACTTGACATCTCCTTTGTTGCATGTGTAATACCCGAGTTTATGGTTCCTTGAGTACTCTCATTTCTTCTCCATACACTTCTTCCTTGCATGAACTTCCAAGTACACCATCTAGCTTGGGTAATATTGTTGGATCTTCTTGCAATCCAAATTTACCTAATTTTCCATACCTGAACGTTGACCAACAACCTATTTCTCTTGCATATAAATTTTCATATGTCAATCCCCTTTTAAAACATTAATAACAATTTTTTTAGCATAAAACCACATTAATCCTTTTAAAATCAGTCCATAACCAACACACTTTAATGTATTCTCATGTAACTGTCAATGTTAGGCGGTCCCCAAATGTTTTGTGCATTCGGGCTAAACCAAACAAGAAGCTTGAACGTTCTTGCATCAGTGCACCATTAACCTAGGTACTCGAGTATTGATATACCCAATTGCCTTTAAAACCTGACTAGCTAATGTACTACTCATTTGGGAACAAATCCCAACCCCACTTTATCTATCGACCATTTCAATCCCGTAGACTTTTGACTCCCAGCTACAACAAGTCGTCAAAATTCCTTCACGAACTCATCTTGATCATTCACCTAGATTCAAATCACTCAAAATACCAATCACCCAGAGTCCCGACATTCAATACACTTGATCATGAATTATTTTAAATATTTTCAACTTTCTATGTATTTTCCTTGAGGTCATCAACCAACTAACATCTCTCTTAAGCCCTAATTTTCAAATTGGGTCCCCAATCATTGTATCCTTGGGGCGTGTTGTGAGACCACACAACAACTTGCAACCAACAAAACCAAATTCAAAATAAAAAACCCAAGAATCAACCACCTACACTAAATTATAATTTATGTGTATTTTCTATAGTAACCCTTTGCCTTCACTTGAATTCTAGCATAAAGACCATAAAATTTCACCTGAAAGTACCAGTGTGTGCATTGATTAATTACCATCTCTGTGACTTGATGAAAAGGGTTGGTCCATTTACTTTGAGCTACCTAATTTGGTAATCCTTCTTAGCCAACTTAGATATTTCCTTGCTACCAGTGAAGCATCCATATCCCCATCACTTGGTTATATCTATAATTCCTCCAAACATAGCTCTACTACTAGTCAGGTGTCTATAGCCCTGGTAGAGATATCTGGATAGCTTAAAGAGTTGAATTTTCTCTTTTGATTTTTCTTTGATATTCATTTTTTAATTTTAATTTTTCATTTGATATATATTTTATTGTAAGATCTTTTGCTTCAACTTGTAGGTAATTAATCCCACTATTAGGTTGGGAATTACAATGGTAGCGAAGGTTACCTTTTGATTTTTCACTCAATGCAAATATGCTTCATCATTTTCACCCATTCCCAAAAGATTTACTTAGTGAATTTCCTATATGTGAGAGTTTCCAACGAGATTTTATCATCTTTAAGTTAGACTCTGACTAATTGCAATTCGTTATCTGATAAAAAATAAGCATAAGTCAAAATTTAGCTACAAGTGATTGAATCACCTGATCACTTCTAAATTTAGAAACATTAGTTTGCACCCATCCATTTTTCCTATCCATGGCAACCCACTAAATTGAAATTTTCCAGCAACTTCAAATTTGGCAGCTCTACACTTACATTAATGCACCAGGATTGTGATGATGATACGTTAACCCAACCATCATGCTCTTCATTTAATTCATACGCCTAATTATGCACATATTATTTTTTCTCAAATTTCTCAATATTCCGACATGTTCCAACTCACCAGTCCAACTCTCTTTCCAAATTGCACACCTGGACAATTCGTAAGTAATACAACTTGATTAGATGAACTAAATGACAACCATTTAATTCCATAATCTTGAATTCATCTGATTCACGATCTTTGTACTGGCCATCCTCAAAGCACTGAGTCAATTTCATGAGAATGTATTTGATTTAACTTTTAATTCTAATGGAAAATGCACTTTCATCACCTCAACTTGCATTCCAAAATTTTTACCTTGAGGAAACTATGCACCATATATTTCTCACGACATTCTATAAATGCAACACTCTCCTTCAAATTAAACACTTCTATATTCAACTTTCAATTTCCTCTTTGCATTTGTTCTTGTCAACGAACTATGGATGCCTCCATTTTGCTTACCAATGTTTGTTTCTAGATAGGCTTCCTGGGCCGAATTAGGAGCCAATGGCTCAAAAAAGTGTTTTTCCTTAGGACACCTTCTACCAAGGCCTTTCTGAGTATGGTTCTTGGGGAAAATTTTATGAATTATGGGTCATACTACAAAGTGAATTTAGACCTGTCTTCACGGTTCGTTGCTTCCCTTCTAGAACTTGGACTCTCTATAGCGGAAGTTTGTTCTACTACTATAATGATAGTGCGACTAGACTACCTAGGAAATATGGACACTATATTGGCCATTGCTCAACGTATCGTAAGAATTCCAATAGTTGAGGACATTCCACAGTTTTTGCACCAGAGAGAAATAGTTCCTCTTTTTCCCTTCCTCACTGCACTACACACCCCTGACCTTGACGATCACAAGGACAATGCCTACCTGAAGTATATGTTTCGCTGGGATGAGGCACAAAAAATTGATTGAACAAGAAGTATGCCTATTGTTCCAACATAGTTTTTTGAATAGCCAACCCTCATTTTTAATTTTTTCTTTTTGATACCGGTTTATAACAAGAATTTTGTATTTCCTTGTACATGCAAGGTTTTTACCATAAAATATAATGGAAATTTTTCTTTTCTATAAAAAACTGACTTCACTTTTACTTCTTCATGCATGCATTTGTTTCAAATGGTTTTACATGTTTAGTTTTCAATGGAATGTTTTGACAATTCAATTATCATGTGTTTTAGTTAAGACAAATTTATTAATTACAGGACCTAAACCAAAAAATAGGGGAAAAAATACCAAAACAAACTAACCTAACAAAATGAATTTACCCTAACAAAGTGATTTCCCTAATAAAGAAATTTACCCTAATCTCCATTACTAATTTCATAATTCTTTTAGTTCAAATTTTGACAAGTTATCTTTAAATTCGCTTAAGTATCATTCAAATAACCTACTGTAATTATGAAGTACTTGGAATTTTGTGCATATAATGAATGAAAATTCAAAGGCATACTTACCCATTATTTTGCTAAAATGTATTAAAACGTCCCGATGGACAGTCAATTATTACACGCACCTTTTCCATTGTCTCAAACTTGTACCTTCATCTAACCTTCACTTATGGAATTCCATTTTTTTTCCCTATTTCGTGAATGGTTGTATTTGTCACACTGCCACTCCTTCTTTTAGGACTTCATCAATAGCCTACCTTGTCTTCAATTCTAACACCACTATTTATCTCATTAGACCAAACTCCAACGTGATTTACACAATTATCAGAAAGAGAAAAAGTAAGTCTATTACTCTATCATTTGCATAAAATCAAATGTTTCTTCCCTTTTAAATTATGGATTCACAATTAAGGGAAAAAACATGTATCTCCCACTTGTTTCACCCATTCCTTCTTCTCACCATCATCCACATGTGCGAAGAGTGGTAACTCACTTCCTTCAGATTCACACTTATAGTGTGATATTTCCAAATTCTTGTGACCTTGCTTCTTTTCTTGCAAAACTTTCAAGATTTCCACATACTAACCATGGTTAGAAAATTCATTTAGTCCAACTATTGAATCAATAAAGGCTCTATTTCCACCAGGGTTATGCATTCTTCTAGAATTCAAACACCAATCTAGTAACGACTCCCTCCTTTTCACACTTAAAGAAACCTTTGTTAGTGGGATCACCTTATGAATATCCAAACCTATCCTATTTAATAAAACCTTACAATCAATTTCATTATGATTAGTTGTGTCGTGAATTCAACACTCTGTAATGTGACCAAAAGTGAAAAAATCAAGGGTGAAAGCTTTTGGTTGAGAATTTTTTGGATCTTTTCAATCTCTTTTTCACTCTCCATTCTAATCTTACTTATATCTTTAACTCACAAGTAGACCTCAACTATGTGACTAGGACACCACACTAGCTTTAGGACAAAAGTCAGCCCTCCTTCTAGCACCACTTCTATTGACGTCGATGTTGCACACAAACACAAATAGGCAAATAAATTCTCATAGAGGACCATGGGGACCTACCTTTACTTGAAAGATCCACCGAGAAAACCTAAATATAAGGTGATCTTAGTTTGATCCTAAGGCTCAAGAATATTAGGTCTTGATGCACTAGGTTCAGTGAGGGTTCATTGAGTATATTTCTATTAAACACGAGGGGTCTATGGCTTTTTAGGTTGGATAGTATCCAAAGGATTGTATCATAATCTCAATTTGAAAACTCACATGTCACTTAACAACTTCATGAAATTAAAGATTTGCAACAATATTTCATGAAATTCAAATTACTTGCATATATTCAAGAAGATTCAACATTAATCACTCTACAAATTCATGGAAATAAAATATTTACAATAAAAATCCATGCATTTATCAATTTTGAAACATTTATTGAAAATATTAAACATCTAATCTAAAACAAAGTATAAAAATACTGAAATGTAAAGATTTCTTGTAAGTATTATCCATGCATTCCTAAAGAAATAAATTAAACCAAAGAAAACCACTCTATACTTCATCAGATTTCTTCACAGCTAGGCATAGAATGATGCAAGGGTTTAAATAAATATAGATTATTTACCACCGGGTAGTGTCAGTATGCACCCAAATCTGGTGCAATACATAGTCTTTTTAGATAGGAACGAAAAATCAGCTATGTATGATTTTGTATTAGGAAATAACTTTGAATTAGATTTGGTATTAAGTAATCTCAAATGAAACATACAAGTTTTTAGTCTGGAATGGAACAAAAAACAAAAAGGAATAAAACTCGAATTTTTTTTAGTTCTTCAGAATCCACAAATTTTGAACTTAACAAAATAAAATAACTCTTGGCCCTTTTATAGAAACAAGATGACTAAAGAGTTCAAAAAAACACATGAAACAAAATAAGAGGAACAAATCAAATGATAACACATGGAAGATGATAGTTGGAAAGAGAAACTTATGGAATGAGTCAATAAAAAAATTGACTTTCTTCAACACCTAAAACCTTCGGGACCCTTGTCTTCAATATATGGCTAGGATATCAAATGAAATTGAGCAAATATTCAACTTAATCTTTAAAAAAAATGTAGGAATTGGCTGGATATTCAGAGTGATTGGCTAGATATAGAAATTCTAATCCATTATCCCTATGTTCCTTCCTCCAAGCTATGGGTTCGAGAAAAATGTCAATAAGAGTATCACCATGGAGCTCGACATCTCCTTCATCACATGCCTAATACCCAAGTTTTTGGTTCCCCGGTTACCTGTGTTTCTTCTCCATACGCTTCTTCCTCGCATGAACTTCTAAAGTATGCCATCTAGCCTGGGTAATATTGTTGGATCTGCTTGCAATCCAAATTTATCTAACCATCCATGCTTGAACATTGTCCAACAACCTATTTCTCCTGCATATAAAATTCCATATTAGCATAAAACCATCATTATCATTAATCCTTTTAAAATCTGCCCATAAGCAACACACTTTAATGCATTCTCCTATAACTGTCAACATTAGGAAGGTCCCTAGATATTTTGTGCATTCAAGAAAAACCAAACAACAAGCTTGAACATTCTTGCATCAATGCACCATCAACTCGAGTACCTGGTATCCAACTCTTGATATACCCGAATTCCTTTAAAACTAAACTAGCTAATGTACTACTCTTCTTGGAAGAAATCCCAACCCGACTTTCAACATCTACTGATATTTTCAATCCCATGGGATTTTGAATTTTGGCTGTAGGAACTAGTCAAACTTCCTTGATGAACTCATCTTGTTCATTCACTTGGATTCAAATTACTCGAAAACCCAATCACCCAAACTCCTAACATCCGACACACTTGATCATGAATTATTTTCAAGACTTTCAAATTTCTATGTCTTTTCCTTGAGGCCATCAACCAACTAGGATATGTCTTAAGAACTATTAACTTGGGTCCCTAAGCCTTGTATCCTTGGGGTGTGTTGTTAGACCACACAACACTAGGTTGGGCTATATGTGACTAATAAAAATTTCAAGTTGTTATGATAAGACACTATTGATAAATGTAGAAACTACAATTTCACTTGAAAATGATCAAATTATCAATGCCCTTGTGAAGGTATTGAACAGGAAACAAGTTCCTCTCTATTGTGTGGTTTAGGTAGGATAGTTACCTCACCAAAGTGAGTGGCTTACTAGGGAGCACATTGCTAAATGATTTTGTAATTTACAATGGAAAAAGATGAAATGAGACCCATTTAATCTCAATGTGGGAAGAATGATTCTATCAATCTAGGAGAATTTGTGTGGCATATGCACAACCAATGATAAAAAATATTGAAAGTATATTATTTTTTGGTATTTTCTATGTTTTAGTAATTTGCATTTTTGGAGGCCTTCAAAGAAAAAGTTGGTTTGAAAACTTCCATCAATTTCTCGAAATAGTTTCAATAGGTTGAATTCAAAGAAACTCAAACTAGCTCCCTTCAAGACCTTTGCAATGGGTGTAGGAAGTTTAAAATTTTCCCAATAGGCTAAACGTTATGAACTCGTCAAGTTGGGGTACTAAAATAAATACACGCTTTTGAAAATTTTAGTTGAGTTAGTTATTTGGTCCCCATCCAACTATCTATTTTGACATTTAAGGATTTAGTGACCTTTTATATTCCTTGAAAAAGTATAAATCTTATTTTTGAAGTGAATAGAGACATCTTTTTGGAGGCATACATCTCTTTATGAGTTTTTCATATTGTTCATTTTTGTATATTCACAATATTGCTGGTTCCTCACGAGTGATTGTTACTTGAATTATCAAATGAATTCATACCACTTTGTGCACCAAAAAGATAATATTTTTGATATATTTTCTCACAATGTCATAGGATAGATATTCTCTAGTCTACATCTATTATTGTAGGGATTTGAAGAAATCCTATTAGACTGCAGTGAAATATGTATTAGACTGCAGTGAAATATGTGACATCCTTAAACTTTTTTACATGATCTTGGATTTTTGTGACAATCGACTAACATGTTTCCTGAAGTTTCTCAAAAAATTCTAGTAATGCATTCATGAAATAAAAGGCAAGGCATAAAATTAGTGTTCCATACCTAAACTGGTAGTGGGTATTGTTTATTCATTAGATGTTTTCTAGAAGCTTATTTTTCAAAACCTCATAGAGATATATCTATTTCTACTCTAGTACCATTTGATGTGTAGTGTATAGTGAGGTCATTGTAGAAAAGTCCTCATGGTTTATATATTACATGTATGAAATTCCCTTTGTTGTATAACACAAAGATAGATTTATGATTTTTGTTACATCAAAAATCCTCCCATCATTTGTGGCTCAGGTCAATTGGGTGACTTGTTCATTTTTCATGGATTTATTTGGAGGTATCTCTCTATGGGAACTTAATTTTTTAACTCCCTGAATTACTTCATTTGTAATATAGTAGGGTTTGTCTAGGTATTGGTATTTATCATGAATTATTCTTAGAATTATTGTAGTCCACCCCTCTTCTTTTGTGAAGTTATGATAATATTTCCATATGTCAAATTTTTGCTTTCTTATTTACTGGTACCATTAAAAATATTCTATTTTTATTTTCTAGAGGAGGGTCTATCTAAGTTCTCCAAACCCTATGTGGTCAATCTCTCTGAGTGGCACATGGATATATTTAAAAAAAATCTTTTGTATATCACATCCTCAGTCACACTTGAGGAGGCCTTGTCAAAATATTACTCCATACCCTTGTAGGAGAATTTCTTATAATTTTTGCAAGATGGTGTGTCCCTTGGTCTCCTTGGTGTAGCATGACGCTTGGGTTCATGACATGGCTTAACTGCCTCTTGTAGATCTTGTATAAAGTTGGCAGTTGTATCAGACATTAATAGGTTGATCTTTTGGTGCAATGACAACCACTAATGTAACAATTGGTATCGAAGCTGAGGTCACAGGTTCGAACCCCTCACTTGCATTGGGGGGATTTTTGCAATATGGTGTGTCCCTTGGTCTCCTTAGTGTAGCCGATGCTTGGGTTTGTGACATGGCTTAACTGCCTCTTGTTGATCTTGTATAAATTTTGTGGTAATATCATGCATTGACAGGTCGATCTTTTGGTGCAATGAAAACCACCAATATAACAATAATTAGGTTAGGAATTTTGTGAGATGTCTACAAAAATTGGTGCAGTTATTTATGTAGTGCAACTTAGAATTTAGGTTGCAAGAATAAGAGTGAGGGTTTCAAGCTTGAGATGTATGGAAGAGAAAGGTTAGAAATAAGATTATTTAAAGAAAAAGTGAGGAGTGATAGGATGTTATGAGGGATTTATAGAAAGCTAATAGTGGGAATAACATTAAGGGTATATGTAGAAAGATGTGAGACACAAATGATGCCACTTTAATTTTTATACCTAAAATGAGCATTTGGTGAGTGCCAAATGTGAAACATGTTATAAAAAATAAAAAAAAATTCCTTTTCATTTTTCTACTATTCAACCTACAACCCCTATGTATTTTATGCTCCTCAACCTATGCTCTCCAAAATAAATTAACATTTTCCACATGGAGGTTGTGAAATATTCATCAAGATTCTTCCAAGGTGCTAAGGAGGTCAAAGAGGTAAGTATCTCTACTTTTTTAGTTTAAAATTTTGATTAATTTGTAGATTGAATTAGGTTTTTTAATTAAAATTTGTTTTAACTTCTAGGAAATGATATCTCACCCTTAAAGTTGAAAATACTCCATCACCTCCTCATGAAGACCATCCTAAAAAATAACCATAATAAACACCTCCATCAATTCCAAGACATCCCCCCAGGAACACAAGAAAACATACTAGGAAAAATGGAAGATAATAAAAAACAACTTGAGGAATTGATTACAAGGCTAAAAGATACTACTGGAACAAACCATAATAGGAGAGGCCTTTCTAAATCCTTGTAATATATCATTTATCATGTATGATCAATGAGTGTGCAATTTAATTTTTGGTCCAATAAGAGAGAATAACAAAAATATTTTTAAGCAAACAAACTATCCTATGAGAAAGTAAAGAAATAGAAAATTAACAAATCTAACTTGTGTGCCCTCTTCATCAACCCAAAAACCAATCAACACTTGATAATTGGATGCAAGAGGTTCACTATTCATTGGTGCCACAAAAAAGGGATAAAAATATTTTTTGTGATAGGCGGTGGATGGTTTTTGACTAGCCTCCATGCAACAATTATGAGGTGCCACAATATTTTTTGAGAAAATTCTATTGTGAGTTTTTCCTCAATGAGATTCCAAACTATTTTGACTTTCTATATTTCCAGGGTAGAGGTAGGGGCTCCCCACATGACAAAGTGGGTGCACAACATAACCCACACTTGGCATTGAAACCCTTGGGTAGACTTATAGTGGAGCAGGTGATTGTTCCTTCTGTTGTGAAGGGAAATGTCGAGGTGGACACATTAGACTCCATTCGCTCACTCACTCAGAGCCTTATACATTATGCAAGGCCTCTAGTACAAGTTGATGTGGGTGAGTCTTCTAGTCCTTGAGTTCCAATCCATTTTTGTCAATCTTGCAGTATTTTTTGCACTTATGATCTTGAGAGTAGTCAAGATGAAACTACACAAGATATATCAACTTCACAAGGGATGGTTATGACATAATATTTGTTGAAAGAAACATTCAAATTTGATACTTAGGTAAATTTCATCAAGTTAATTAATTTTTTTTTATTAAATTTTATTTTAAAATCTAAGAATAACTAAATTAGTAGAATGATTATGATGAAAATTTAGGGTTAGAGTGTTCATGCTACTTGCAGCATTCCCCCAAACACCTATTTCATGACGTTGTCAAGTCCATAGGTATGTAACCAATAAAGAAATACAATTATTACATGTGGATAATTGAACCTTATATGAATGATTTTATCATAACTCACTTTGGATGTCGAATAGTTTGATGGTGGACCTTCGACATTGACACCTCACATTTATCATCATTGATGAACTTTCACCTAGGTAACCTTTATTCATTAATGGCGTTGTAAAGAAATGCTAGCTAGTTTTGGTAATTAATCAACATTTTTTGTTCCATTTTTAGATGTTGACGTTAGATACTCTTTCTAATGTTTCTGCTACATTGGACCATGATATTGCTGCAACAGTAGCTAGTTCTACTCCTTTGGTAGAGGTATGGGACAAATTAGTATATTTCTCATTATATTTGTTCTTTTATCAAGTCTATGATTGAAAATGTTAATGATAATTTTATGCAGTTTAATTGTTATCTTTATGCTTTCTATAAGGGATTGTGACTCTAGATCGTGAATTTTCCCCTATTGTGGATGAACATGCTAATTATTTGTATGCGGTAAGTGATTATTCTATTATATGTCACTCTATAATTCAATTTCTATATATATTAATATCTATAATTTTTATTGTATTAGATGGGAATCTATAAAAGTCTAGATAGGAGGACGAGTGAGTGCATTCAAAAGACACCAACACCATATGCATCTCTATCCAATCAACAGTCAAAGGTAGCTCATGATCTATTTACTTCCCCTAATTGGAAATGAATGCATTAGGGTCCTTTGTTGTATGCCTATGTGGAATTTTTGAATATATGTTTTGTATTATGGATATGTGAGATTTTATGTCCATATGGATTTTCTCCAAGCCTACATGACTTTATTAGATATATTTTTTTTTTTTATCAACATATAACATTGTGTGGCCTTATGAATTTTCGGTTAATGCAAATATTTTAAACCATTATTATCTATATTTATACTACAAATTATTAATTGAAGAAATGAATAATTACACAAAGTTCATTGCTATTAACCATAAAATTGTTACAAATATCCTAGGCCTCTTTAATAGGACAACCCCCTTTAAACAATATTGGCAGCACAAGAATGTGAGTTTTTGAATTCTTTGCCAAATATATTATGGATGGATTTGAGATCACAAGGATTTGGTAACATAATGAAACTAAAAATTATTATAATTCAACCATAAAAGATATATTATTGGGTCTAATTCACTATATAACATGTTTAGAGATCACATTGTCATCCTAACTTACCACATCATACTTTTAGAGTTACCCTTTAGGAACATCATGATCTATATAATTGTAAATCGAGCCTCCATTGTGATATCCTTAAATTTTAGAGTGACCTATGTCCTCAAATTTGTGTTATATATGTTCTCACAAAATTATCTTCATGCTCATCCAATGTTATATTCTTTGGTAATTTCATTAGCATGATGATGATTTCTACATGTATTCATAAATAAGACATAGAGATTAGTTCATAAAATTATAAGATTATCATAACTTCATTAGGACTATCTTAGCTTCATTATTAGGATTATCATAATTCATAAGAGAGTGATAGGTTCATTAGGACTATATGTTACATTCTTAGTATAGTGATACATTCATTAGGATAGTCATAACTTCATTAGGATAGTCATAGGCTATTTAGGACAATCATAAGTTTGTTAGGACTCTCATAGTTTCATTATGATTATCATAACCTTGTTAATATAGGATTTAACTTTATTAGACTTTCATAACTATCTTAGAATAGTCATATCTTCATTGGGACTATCATAAATTCATGAGGCAATCCTAATCAATGTACGATAGTCATAGCTTTATTAGGATATTCATAACTTCATTAGAACAGTCCTAATGAATGTAGGATAGTCATAGGCTCATTACAAATGATAACATAGTACTCAAATGATAAAAAATGATTGTGTTCTATTTTTGTAATATGACCCTAGAGGATGAATAATATTTTTTTTGTGAGTTCCTTCCTATCATATTCATGGTCACTATCTAAAAGATTGTTTTTAATGGTCATAAGCTTTCTTAACATTTATAACTTTGAGATGTACTTTGATTGTGATGTCTTGTGCTTTCCTTTTTTGGAAAATGCATCTTTGACTCTTGTTATCCACAATACTACCCTAAGTGTTAACTCATTACAAACTATCCTCACACCTTTAATATGCACATTCTTGACTTTGAAATTTTCCTATCCACAATCATAATATTAGAAAAACCTATCATTGTATCTAGAGATCTTCCATTGAAACCCTATAAACCTTTGTCATGATTTTGTGTCATATATTGCAATGGGTGTCTTCTATCTCAAAAAGGGATGTCCTATTGACATCCTATGTGCTTTTACTTTTGATGTAGTTACTACCCTCATTATTTTATTAATGATGACTATCCTTATGGAGGACTGTCCTCATCACTATGGTTGTTCTCTTTCACTTGACATTGGACTTTCCATATTTCACTATCCTTAGCATGGCGATCAATTTATTTTTGAAATTTTTAATGTTGAATTGATTGTCAAAATATTCTTTGATGAATCCTTATCATGGTGTGTCTTCTTCATGACAACCCTCTAATTATACTATCCTTATATGGTGACAATCATCCTTTGTTTTAACTATCATAAACCTACTCTTGACATGCCCTATGTTAATATTTCATGATTATTTTCCTAGAATCATGATATAAGTATCCACCCCCTATTAATAGTAGATGATTACATTCATATTATGTCAATGATATCTTCATTCTGATTTTGGAACTTCATATTGACTGTCCTTTCATATCAAAACCATATTAGGCCTGGAATATCTTGTCTTTTGATGCTACTATTGGAATCAAGGAACACTAAGAGGAGGGGTGAATCAGTGTTCTAAATTTTTTAAATTTATTAATCTGATCCTGAAAGAACTTATAACATTCAACCAAAATAAATATGCATGAACATAATGCAAACAACCATAACACCATAACACAAGGATTTTTACGTGGAAACCATGTTAGGGGAAAAACCACAGTAGAAGGCTAAGCCACAACATTATCTCAGTATACTCAAAAAAAAATTACAGAATGGGAATGCACTTGCATTCAGGGCCACTGCCTAGAGCTCACTACTCAAAGGAAGACTCAGTGTCTTACTAAAATGTTTAGATTAAATCCATCTAAGAAATTGAATTCAGAAAATAGCATCTACTAATGCCTGGTTACATTTCCGATTAGGCACATTAGATGAATTTTTGACCTTTTGTCTGATTATGCTCTTTTTCTCTGCTCTGCTCTAATTTGCATCACAAATTCTTTCATGCACAAGTGAAACTATGCATAATCGCTCTGCTATTCACAACACACAAAAAATCCTCACATCTATCCATATACAAAATGATATAATCAATCGCTTATATATATCTTCCACTAAGAATTTAATCACTACCAGTTGGCTCCAACAAAAGGATGAAAATATTTACAAACTATCGGCTCAATCCATAGTTAATTCTTGATGCACACCAACCAAAGTTGTCCATAGAATAGTAATGAATCAAATCAACATGAAAATACTTAAAAAATTTCTCCTCAACCATCCGCAATGGCTACATGCATCAAGTCAACCTTTATGCATTGATAAACAAGAAATTAATCAACAGGATCTTCTAACTTGCACACAAATGAATGCACACACTGATTATTCTCAGATAAGATAGTAAGTACACCAAATTATCTTCCTTGAGATCCACAATTCAAAATAATAATAGGAAATTGTATGTGAATCGATGAACACAATTCTGTCAAATGCTTTGTTCTCATTTGATAGTAAATTATAGAACTTTGATCTAACTTCTGGTATGATAAAATTCTAACGTGTGGATCGAATCACTGAGCAAGGTTGCCATCAATGACAACACCAAATAAAATCTGTAGTGTCTCTTTCCAACAATCTCCCCCTCTGGCATTCATGGCAACACTTAGAGAAAAATGAGACTGTCAGATTAGTACCAACATGAATACACTGCCACTCTTCAAAATTCAAAAACAAAAATCCCCCTGAGATGATTAAGGATTTTTTCACTATCCTATTCTCCCCCTTTGACATCAATGGCAAAGGAAGGAATCCGGAAACCAAAAATCAAATAAAACTGTTATGAACAAACTACATATGTACAAACAAGCTTCTTGAACTTACATAAACTTGAATAATTCTACAAAACTGTTCTTCAACAGGTTCAAACTCATGTCCCAAACTTTCTTGAGACTCTCCAAGATAACCACGTGACCGCAAAATAAGTAAGATTGCAAATCTGTGGATTCAAGATTTGCTAGACACTGACCGCCATAGCATCTTGTGCTTCCTTCAAAGCATTTAACATTGCTTCCATATTAGGACCAATTAGTCATCTAATCTCATGAACTCTTTCAACCATTTTTCTTTCTTCATGCTTCAAGATTTTGAAATTTGTTAAGCAAGGATATGACTTAACCTTCTTGTTTCCCGATAGAGACAGTTAGAGGATCGAATACTTGAGTGATATGTGCTAACTATTTCTCACATTCTTTTATTTTGTTTTCAAAATCCTCAGTGAGCTTAGATAAAGATAGACATGATTTATAAATGTTACCACCTTCAGTCAAAGAACTTTGACTGTTCTTTATATAAGTTTCTACCAAAGGTTTATCCCTAGCTATCATCCCTTTCAACTTACCGAACCTTTTATCATCAAACTCCTTCTGAACCTTATCCTCAACTGATTTCTCAAGGGGGCTCAAAATGAGAACTTACAACATTAATGAGTTTCTTCAACTCGCTATAGGAAGAACCAGATGGATCCTTAACATATGTAGGCATGATTTTTTGTAGAATAATGGATGGAAGATTCAACAGCTCACTATCTTCAATAGTTGATTTCAAAATTTCTTTCCTTGCTTTGTTCTGAGCGAATGAAGCTACCTTCATTTTATGAATAGGGGATAAAGTGTCCAAATTGATAGGACCTTTTAGTAGTTCACAATCAAATTCTTCCTGTTCTTCTTCCAAGAATTATTTTACTACCTTAGTAGTGTCTCTTGATTTCACCATAATCTCCTTTATTTCAACCTTCTTTTCCTCAACCACTGTTTCCTTAGCTACAAATTTTTTCTTGTCTTTAGGAATCTCAATTTCTTCAACCGACACAACCTTAGGATCTTTAGTTTCCATAGGTACTTCTGCATCATGTACATCAAGAGGAATATAAGTGTCCTCAATTGTATCTTCTTTTCCTTCTTCTGCTACTGGACTAGATGAGACATCTTCATCATGCATTTCTTCAGAGACAACATCAATTTTGTTCCTTAACATAACTTCCTTTAAAATTTTCTCTGTTTCCTTTTCCACTTCTTTAGTCTGACCAATCATGAGCTTGTTTACTCTTGTTTTTCTTTTGAAATATTTCTTAGCACCATTCAGAATTGTCCTCAAGTCTTCAATTGACATTACTGGACATAAATATGCAAAATTTTGCTCTCTCAACTACTCATCTTCAGTTCTTGCATTTACTCTTCTCATTTCCAAAATTTTATAAAGACTTTTGGGTAATGCAAACATTATTTCAATAAGTTCCTTATTGAAATTATTCAAGTATTTTATCGATTCTTCCTAAAGAATTATTTGATCGACACTATCAAAGGTGTCATACCATTCACGAAGAGGCCTAAGATTACCTTGATGCTTAATTTCTCTCACTCCTTCACTAGATTCTATTTCTTCATCTTCAAAAACAACAACACAAACTCTTTTTATTTTTTCCTTCATAATCGGATGAATTTACTTGATTTTTCTCAGTACTTGATTTCTTAGTAGGATTGAAAGGGAGAGTGGAGCTTCTTGTAGATCTAGTTTGGGTAGAGGGTGTTGCCGGACTATTAGATTTAGTTATGGCAGGCTCTCCTACTTTAGCTTGTTCTCTCTTCCTTCTAGCTTCTCTCATAGCTTTTGCGGATATACCCATGCTCTATGCAAATATTTCCACTTATTTTCTTACTCTTCTGACTATCACATGTTTCCTTAGTTATTGTGCACCTATATATCTTTTTTTGAAAAAGTACTAAATCTTTCTTCTAATGGATCCAGAGGTTTGCTAAAAAAATGTTCAACAAACATTTCCAAGATATGTTCCTCAACCTCATATCCCATTGGCATAATCCAAACTATTCTAGGATCAATAGCTTCCATCAGGCATTGATCAATTTCAACCATAAAATGGATAGTATCTTTGTAATTCTCCACAACAGATGTGGGAATTCTTTCTCTAGCATGCATCATACTCTAAAAGTTTTTGAAATAACCCTAGATTGTAGTATTCTTTGTCTCACTGTCAGAAAATTTGTGCAAGATATCTCTAATTTGAGCAGCCATAGGTCTATCTCCTTGCCATTGAAATTTTCCAAATACTAGAACTTCATTCATGATGTAAAAGAATAAACACAACAAAAGTTTACCATACTTAAAGGAATTCTTCTTATCCTTCTTGATTTTACCAAGATTTTCCATCAACTGGCTTCTAAGTAATCCACATAGATCATAATCTACATTCTCCTTTACCATCTGATATGCAACATAGATAGCTGTGCCAGATATAGAATTGTCTCGGCTAGAATGATAGATTTTATAACCAATGACCATAGATGCAAATCTGACATCTACATCAATAATATCATCAATTTTGAAAGCTCTTCTATCATACTTTGAACCGGTTGCATTAGTAACTGTCCGATTCTTTATGGACTTCAAGATTGGTAACCCACCAGAGGAATTTAAACCAATAACAAAACTTATAGCTTCTTTTGTAATTTTAAAAGGTTGATTCAACCACATAAATTCTACATGAACTTGACTCAAAATATACCAAACACATTCACTTTCTTCAAACATGAGAAATTTTACAATCTGCATGAATTTATTCTCCTCTAAGGTTTTGAATTCAGGTTTGACACAAATCCTCTCCTATAATGTGATTGTTGTACAAATTTAGTAGTTGTGAGCTCCCTAATTCTTCAATGTTTGCATGAATGTATACCCCAATGTCTTCAATATGTAAGACGTCGTATGAAACAAACGAAAATGAACCTAGGGGCTCTTTCTCAATAGATTTGAAATGATGCCACTTGAATTTTGGATGGGGTCTATCCTTGATATCAACTACTAGTGGAGTATTCATTTTCAAAAATTTACAAATTCACAAGTTTTTCCTATAAATACCTTTTTTCTAGTTAGGGGTTTGATCACCGAATCACCTTCACACTTGTATTTTCACCAAATTTGGTAAAATTTCGCTTCAGAGCTCTCCAAACTTCTTCTTCTCAAGGTGCAAAGTGACAAATGAACAAAAAAATGACCTTTTATGCATACCTAACTTTTTTTTGCAATAAATGCTTTTGCCCTAACTCATCTAAATACCTTGTTTCCATACACTATGAAAGATAACTCTTCTATGAACCTTCAATTTAGAAATGGTAGTCTCTTCATCTATTTCAACAACATATGTGGATGATATATACAATCATTTTACTCAATCATATCCCGATACCATCTACCGTCAAGGGGTTTGAAGGATTTTCTTGAAAATTTCCCCTAGGCCAAAGGCCATAGTCTAATTCCCAAAGGAATTACCAGATCTAGATTCTGTTGTTGGTGCATAAATATTTTCTGCAATAAGGTGATTATTTTTCACCCATGTCTTATTCATTTGCTTCTAGATCTCACCTGTAGTGACTTTCCCTTTTCCCTTTTCATCATTATGCATGTTTCTCCTTTGATTTACCAGACCCTTTCTCTTTCTATAGAATCTAGCAATGTGATCAGAGTTTTTGCAATTGTAGCACACCACATTTCTTTGTCCAGACCAGTTGTTCCATTGATTTTCTCTTGATCTGCACTGTTTAGCAATATGGCCAGATCTATTGTATGTATAACATCTGACATCTCTGTAAAATTTGTTCATCATATTTCTGCATTCATTTGAATTATGACCATACTTGTTGCAGTTAAAGCACTGAACAGAAAATGATGGACCATTTGAATTCACTCTACTTCTACATTGAGAATCCATATGACCAAATTTATTACAGACAAAACAATAACCATTGAATCTTTGAGCATTAGGTTGTCTTACTGGATACCTTCCAGATTTATTCATCTGATTTCCTTGCCTAAATATCCTTTGTCCAGATTTGGAACTTTCTCCTTCCTCATATCCAAGACCTTCCTTGTCATCTTTAGTCCTCTGAATTTTAATCAGCTTGGATACTCAGCTAATCTTGAACTTCTACTTGAATTCATTTTCAATAGCAATTTCATCTCTGAGTGTAATGACCTGTCTTTCAAGTTTTTCATTATTTCTGGATTGCTACAATTCTAGTGCCAGATTAATGAATCCATCATTAATTATGTTGTATTCTTCATATTTCTCTTTTGAGGAATGAGCAAGATTCTCTTCATTCTTCTTTCTATCTCCAATCTCCTTGGTCATCCTCATCATAATAGATTCCATCTCATGCTTTAGGATTGCATTATCTCTGGTAATATTTTCACATTCTTCTATCTTTTCCTTCAGAGCTTGACTCAGTTGTTCATCTTCAATATTTTTACCAACATTCTGCTTAATCTTATCACAAAGTTCCCTTCTCTTTTCCCTAGAGTTATTGATTTTATTTTTCAATGACTCAATGAATTTATCAGCATCTATGAGGTTTTATTGCAATTTCCAAACTTCAGATTTTGACTGATCAAGATCATCTAGGGCCACCAAAAGTTGTTGATGAAGATTGCTTGAGTCCATTGAATTACTTTTGTAAATCTTCCCCAAGCTATCAAAATTATTTCGAGGAACTAGGCTTTGATACCAATTGTTTGATTCAAGGAACATTGAGAGGGGAGGTGAATTAGTGTTCTACAATTTTTAACTTTATTAATCTGATCTTGAAAGAACTTATAACTTTCAACCAAAATAAATATGCATGAACATAAGACAAACAACCATAACACAAGGATTTTTATGTGGAAACCCTGTTAGGGGAAAAATAACGGTAGAAGGTCAATCCACAATATTATCTAAGTATACTCAATTTTGTTTTATAGAATGGGAATGCACTTGCATTTAGGCACACTACCTAGAGGCCACTGCTCAAAGGAAGACTTGGTGTCTTACTGAAATGTTCAGATTAAATCCATCTAAGAAATTGAACTGAGAAAATAGCATCTACTAATTCTTGGTTATAGTTTTGGTTAGGCACATTAGACGATTTCTTGACCTTTTGTTTGATTCTTCTCTTCTGCTCTTCTTTGCTCTAATTCACATCACAAATTCTTTCATGCACAAGTGAAACTATGCATAATCACTCTGCTATTTGCAACACATACCAAATCCTCGCATCTATCCATATGAAAAATAATATAATCAATCACTTATATATATCTGCCACTAAGAATTCAATTGCTACTTGTCAGCTCCAACAAAAGTATGAAAATATTGAAAAATTGTTGGCTCAATCCATAGTTAATTCTTGATGCGCACCAACCAAAGTTGTCTATAGCACAGTAATGACTCAAACAAACATGATCGAACATGAAAATACTTAAAAAATTGCTTCTCAACCATCCACAACTACTACACACATCAAGGCAGCCTTTATGCACTGATAAACAAGAAATTAATCAACTAGATCTTCTAACTTGAACAATAATGAATGCAGACCTTGTTGATTCTCAGATAAGATAGTACGTACGCAAAAGTATTTTCCCTAAAATCCACAATTCAAAATGATAATAGGAAATTGTATTTGAATCGATGAACACAATTATGTCGGATGCTCTGTTCTTGTTTGATAGTGAATTACAGATTTTCAATGTGACTTCTGGCATGAGCAAATTTAGACATGTGGATCAAACCACTGACTAGGGTTTCTATCAATGACAACAACAAATAACATTTGGAGTGTCTCTTTCCCATAGCTACTGAGTCCCTTAATTGTGATTGTACAATGAATTCATGGGATATTTTAATTTTCTTATGACTATCCTATACTCCATGATGATTAATTCTTTCAAGGACTGCCATTTTCATTCTAAAAACTTATGTCTCTGTGATCTCTCTTGGTGTTGACCTTGAAACTCATTCATGAAAACCAAATCTTAGATCTAAATTCATGTATGGTCTTTCACCTACTTGTCACCATAGTATTTTGTAGGCATGTTTATTTCTTGTGAACATGGTCCATCACTATATCATGATATTGTAAAATATCACTATAGACTACCCTCTTATCCTCTGAAATAGCTTGCTACTATTGAAAAATTCACTCATGTTTAGGACTCTCACTTTGATGATTGTAATATTCTATAATATTCTTAATTTGATAATTGTAACCTTGTTGCGGATTATATTTTATGTCTTAATCAGTGATATATTTTACCTTGTGCTACTTGAAATCTACAATTGACTTGTGAGCACCCTCACTATTTCTTTTGTTTGTCACCATGAACTATGGACTAGAAACCTTTGAAACAACCCATACTATACTTGTGAATATCCCTTGTTTCTATGTTCACTTATGAATGGATTTTAACAAGGTTTGTACCTATGGAGTGATTTCCCTCTCATTCACTATCACTTTGAGATAATCTCAATATGATTTTGAATCATATCACTTTCCTCGACTTTAAAATTTCTTCCAAAAGCATAACCTAGGTCTTTGGGCATGGGAAAAGATGTATTTGAGATTATTTTTAGTAAAATCATTTTTAACATAAGTTTTACATAAGAACACAATATGAATCACACACAATTTAATGATAAATGACCCCCAAAAAGAAAAGAAAACAAAACCTTTAATAATGCCAAAAAATATTGAAAAATGGACAAGGTGAAGGGAACACAATATATTGAGAGGGGAAGGGGGGGGGGGGGGGATGAATCAATAAATCCAAACAATTACAAGAATTTTGAAAACCTTCACAAACTTTATAGATTTTCAACATAGAGAGAATTAAACCATACAAGCTACTAAGTAAAGAACAACACAAGATAACACATAACACCATATTTACATGGAAACCTAAGATGGGAAAAACCATGGTGAGAAACTATCACAAGTAGGAACATAATAAGTGAATTTTGCAATGTGATGTAGGCACCAACCTACCAGAGACACTAATCCCCAAAAATATTTAGTAGGAACCAACCTATTAGAGAAACTAATCCCCATCAGAACATAGACACCAATCCCTACTAAAACAATACAATGGGTAGAATGCCAATCCTACCAAATAGAAATAGTGCTACATTTTAAATTTACCTCTGACATGCACCAAAAGAAAATTTGATATTGGTGCTCACTCTTTAAATCACACTTCTATTATGACACAATTGCACATCCCACTATAGTACTTTCCTTGTAATCATCAACACATTCGATACATGCATACACTTGTAAATCACACTACAATGCACTTGAACATTTAAAATATATACATACCATTACATTAACACTCTTCTATGTCATCCAGGGATCCACACCAACCTAAACAACATAGGGTGAACCTAAATTCAAATTACATGAAATGTGTAATACATCAGTCCAAAGTTACCGCCAAAAGAACATGATGCCTTATGCCACCATGGGAACCTTAAATAGGTCCTATCCTCACTCTACTGGCTTTATTTGAATTCAAAACTCTTGTAGCTATTACCAAATATTTCTCAAAATTTCAATAGCTTGATGAACCTTTTGTTACTTCAAAATCCCTGCACACTGATCTGCACCGCCAAAAAATATGGAAATTGATAGAACTAGTGTAGGCACACTCTCCTTCCAAATCGCAGAGCAACACTGTATTTTTGAAAGAAATTTTGGGCACCTATATTAATTAATCCCTACCCAAAATATATCCTTCTAGACCATCACACTCATGTTGACTACATACCCGACATGGTATACTAAATTCGTTATCTATTTGAAGGTAGTCACACCACTACTGACATGATACAATATATGGCATAAAATGCTTCTAGAACCTTGAGATAACTGATAATACTTGTACTCCTATAATCTTCTTCATTTTAACAACCTTCACAATTGACATCCTTGACACCCTTTGATAACCACTATCAATATCAATGACCTATTAGCATCAGTTTGATATCAATGACAACCTTTCCTCAACAATCTCCTTCTTTGTCATTAATGGAAAACAAAAAAATTCTAGGGCCACCAAAAAACTCATGATGAATAAGTCTAAATGATTTTTGTGCTATAACATTTACTCCCCCTATGAAGGATATGACATTAATAGATAAAAATTTGTTCTTTCAGAGCATTTCAACATTCACTCTCTCCTTAATATAATATTTCCTTAACTCAACACTTGAGCGCTATTTCCCCCTTTATTCTTTCTAAGAAATTCAAAATTTTGAGCACTCTCTCCCCCTTTGACATTAATGGAAAAAAATCAACATCCTAATTTGGTACACTGTAACATCCAAAAATCTATTTCTCGGATAGAATCCCCTTGAGTCCAAACATAGCTACCTCTGAAAAAATACTCCATAAGAGCACCAACCCTTCTTGCAGTAGGGAGACCAAGCTCCCCTTCACCCTATACTTTCCTCTTAAATCAATAGGAGGGAGTAAAAATTCCCAAATTATATTAGAGAAACTCAATTATCTCCTTAGGGAGTGGTTTCATGAATTTATTTGCAACTTGCTCCTTTGTATCAACATATTCCAATTCAACTTCTTTCTCTACAACCTTCTCTCTTAAGAAATGATATTTGATTGCAATTTATTTTGTTATTGAGTGCATCACATAATTCTTTAAAAAATTTATTGCACTTGTGCTATCACAAAGAATAGTGACAAGATCTTCAAACTCAACCTTCATTTCCTTCAAGTTGTGCTTCATCCAAAGCACCAGAGTGAAACATGATGCTCCAACAATATATTCATCTTTTGTTGTAGATAAATAAATTGATTCCTGATTCTTACTCAAATAGGATACCAGACTATCTTGAAAGAAGAATGCACCACCACATGTGTTCTTCTGGTCATTGACACTACCTACCCAATCTGTATCTATGTATGTAGTAAGAGTGAAATTTTCACTCTTTGGATACCAAAGTCTAAATTCTTTAGTAGCCTTTAAATACCTGAATATCCTCTTCACCACATTCATATGAGTCTCTTTAGGTTTTTCTTGAAATATGGAAACCATTCCAGCTGCCTTCATAATATCTGGTCTGGACATTGTCACATACAACAAACTACCAATCGTAGATCGATACAAAGTTTGATTTGCTAGAGAAAAAAAAAATCCTTGCTCAAATTACACCTCGTAACCATAGGTGTTGCAAAATTTTACAATTTTCCATCCCAAACTTGCTTAACATTTCCTTAGTGTATTTTTCTTGTGATATAAAAATCCCTTTTTCTAATTAAACAATCTGCAATCCCAAGAAGAAAGAAAATTATCTTAACATAGACATCTCAAATTCATTCTGGATAGCCTTCTGAAAGTTTTTGCACATTTCTTCACTACTACATCCAAAAATGATGTCAACAACATACACCACAACTATCAACATTTTTTCTCCTTCTAGTTTTATATATAAATTACTATCCACACAACCTCTTTGGAAACCTTGCAGCTGCAAGTATCCATCCAACCTTGAATACCAAGCTTTAAGAGCTTGTTTAAGACCATACAAAGCCTTCTTCAATATGAAAACATAATTCAGATTGTCATTACACTAAGATCATTTTGGTTGTTTAATATATACTTCTTCTTCATGTTATCTATTCAATAATGCTAACTTCACATCCATTTGATACACATTAAAATTGTTGAATGCTGAGAGAGCTAAAAACATCATGATTTCCTCCAGTCTAGCCATCAGAGAAAATGTTTCCTCAAATTATATACCATAAAATTGAGCATATCCTTTACACACAAGTCTTGCTTTGTTCTAGATCACTTCACCTTCTTCATTCAGCTTGTTTCAGATAACCCACTTTGTTCCAATCATATTCTTGTCTTTAGGCCTTGGGACAAGTTTCCAAGGTTCATTCTTCATAATCTAATTCAACTCTTCCTCCATTGATTCTATCTATCCTTGTTATTTGGTTGATTCTGTATATGTCTTAGGTTCTACTTTTGATAGTAAAGAAAAATTTACTTGTTCTCTTGATCTTTCTAGCCTATTCTAGGTAAGAACACCACTATCTTTGTCTCCAATGATCTAATCTGCAGAGTAATTTTTCTGAACTGTAAGAGAGGGGGACCAACCACACCAAGGATCCAAGTCATGAAGATCCGAGAGAATAGGTATTCTCTAACTTATCTCACTCTAAAGGGATGGGGATAGGGAATGAAGAGTATTCTGTCGTAATTATATCACTCTTCAGACCTGAGTTTAGGTTTAGGCTAGGTGACCTATTTTTTGGAGTCAGTACTGTATCTTAGACAAATCTCTGTCCAAGGAAGAAAACACAATTCTAGGATGAAAACATGACATTCTGGTGTCTCTCGGGCATGTTAACATTCGTACGATAAAAAAAACACAATAGGAACTACCAAAAAACCTACTAATAGCCTAGCTGGTTAATCTAGATGATAAGAACATAAAAATAATGTATAGTAAATAGATACTAGAATGATAAATCAAAAAAATAAGAACTAGGGTGATGAGTATGATTTCAAAAAAGTGTCAGTTAACCAGCTAGCTCCACGTGTACGTTCTCCTACACACAAGAAAGAGGGAGAATTTTTGGGGCTGTATAGAGGCCTGCCTCACTCAGACCCCCTGTTTTGGTGTTTCCACCCCCAAGAACAACCAAAAAGTAATGAAATAGAATATGAAATAAAGGAAATAAAGTAATAATCACTACAAAATAGTGTTATGCTACTCAACCAAATTAGAAAGGAGAGGAGTGAAATGTTACCACTTCCACCCAAAAGCTCACTAGCCAATGGAGGAGATATGGACTTGGAAAATTCACCTCGACCATAACTATGATGAAGGGAGGCCCTACAAGGATCCAAGCCCACACTTCTATAGCTTTCTTCACACTTGCAATGTGTGGTTGATGGAGTGTTTTTGCTGCTACAATGCTCAAAAGTGGGATGCTAGAATATTGCTTAATAGTGAATCAAATGCTCAAGATTGTGTGTAGAGATATTGAAGAGATCATGAAGAGATGAAATGAATGAAGGAAGAATGTTTTTAAAGGTGGGATGGGATGAATCTACCATTTTTTGGTTTGGTTGGTTAAAGAGGGACATTACAATTCAACCCCAATCAGGTGTGTAATGCCTCTGCCAACCTCAAATGTAGGAATCCGCCAGGGACGATAGTGCACCATGCAAACTTCCGCGTGTCGTGCATTCATCCCCAAAAAATATTCTCTCACTGACATAAAGGAAATATTCCAAGTGGATGGAAGGTAGTTGGGCGATGTGCGATTTTTCCTTTGGATTTAATTTTCTAAGGTGAGGGTATGTGAAAGGGGGATTTGCCTAAGGCGTGCAAATTCAATCTTATACATTTCCCCCACACTTTATCAAGCACGCATACTAATGAGTGCTTCAGTAAAGTAGATTGAACAGTTAGTAGGGTTAGAAATTTATACTTGAATCGTCAAGGAAGCAGACTGTGATCTAGCAAGCTCGAAAGTGTAGGATGGGCAAAGGACTCCATAGGTACTCTCTCTAAGGAGTTTCAAACAAAAGACTCCATAGCACCGTAGAACTATGAAGTTGCAAAAATTAAACTAAAGGCAATCAGACCAACGATAGACAAATCTTGTAGGATAAAAGCATCTCGCAGGCCCATAGACTTGCAAGGAGGAAACCCCCAATATTTCTCACATCAAGGTTGCCCCATGAAGTAAGCGCCTTACAAGCTTGCAGAACATCAAGAAGGCGACCCCCAAGATCTCTCACATGGAGGAATCCTAGTGATGTGAGCACCTCACAAGCCCGCATAATTGCAAGGAGGCATCCCCCAAGATCTATCACATGGAGGAAACCTAGAGATGTAAGGGAACTCTATAGAGTTGGAAAGTGACTTCATAGGCACACTACAAAGCAATATGTCTATTCATAGATAAAACATGTCAAAAGAAACCACATAGGAAATCAAGTGGACAGTCACACAAATCGTCAAAATATTAGAGGGCTTTCAAAGGGGTCTCTCAGGAACCCTTTAAAAGAAGATGGTTCCACTCAAGGGACACACTATTTGAAAGTGCAAAAGAGATGATTTTCTCAAACCGATTCATCATCAAGGAGTCCTTTTGAAAGGTGTTTACTTCATCAAGTAATTCGAAAGGAAGAAAATTCCCCCTCATAAGGGGAAGGTCAAGGATTATCCAATAGGAAAAAGCTACTTCCTCCTCAGAGGAAAGTTTTCAATCTCTTTTTTTTGTGAACCCATGATGAAGGAAACACATTTCGTTAGGGGTCCAAGTCGAGAATGTGATTTTTAAATTTTTTTGTGAAGGTTTTAGAGAAAAGATTCATTGGAAACGAATGCATTTTCTGAAAATCAAAGTACCATGAAAGAGACATTGTCACACATAAGAGGGAAAAATTAAGCAAAGAAGAGAGAAAGATAAGAAAAGGGCGAAAGAGAAGTAATAAAAAATAGAGGACACAAAGGGATCTGGTTTCACAGGGTTAAATCTGCTCATGCATTTATAAATAATAGGTAACTATGGTGCAAGGTGAAAGATCATCAATGCCCACCAAATTAGGAAGAATGCATGGAAAAACAAGTAAAAAATAAAAAAATTAGGTCAACATGGAAGGAAAGCCTAAATTCTCCCAACACTTTGCATCGTCTCCAATTTTTTGAAAATCAAACACAAACATGGAAGAATGATGATACAAATAGAAGAAGGTTCACGACACAAAATCACTCCTGTATCCAAGCACCAACAAGGGTGATAAGGGTCATCTAGGGACACATAGCACATGTACATGGGAACACATTACACACACACTTCTAATCTAGAGATAAAGAAGAGGCCTCCCCTAAATACTCATTGACCAAGAGGTCATCCACTTCCCAATATAGATCATTATAAGGGGAAGGAGGATGAGCTTGCAGTGGTGGAATATTAAGGGGAGGAGCTTCCGACCCTCCCACAACAAGGGCTAAGGAAGAAGCCCCCACAAGGTCTTCCCCACTCAACTTTTGTGGAGCTATGGTTAGCAATTTCACGAAGATCATCGGAAAGGCCAGAACTTCATCCAAAGAGTTGAACACAAACTTTACAAGAGTGCCATGTTGTACCTCAATGGATGGAGAGGATGAAACTCGAGATTCATTGCTTGGCTCACCGAGTGACTTAGGAGCGATGAAAAACTCAGGGGAAGCCAGAGATGGCTCTGGCACTAGGATAGAATAAGCTAGTCCATGACCACCTTTTGGAGAAGGTGGGATCCTCTTATGCTCTCCATTGCTAAAAAGGCCAACCTCCACCTTTTTCTTCATTGAGGGATGTGAACTACCCATAAACGAGGTAAGAGGTGCAAAGGAGGAGGAGGAGAAAACCATCACGAACACCACCGAGGTATTCAACATGTCCACGAGTTTTAGAAATGGTGGGATGTCTAGAAGGGACATCAACAAGGGTGGCTCAACTGAGGGGGCGATAAACAACTACACCTTTTTGGGGTCAAGCACATTCACACTCATAGAAGGAGTTGAAAGTGAGACTAAAATCGATTGAGTGGAAACTAAGGGGAGGAGAGAGGAGGAAATAGTAGGAGACCTTGATACAAGGGCAGTCATTTCCTCTTCCTTCTTCTACAAAGCGGCCTGATCAGCGACCAGAGGATTTTGTCGATGCTTGTGCTCATGCGTAAGGTGATTTTTGCAAATCTTCTAGCTAGAGGCGAGGAGTTGTGAAGGAATGAAAGGCTCTTGCTTAGCCATAGGGGTTTCCACTATAGCCATTTCCAATGGAGGGATAGGCTGGTAAATGGGAGGAGGAGGAGAAAATTGAGAAGTAATGGGGGGAGTCAGCTCTAGTGCCTCAATAATGGACCTCTTCCCGTTTACTACTTTTGGAGTAGAAGTGGGGGAAGGCTGCAAAGGCTGAGACATAGAGGATTCCTCACGGAGACCCTTCTTTCTACCATATCAAATGAGCCTAGGCTTCGTGGGCAGAACAAGAAGCTCAAATGTGAGGCATTTGGGATTTCGCCAAGCAGGCACCATAGGGTTCTCTCGAAAGAGAAAAACATAATCTAATGGTACCGCAGTGGGGTGAGAGGAAGCGTTAGGCTGGACAACAAAAGAGGAGGAAGAGGGACCTTGAGAGAACCTCTCATCTTCTCTTCTACGTGCCTTGGTAGCATTACTATTAGTTTTTAATTAGGACTTATGCGAGACAACATAAGGAGATGGAGGGTACCTCACCTTAGGCGTTAAACACTCTTTCTAACATACTTTTGGAATAAATGTTTGACTGCATTACTTCGATTGTTAATAATTTTGTTTTATTCTTATAATACATTCATTGAGAGTTGTAGTAGAAAGATTCTTTTCTAAAACCCATCCTGTAAACTTGCTTTAAGCTACATTTAGGAGGCTTCATGGATTTTTTGTGATTTATACAGCTTTTGTTTTGATAGTAAATGACAGATCGATTTTTTTTTGAAATTGAAATGATTTATTAATTATGGTTTTATGATGATTAAATGTTTTATTTAGAAGGGGTTAATATGTCCAGGAAGAATAGATTGTGATGCAACATTTGGGTATGGATGGTTCATGAAAACTTGGATTTCTATTAGTGACATAACCAGGTTGGAGAGTACCTTGAGCCGGTCTGAAACACTTTTAGGTGTTTTTTCTTGAAAGTAGAACCTAAGTATAGCAATACAAACATTGGTCGATAGAGAAAATCATAAATCTACTAGTCCAATATCAGATCCAATTTGAGGTCATGAATATTGGAAAAAGAAATTTTGTACATTCTAAAGATAAAATCATAAATCTTCATAATCCAATTTGAGGTCCAATTATGAGGATGTCTTTTTAATTATACTTTCTAACATTTGGCTTGATACAAATTGTTACTTTAGAATTATGATATTTTTTTTCTTCTAATTTTTTCAACCCTCATTTCAGGGAAGAGCTCTAAAGATGGTTCCTTCAGATGGAGACTACAGTTTTCCACTATAGGTTTCATTTAGAAACACTAGAAGCTCAGGTAGTGTCATACTCAGAGAAAAAGTAGGAGTCATACAATGACAAGATACTCATTTTTGGATCTTTGGTTAAGAAATTTAAATGTTTGGTTATGTACACAGAGAATGTTCATGGAGTGCAAACTTCCTTACAAAGCAATTACCACAATAGATGTTGAGGTGAATTGCACCTACTATTTTATGCTGATATAGATATGTTCTAACCTATAGTTAATTATTGTAGCATAATAGATAGGCTAAATAGTTGTTCATATAACATTGTTTCTAATTCAAAATTTCTATACCTTATTCTAGGAGCAAATTACAGGGGGGGACTATACATAAGACACCATTGTTTCAAATTCAAAATTATTGATTTTTTCACAATTGTTGCTTCATTTATTTGATCTAAGATAACCTGTTGTATAAAAGATTCTCTCAAAATCATAGTAAAATCCTTTATTCCAAGAAGACTATTCAAAAGCTTCCCATCATAAAAATGAAGAAAAGCATCAGTCATTTACCTGAACTTTGCAAGAGTTTCATCAAATTCTACTTTTCCACTCTCTTTTCCATTCTGAATTTTATTCCAAATTTCATCCATGTAGAACTTCCTCAACTCGTAGATCCTACTGTTAGCCATAACTTTACTAGGTGTCAAGGATAGCTTCGAGTTTTTACCCAAGAAAAAATTGACAAAATTCAGCCTTACTAGATATAATGTGTTGAAAAGCTCTTTGAAGTTATTCTAGAAAAGAGTTCTTGAGAGTATAATGCATAGTTTTGAATTAACCTTTTTGCATGAATTCCATATCTTTGATTGACTATTTCAAGCTTGATGACCTTCATCAAGAATGAGTAGACTTGAGCTCTGTAAAAGCATTTTTCCAATATTCTTAGCCTCTTCAAGAAGACTCACATTTGTCTCAAAATTTAGGTATACAAAAAGTTTATAGACAATAACAAGAACACTTTTTTTTCTATGCCACCCACTTGCGAGACAAATGTGAGCCTTCATGAAAAGGCTAAGCATATTGGAAAATTGATTTTAGAGAGAACAAGTCTTCTTGTTCTTGATGAAGGTCATCAAGCTCGAAATAGCCAATCAAAGATATGGAATTCATACAAAAAGGTTAATTAAAAACTGTGAATTATACTCTTAGGAACTCTTTTCCAAAATAAATTCAAAGAGATTTTCAACACATTGTATCTAGTAAGGACAAATTTTGTCAATTTTTTCTTGGGTAAAAACTTGAAGCTATGCTTGACACCTGGTAAAGTTATGGATATGGTAGGATCTACAGGATGAGGAAGTTCTACATGGATGAAATTCAGAATAAAATTTAGAATGGAAAAGAGAGTGGAAAATTAGAATTTGATGAGACTCTTGCAAAGTTCATGTTAATGACTGATGCTTTTGTTCATTTTTATGATAGGAAGATTTTGAACAGTCTTCCTAGAATAAAGGATTTTATTGTGATTTTGAGAGAATCTTCTATATACATCAGGTCATCTTAAATCAAATAAATGAAGCAAACAATTGTGAAAGAGCCAACAATTTTGAATTTGAAACAATGGCGTCTTATGTATAGACTCCCCTTGTGATTTTCTCCTAGAATAAGGTATAGAAATTTTGAATTGGGAACAATGGTATATGAACAACTATTTAGCCTATCTATTATGCTACAAAAATTAACTACAGGTTAGAACATATCCATATCAACATAAAATAGTAGGTGCAATTCACCTCGAAATTTGTTGTGGTAATTTCTTTGTAAGGAAGTTTTCACTCCATGAACATTCTCCGTGCACATCAATATGTTGGTTATTATCTTGATCTCCTTTCTGATCAAAATAATAGTGAATTTCATTGCATAACTCATGACCATCTTGCAGTGCTATGATCCAATGCTCTTTTACTTCTTACTCACTATGTTCTCAATCATGATGTGCAAATGAATTAGAGGAAAAATATTTTTCACCATTTGACAGTAACTTTCATTGTTTTTGGAATATTTGTTATGATTCAATCACTGTTTGACAATGTTCTTCCTTTCTTAGTCCTATAGGATAGAGAAAAATTCATAGTTTGCAAATCTCCAACAATGATATTCCTTTTAGTGATCTCTCAGTCACCTAATTCAATGTGTTATCTTCTTGATTTATCAGTGCTAACAATGCCTACACAGTGTTTTCTTTGTCACAGTTATAGTGCTCCTTCATTTGAAGATTTTATGTTCCAGTTCTAGACAATAATGTTTCAATGAATTCATATTCTATCTTGCAAACGTCTTGTTGCACTTGTAGAGTTTTTTTGTGCATAATATGTAGTCAAGATGTCTTCAAATGGAGCTCTTTTGCAGAGGAAGTAGGATAACGGTGTCAATAAAATAACAGTGTTAGCGAGAGGTATGATAGTAGATACATTGATAATGGAAGGTATATTGTTTTGATAATAAAATGATCATTTATCTTCTCAAATCTTGACACAAGTTTCCTTAGTACATAAGATAACATATAATGTACTCTATTCCATGGATCCACCTAATTCCATACCACCCAGAGAAGCAATGACTGAGAGTATATGTGCCCTATATTTTTCAACCCAAATGTGTCTTTCTAATGGTTTTCCACAATTAGGAAGAAGGTATGTCATGAAATGTTTGTGCCCACCCAAAACTAATCCTTACAAAGAATGTTTGCACCTATGCAAAATACCATAAGCTACTTTAAAATACACATTGGCATCTTTATGATTATATGTACATAGCATATTTTTTGCCACAGTTTCAAAATACACATTTTTGATAATATTCACACAACAAGAACCTTGAAAGGCAAGAAAACTTGCTCTCATTCTTCCTAGGTCACTCCTCAGGAGCTTGTATCAGTATTTGTGGGTTCTTTACAATAGCTTATCCACTAATGAGAAGGCACCCATCGTTTTCTAATGGAATAAATTTTCATCTTCTTTGCTTGAATGTGTAATGTGATGTAGCATGTTTAGTGTCACAAGGAACAATTTGAGAGTAGAATTTTGAGAATTGATATCCATAGAATCCAACTTCTTGCAACACAAAATGTAGAACCAACATCCCAGCCAAAGCAACTTAGCTTTAATATGCACCATAACCAATGCTTTCCCACATGAATGGTGGAATTGAACTAACTTCTGGGGCTCCATTGAATAGAAAACATACATAGAAAAAATTTGTTGTGGTAGCCAACAAGGAGAAAATACATGGACAATACATGGCTCCATGATAGCCTGTCATCCTTGATACTCTATTGGAGGAAAATATTGCACACTCACCACATTTCTAAGGAAGCTTAAGTACCATTTGCTGAGAAAAGTTTTTGTCTGAACTAGCTTCCTAATTTCACTCACATTCAAGGAAGGTGCTTTCAATATTTTTGTTTCTAACTGATTACTCATGCTATCTCCCAGTTTTCTTCCAACTAACCGGTTATATGAGTGATTATTTGTTATTAAGGCATAAGCATAAATTTGGAAGTGCATTTTTATTAGATATTGTAGTTACAAGTTCCACTTTAGATCACCAAAGCCTTCACAAAACCTTCTACACAACCACCACAACACTACACAACTATTGTTGGGCCTTTGCAGTGTTACGGGGAAAGCTCCCCACAACACCATGAAGGCCCAATAAGAGTTGTGCAGTGTTGCAGTGGTTGTGCAGAACATTTTGTGAAGGATTTGGTAATCCGAAGTACAACTTTCAACTACAATATTTGATAAAAAACCACTTTAAAATATGCTTTTGATGGATGTTCATATCCTCATCCAAAGCTCCAATTCTCACACAAGCAAGAAGGACGCTTTCAAAGGTTGAGGAGTTAGGCTTTACACCCACTGGTTGAATTTTCTTAAAAATTTCTAAGGACTTTTTAGAAAAACCCATTTTGAACATATCCTTCAATTACGACATTCCATGATATCACATTTCTTTGAGGCATTTTTTGAAATAGTTCGCTTGCCTTGTCTACGCTTCCACATTTTCATGTATGTATAGTAGGGCACTTGTAACTACAATATATAAAAAAAACCCTTGTTGTTATGCTTTGATGGATGTCCCTTATTACTATATATATGGTGTAGTGCACATTATTATAGTGCAAGCCTATTTTTCATATTATTTCATTTAGCATCACCAATATTCTCCACAAGAACATTGTCCCTATTTAAAATGATGGAAATGGTTCACACGTCTCTAAACAATTTCTCATGCAACAATCTTGGAGATGAATTTAGATGCAGTGTGAAAATTAGAACATACTCGAAGGTTCATAACAACTCTAATAGTTGTACCAGGGACCATGTTTAACAAACCAAATGCAATTGCTAACTTTTCACTATGGTGGCAAATAAATGATTCTTTTTTCTTCTATTCCACAACATCAAGTAAAAGTCTTGAATCTAGAAATACCCTGTTGCCTTCATTTTCCAAGCCAATTTCTCCAATTTTGTATAGATCTCCCATGTTCATGGATGTGATTTATCTCCTACAATTTTGATTTATCTTTCTATTGTGTTTGGACTTACTTTTGCAAACTTGCAATATACAATGTACTTCTATTCTTTTTGAATTGAGACTAATAGTAATTTTGTTGGTTGTATTGAGGCACAACTTCATTCATGGTGGAAAAGGCAGACCCTGTTGCTCATATCAGATAACAAGTTGCATATAAAGGAGGAAATATTGTAGCTGTGTTATTGTTGACTACTTTGAAGGAGAGAGCTTCATATATGGGACATGATCAACACTCTCCTCCTTGGATTCTACATGTTACAACTTTCTCCAAGAAGATTTCCCATCTTGTAGAAGTTTTAAGATATGAAAGGGACATGTGCTCGCATTGAAGGATCCAAGCATGCATTTCCATCATTGCAATTTTTTTTTGGAGAATTTTTTTTCTTGTAGTCATTTCTGCGCAATATTGTAACTCAGATTTTTAGTCTTGTGACTGAAAATAAAAATTGTAATACTCTATTTCTAAGTTGTAACTAGAACACCTTTCTTTTATTAATAAAGTTTACCAATTTTTCCTTCTCAATGGTTGTCTTATTGTGTGCAATTGATTATTGATGAGTATTTTTGTGTTTTATGTTTAAATCCTCAAATATCAGTCAATTAAAATGACTAATTATACTACTAATTGACGTTAATTAATAATTAAGTTGACTAAATATACTACCAATTGATAGAAATCAGCAAACAAAGAATAAATATGACTAAATACATGACAAGTGAATAAAACTGATTGAATAAGTGACCAAATTATAGAAATCAATGACTAAATATATTACCAAATCGATCAATCAAAACAACCAATAAATGACTAAAAATGTTTTAGTCGTCAATCCGGTCGCATTATAAATGACTGGCAATAAACTACTAATGGTCACGTGACCATGTTCAGTCATTTATAAGAAACTTTTAGTAGTTTTTTCAATCATATATTATTTTTTCTGTTCCAGTGTAATTCAAGAATCTATGATTCAAGAGCTCATGGGAGGAAGAACTCAAGAATTCAGCTTGGAGCTATACCTTTTCGAGGGTCACGAGGTAGCTTGATGGAGTCCTACCCGATTTAGTATTTTTCTTCAAAAGGAAAATTGATGTAAGCAAGGTGGTGATGACTCGAACTTTCTCAATATGATCATGCTTAAACAAGGAATGAACTCTTTCAACTAATTCAAATGCACAATGCATCAACTCACCCTCAAAGGCTTGTAGCCTTCCAAACCTAAAAAAATGAACACAAAACTATACCAAGATTTTAAAATCCCAAACCAAAATAGATTTGGACACCCTTTAACAAGTACTTCAACATTCCAAAAGATCCCATATGACTTCTTTGCAACAAACTTGACAACCAATAAACGACCCCTAAACTAGGCTACTCAATTAGCCCTATTTAAAAAAGGAAGTACTTCCCAAGTAATTTATTAACAACCAAAATAGCTTGAAAGTATTAAATTATGATTCAAAACATTGGAATCTCTCACCAATTTGCAGATTCAGACTATCTAGTATGCCGCACCTAGAAACTCTCATTTCACATACAAAATACCTAAGGTTTATTGATTCTCAAATATCCCATGCTTAAAAATCACAAAAAATGCATTAAAAAGGTCAAAAATACCCTACACAAGGTTAATCAACCCTTACATATACTATTCCATCAACAATTTGACAAACCCCTTCTCAAACCCATCATTTTCACATAGAAAATTGCATTTATTAGGCCTAGGGCATCAACCCAAGCCACACAAATTTATTTATATTCCTACCAAATCATCAAGAAAAATAATTTACCTTATTTAGGAACCATTTCATGAGAAAAAATGGGTACAAAAGGTGGAATGGGTCAAATAGACATGTTTTAAAAGACCCTCAACAATTAAAACTGTGAAAACAGGGTAGTCACAGAAAATGAGTGATTTCTCCCTCCAAACACCAAGTTAGACCCTCAAAATAGAATCAAATGAAAGATAAAGAATGTATCTCAAAGTCACAAAAGAATATAGATCATTTAATTATTGTACGGGTATGTACAGAGGGAGGAAATTTCAGAAAATGGAGTATTTTAGCAGAACAACATTGTATTTCTTATTGGAAATCTTCAATTCAATGTTCAAAAACCTTTCAAAAGCCTTGAAGAGGCTATATATATATTTTCCATTCAAAACTAACCACTTCAAACACCCATAATTGACTTTTAAAATACTGACCCTTGATATTCCCTAAAAGTTGTATTTCTTGCTTAAGAACATTTGCATTTTTGCAACTTTGAACATTTTGACACCTAAGATACAAAATACCCCCAATTACATTTTAAATGGTCTATTTAGACCTTATTTAGTATAAATTGACTCAAAAAACCCTTATCTACCCTTGACTCAACTATTGACCAACTGATCACATCTTCAAATGAGCAAATTTGCATTTAAGGGTTGAGGTGCTCCTGCACCATACGTCCCCACAAGAAAAAAACTCATGTCACATAAGTTGCATCTGGTACCAAATTCTCCAAGCTTCATACGTATTCCACTGGTCTGTAAACACCTTCCATTGATCCATACATTGAGATCTCCCAATCTGACTTGCATCCTTGACTGCATTCATTCTTGAATATGACTTCACCTCTCCATTCAGACCTAAAAATGGTCTTTTCCCTATCTTGATCAAAACCAAACTACATTCCCTTATCTACACCTGCAAACAAACACATGTTAGTGATCTTTTGATATGTCTTCCCTCTTGCTTCATACTCATTCTTACATCTGCCTTTATTGACCTATCCAATCCGTCCTTTCATCAGACCTCCTGTCCTATCAACAACATGTACCTTTGTGCTATCAGACCTACAATCCACTATCCCTACATAAACTACATGACTTTCAACATTATTACCAACCAATGGACACACAATGGACCCTATCATGATATTATCATACTTTACCACTAATTCATTCTTCAAATCTATGTTAACCTTTACACCTGCTGTCAAAACATTCTCCTACCTTGAACTATCTGCAACACTTATCTTTTTTTCTTCATTCATAATTTATACAAACTCTTTCTTTCCACACATAATCACCTTAGCCTTTCCCTTTTCATCTTCCACCAAAGGAGTTAAAACAAACTTACACCCATATTTTACTATGGTATATGTGTTCTCTCTGCCATCATACAAAGCTCGCCTATCATATTGCTAGGGTCTACCTAGGAGAAGGTGACAACAATCCATGGGAAGAATGTCACAAACTACACTATCTTTATAGCCTCCAATTTGGAACTCTACCACAAATTTTTTATTAACCAAAAGAGACTTCCAATCACTCAACCAAGACACCTTATAAGGCAACTCATGAGGAACTCTTTGCAAATTTAACTTATTCACCATATCACATGACACCACATTCTTTCTAGAGCTAGAATCAATCACAATTTTGCATACCTTATTCTTACACTTACAAGTGGTCTTGAAAACAATCTTCCTTTGCAATAGTTCCACCTCCTTGGCTTCTTTTAGTATGGTCTTTCTCATCATCAACATTTCCCCTATCTCAAGAGCAATCCTCAAACTTGCAGGATGATTGCTTTCACGCTCCTCTTCTTGAATAATTTGTGCTCTCCTATCAATCCCCTTCTCACCAATTGATGAACTACTTACCTTTTTAGGACACTTCATAAAGGATGACCATATTGATTGCAATTATAACATCTCCCTGAAAAATCATTAGAATTCCTACCACCACTATATCTGCCTTTGCCTCTAAAACCACCTCTATTATCAACACCTTGCTCCTTACCTCTATTTTCTCCTTCTTGTTCTTTACTTGACTACTTTGGTGTAGGGATTTCTCCTCTCTCTCTTGCACTAGTAGAACCTCTTCCTCTAGCTAATTTTTCTTTCCTTCTTTTAAGCTTTTCCTCCACCCTGATTGCTAATTGAAAACATTCATCAACAGAATTTGGGTTAGCAACAACAAGTTCATATTGTATATTAAATCTCAAACCACCTAGGTATCTAGCCACTTTCTCAACTTCATCTTCATCACTTCTTGACCTTATGCTTAATTTGTATAATTCATTAGTGTATGACTTGACATCAAGTTTTTTTTGTTTCAATCCTTGCAATATTTTATACAATTGAACTTCATAATCCTTTGAAAGAAACTTACCTTTAAATTTTTGCACCATCTTGTCCCAAGAAACTATTCTTGATTTTCCTTGTTTTCTCCTCTTTGCTTGCTCATAGTCCCACCATAGAAGAGCATGACCCTTGAGTTTAGTCTTTGCCAACTTCACCTTTTGTTCATATGAGATTTTTCTCTCAAAGTGATTATCCATAGAAGCAATTCAATCAAGAAATTATTCTTCATTTAAATTTACACCATACATGGGAAGATTAACCTTTACCTTCATTGAATCACCTTTCACTACTTTGAGAAAATTTTCCATCCTCTAATCTTTAGGGTCTAATTCTTCATCAACATTGTCATATTCTTCATCATATTCCTTTGTTTCACTCTCTTCATTCTCATCTATTCTTTTCTTTATCTCCAAGGCAACATGCCAATACTTCATTATGTGACTCTAGAAGCTTAGCATGCTTCTCTTTCAGTTCTTGCAACACCAATACCTTTCAGAGGCATCTTCACCAAGTTGTCTTTTCACCTTCCAATCAACTCTCCTCCAAACCTGCAAAATTCAGTTAAATCACTAACACAAGACCTTATCCCTATGCTCTAATACCACTTGGTGTAAGCAAGGTGGTGATGACTCAAAATTTCTCAATATGATTAGGCTTACATAAGGAATCAACTCTTTCAACTAATTCAGATGCACAATACATCAACTCACCCTCAAAGGCTTGTAGCCTTCCAAACTAAAAAAAATGAACACAAAACTCTACCAAGAATTCAAAATCCTAGACCAAAAGAGATTTAGACACCCTTTAACAAGTACTTCAACATTCCAAAAGATCCCATATGGCTTCTTTGCAACAAACTTGACAACCAATAAACCACCCCTAAGATAGGCTACTTAATTAGCCCTATTTAAAAAAGGAAGTACTTCCAATATGCTTGATTAACAACCAAAATCACTTGATAGTCTTAAATTATGACTCAAAATGTTAGAATCTCTCACCAATTTGCAAATTCAGACTATCTAGTACGCTGCACCTGAAAACCCTCATTTCACATACAAAATACCTAGGGTTTATTGATTATCCAATATCCCATGCTTAAAAAGCACAAAAAATGAATCAAAAAGGTCACAAATAACTTGCAAAAGGTTAATCAACCCTTACATATACTGTTCCATCAACAATTTGACAAACCCCTTCTCAAACCCATCATTTTCACATAGAAAATTACATTTATCAGCCCCAGGGCATCATCCCAAGCGAAAAAAATTGCTTTCTCTACCTACCAAATCATTAGGACAAATAATTTACCTTTTATAGGACCCATTCCATGAAAAAAATAGGCACATAAAGTGGAATGGGTCAAATAGATATTTTAAAAGACCCTCAACAATTAAAACTATGAAAGCAGGGCAGTAACAAAAAATCAGTGATTTGTCCCTCCAAACATAAAGTAAAACCTAAAAATAGAATAAAATGAAAGATAAAACATGTATGTCCAAGTCAAAAAAGAATATAGATCATTTAATGGCTGTACGAGTCCGTAGAAAGGGAGGAAAGTTCATTAAATAGAGTATTATAGCAGAAAAGTGTTGTATTTCTTATTGGAAATATTCAATTCAATGTTCAACAACCTTGCACGAGCCTTCAAGAGGGTATATATAAATTTTAAATTAAAAACTAACTACTTCAAATGCCCATAACCAACTATTAAAATGCTGACCCTTCATATTCCCTAAAAGTTGCATTTCTTGCTTAACAACATTTGCATTTTTTCAACTTTGAACATTTTGACACCTAAGACACAAAATACCCCCAATTACATTTTAGATGGTCTATTTAGACCTTATTTAGTGTAAATTGACTCAAAATACCCCTATCTACCCTTGACTCAACTATTGAACAACCGATCACATCTTAAAATGAGCAAATTTGCATTTAAGGGTTGAGGTGCTCCTGCACCAAAATTCTTCTCAAGAATCTATCCATATTTTTTGTAATCAATAAGTTTTTTTATGTAATCCTTAAGGGGGGGTCCCTTGGCAAGGTGATTTTGTGGTTTCAAGAATAATTTAATAAGAGGGGAATGTTAGCATTGAATGTTATTATATTACATTGTAAATGGCAAGTGTAATTGGTGAGTGTATACAAGTGTAACTTACGAGTGTAAACAATTAATTAACTATTCAACTACTTGCATTCTCTCTTGTATAAATGCACTTGATAAATGAATAAAAAATATCACAATATTCAAAATTTTCACATTCCTAAACTTTATTTAACCAGTCCCTAACATTATATGAACATAAGTACCCTAACTAAAACTTAATCATACCTCTAATCAAATCATAACCCTTTTATTGTGATATATATAATAGCATACAATCATAACTCTAACTCTAACCATATTCCTAACTCTAACCCTAAACCCTCAAACGTAATCCTAATTGTAATCTAATACTAACTCTAACCGAAACTCAAACCCAAACCCAAACCCAAATCCTAACTCCAACCCTAAAACTCTTAACAATAATCCAAACCCTAATCCAAACCCTAACTATAACCCTAGAACCCAAAGCTTAACCCTAAGAATAAGCCTAACTCTAAACCCGACCCTAATTGTAACCCTAACTCTATTTTTTTACCCTAAACCCTAAGCAATACTAGCTATAATTGTTTCTTATAGGAAAATAACTAACTATGAATTAAACTTATATCTAGAGCTTAGGCTCAAATTTAGGTTAGGTTTAGGGTTGAATTAGACCTATTTTTGGTTAAGGTTACAATTAGGGTATAATTAGAGTTAGGGTTAGGCTTATGATTCATTTAGGTTAAGGTTCAAATAGGGTTCAATTAGGATTCAATTAGAATTAGGGTTAGGGTTAAGAATATTTTAGGGTTAGGTTTAAAGTTAATTTTTTTATTCAATTATGGTTAGGTTTCAATTAGGATCAATCTAAGTGTTATGGTTAGGGTTTATTATTTAACTAGAGTTAAGGTTATGTTTCTAGGTAAAGTTTGGGGTTAAGGTTTGTATTAAGGTTTTTGTTTAAAATATTTATCATTAATGTCAAATTTATAAACTAATATTAAGACATTAATAACCCTAACCCTAACCTCAATCTTTATCCTAGAATCCTAATTGAGCCTAAACCTAACCCTAATTGAACTTTATGTGAACCCTCATTTAATTAGGGTTAGGGTTTAATTAAGGTTAGAATTAGGGTTCAATTAGGGTTAGGTTAGGGTTAGGGTAAGTGTAGGTTTCAAATAGGGTTGAGTTTAGGACTAGGGTTCCATTAGGCTTATGGTTCAATCAGGCTCAAGGTTAAGGGTAAATTAAATTTATCTCACATATATAAGTTTAGGATCAATTAGGGTTTGGGATAGGGGTATGATTATGGTTAGATTTCAATTAAGGTTAGCATTAGAATTATGGTTCAATTATGGTTACCGTTACTATTAGGATTCAAATAAGGTGAGCATTTAGGTTATGGTTTTAGGATAATTCATGGGGTTATCAATTAGTTTTCAATAAGATATAAATTAAGGTTAAATTAGGATTAAGTTAGATGTAATGCCCCACCTTGCAACCCTAAAGGAAGTTGCAATTATCATCATAAGCAAACCAATTTTTTTTTTATAAAGTGCATTTAACATACACATTCACTTACTAGTTAACAACAACCTCTAAGGCTACAAGGTTAGGATTACTTAAACCCACACATACATATTACATATAACCATAGCCTTATGAACTTTATGAAATAACCATCATACATCATAAGAATACCACATAACATAATAAGATAATCAACCAAGATACAATTTCATAATCATCATCTTAATCCAATAGTTACATCACTCATTCCCAGAATGAGGCAATAGTACATAAGATTACAATTACAAAATTTCACCTCATAAACATAAGAGGGATAAAATAATTTATACAAGCTAAAATATTACAATGCAAGTAATTACAACAAGAATCACGAGCTGTCCATCTGGATGTATCGCCAACAAGTACTAAAGATAGATGGGGACCTAACGGTTTTGGTGCATGTTCCACCCAACCAATGTGGTACCCGAAGGCCCACCCCCCATGCTAGGAGATAGTAACAAAGTAACATGGACAAAGATTCTACTACCTCTAACCAAAGGCAGACTCAAACTGACTCATACTGATATAACCAAATAAATGAACTAACAAGTACAACTCAATTACCATACAAGTACAAATCAAGTACAACCCAATTACCATACAAGTACAAATCAAATACAACTCAATTACCATACAAGTATGAATCAAGTACAACTCAAGTACAAATCAAGTACAACTCAATTACCATACAAGTACGAATCAAGCATCACTGACATAGGTCACATTACTTTCAGACATAAAATAGATCAAGTATGTTCAAATAACCATACACATAAAACAATTAACAACAGTTGTCCTAGATAGAGTGTCATCGCAAGGTTTGTCATGAGATCTCCTCTAAGCATTCTTCATAGGCTCCGGCACAAGTAATCCTGGTGGCCTCAACCGAATCCTGACACTCATACTCACTCAAGCGGAATCAACTACCTCTTGTAAGAACAAGATAGTTGATCTTGCCATTCCAGGCCTTCTCACTCATCCCAAGTCTAAACGAGCCCTTGTGTTTATGAGTGAGGATTAAATTATCTTGATTAGTGTGAACTGCATCCTAATCATCTAAGTACATTAATTTAATTATCACTTGATTAACTCACTTTTGAAGGTTACCCGGTTTGCCACTTTGGGCTTCAGCCCCTATCAAAAGCCACTCTTCTAATGGACAACGCACTCACAACCAATCACCAAGGGAAACACAAGTGCATATAAACTAGGCATCATAACCACTGCAACACAAGGAGGATACAAATAATAGAACTTACTCCAAACATCTTGGAGGCAACAAACACATAGTCCACTCCTTTCATAGGAGGCAACAAGATGAAACCACATAACAAGGTCACTCCATACAAGGAGACACAGATCCCATAATACGCTCCTAAACCAAGGAGGTGCAAACATCCCCGTTCATGAAAACCGGGTAAAACTGAAAAGATGCCATGCACTACCTAAGGGAAAACAATTGGATGGCATAAAGATTCAACAACCCTTATCATCTAAGTTCTTCTGAAAGACTTATAATTTAGGACTGACACTAAATCCCAAAACCCACAATGCAACTTGACGACATAGCAACAAAAGCATTCAAGTCATCAATCAAATCTAATTTTTGGATTTCCTAAATCCATACTCATTCAATAGGTAGTGTTAACAAGTCAAAGACACGATAACTAGGTCATCTAAAATAATCATAACCTCTATTTCCCTTTTCATTATTGGAAATCTAAAACAATTAAACTTACTTCCTTTTATTGAATACATAGAATTAAATCCTTTAAGATAATCATGAGGAAGATACTACTTTTGGATATACTAAATCCATATCTCTTTCATAATTCAATCACAATGATTCAATTAATCTAAATAGAAATTAATAAATAACATAATTGATTCCCTCATCAATAAAACAACTTCTTAATTTACTTTTAAATCGACACAAATCCATACAAGTAAACTCTTTCCATTTTTTAACCAAATCTTACATCTCATTCAATTTTCTATTTAAAACATTCAATCACTTTAATATAATAACATATTATTTTTCTATCCATTTTCCATATACACTAATCAATCCATTTGTAAATCTCTATTCAATAATATATTGCATGCATCTCATTAAAATTAAATACGATAGTGAATTTTACACTTAATATATATATATATATGCTCTATATTATATATACACCAAACATATATATTAATAAACTCAAATATATAGATTCTTTAATATTCCAATCACAATGATTAATTTGTTCTATGGAAATAAAACATAATAACTATTTGCCTTTTTCAATATAGTTAGTTCCTAAATTTACTTCTAATGCAAACTAACACTATTGCAAACAATTTTTTTAATTTTCTATCCGGAATCTATGTCTCTTCAACTATCCATTTAAAAACATGCAATTTCATCAATGTATAAAAATATCTTTTGGCTTATCCATTTGACCACGCATTCATATTGTTTCTAATTAAATCTCATTAATTAAAACAAAGATTTGAATATAAATATTTCTATAATTCTTCAATATATTTAAATATGTTTTTTCTTATCAATTTTGACCATACATTCAAAACTTATCATTTAAATTCTTCATGCAAAGCTAAATTATACGCACTTAAATAAAGCAAGGTAAATACTGATTGAAAATACTCATGGATATATATATACATTTTGATATATTTTCTTCAATCATATTAACAAAATAAATATTTCCTTTTAAATCAAGTAATTATTTCTATTAAAAAATATCTTTCTCTATACAATTTCTACACATACTAATTATTTCTTTTAGAACACTAATAATACCCAATTTGCAAACAGCAGAATAAAATAAGATAAAATATTATTTATTCTCTCAAATGGATATATGCCTTCAATATATACTAAATATAAATTAATATATTTAAATATATTTAATCATTAACATATCTTCTATTCTTTACAGAATATCAAATTGTTTAATTTAAAATAAAATATCCCTTATCATCAATTTTCCAAAATATAAATATATTTTTCCAATTAAATCAAATTAATAATTGGACCTTTTACACATGAATTTAAATTCCACAATTAAATTTTAAATTATGCATTCTTTAAATCAAATATATACCTCCTTCAATTAAACTTTAACATGTCATTTTAAAATAAACAATAATTTCCCATACGTTTATAATTTTAATTCCACTAATATAATATACAAATTTTATTTAAAATAATATAATTAAATATAATACTTTAATATTATAAATTATAATATAAAATATTATTAAATAATATTTTAATATTATAATAACAATACTTAAAATATTAATATTTATAAATATCAATTTATTATTATTTTATTTTCAGAGCAGCCATGGGAAAATAACTTAACAGTAGTCTCATGTTTCAAGCATAACTCAAAAACTACGATCTAGGTATTTGGGATTTTTTGACAGGAATAAGAAAATTTCAAAATGCAAAAATCTTTTAAATTTCCTGACAACGCAGTTTGTGTAAGTGGAGTTATAGGCGACGCAACCAGACCATTTACCATGAAAAATATAACTATACTGCAGATTTTAAAATCCGTTTTTTAATAATAAACAAAAGGTTTCATTTTCTAAAACATTCTAAATGCATTGTTCAATCTCTATGTTTGATTTCAATAACAACAAAATCGATTTCCCCAAATAATTTAAATTCAACTAAGGTTTTCACAATTTTCACTCAAGAATTTTCACAAGCAAATGCTATAAATTTGTTTAATTCTTTTCTTCTAATATCAAATTTATTTTTTAAAACAGATTTAACAAACAAATCTTTAATCATTACTATTTTAAAGAAACAAATCAAGAACAATAAAACACAAAGAGGAAAACCTGGTATAAGAAGCTACAGGAAGAGATGAATTTCTGATGCAAACCTCCTCCAAGGATTTCCTGAATTTTCTTCAATCCTCCAATGAATCCAATCTAAAATCCAACAAATGCAAACAATCTTTCCTTCAATCAATTCTACAATCAAACTTTCTTCAAACCCTTGTGCAAATTTTCCAAAATTTCTTCCCTACTGTAAAAATGAATTTTCCTAAAGACTTTGCTGCCCTAAAATTAAAACATGTATTATTTATAAATCTAAAATACCTAATACAACCCTAATTCACATTACATGCAAATTAGATATTTCAATTTCATTTTCAATTTCAATTTCAATTTCAAATTTCAATTTCAATTTCACTTTTCAAAAACTCACTTTCAATTTAAAATGCAATTTGAAATAATAAATTAATTTCCAAAGTTGCAACCAATTTCCAAATAAACATTTAATTACAATTTCTAATTTGATTTCCACACGTTGAAATTAAATTCCAAATTTAATTTTTATTCTTTTATTTCCTTTCATTCTCTTGCATCACGTTTAATTAATTCATTTAATTATTTGATAACTAGATTCAACCCCCTTGGATTAAATTTAATTAATTAAATAAATTTAATTTAATTTAATTAATTAAATAAATTTAATTTAATTTAATTAATTAAATAAATTTAATTTAATTTAATTAATTAAATAAATTTAATTTAATTTAATTAATTAAATAAATTTAATTTAATTTAATTAATTAAATAAATTTAATTTAATTTAATTAATTAAATAAATTAATTAAATTTAATTAATTAAATAAATAAATATAATTAATTAATTTAAATATAAACTTTTATCCACATTGCATTATTTAAATTAAATAACCATCAACATGATTTAAATGTAATTATTCTAAATATCTATTTCCAAATCAAGAATTCTTCAGAATTAAATAACATCAAAACAAGACAGATAATGACTCGACACACACAACTGATGACACACTAAGGCTAGGGTGTAAACTTGACACATGTTACCTAGCTACTATCTCCCATTCAACTTAACCGTTGGATCGACACGCTCAAACTTGTGAAACCAGGTGGAGTCGATGTCATGTACCTGCAATTCTGCAACCAAGTAAACAACATCATACAATATATCCAACATATAATACACACCATGAAGAAGAAATTACGGATTCGTAGGGTGCTCGCAAGTGAGTGATACAAAACCGTCCTTTTCACCAATACACTCATCGAAACTGACACTTCCATCATAATCCAGTAATCTCATAATAACATCTCATGTTAACTCTATAACATCATTAATCCATAATGCATGTGAAACAAAATCAGATAACTACATCCCACAATAATAGTTGTTGTTCAATTGTAGTGATCAAAACATCATAAAAAATTTATCCAGTATCAAAGTAATTGCAACCAAACATAGCATAAAGCAACTTGAACAAGAAGCAAAACGGAGGGGTATTACATTAGATTTAAATTAAGATTCAATTAGGGTTAAATTAGAGTTCAATTAGGGCTATAGTAGGGTTTAATTATGATTAAGGTTAGGATTCAAATAAATTTTAATTATAGTTCAATTAGGGTTCAATTGGGGCTCAAGTACGATTATTGTAAAATAATAGTTATGTTCAATTTGTGTTCAACTAGACCTCAATTAAAATTATGGTTTAATAAAGTTAGGCTTTAATTAGTGTTCAATTAGGGTTATGAATGACTCAAATAGAGTTCAATTAGGGTAAGGATAGGGTTCAATTTGGGTTATGGTTATGATTCATTGACAGTTTTATTAGGATTCAATTAGGGTTAAAATAAGGTTCATACATATAGTTCATTAGGGATAAGGTTAATGTTTAATTATGATGCAATTTAGTTTCAATTAGGGTTATAATTAGTATTCAATTAGGCTTAGACTTCATTTCGGATTCAATTAAGGTTAGGGTTCAATTAGGGTTATAGTTAGGGTTAGGGCTAGGATTACACTTCATTTAGAGTTAAATTATTCTTAGGGTTCAATTAAGGTTAAATGAAAATTTAATTATGCTACAATAATAGTTCATATAGGGTTCATTTACAATTATGGTTGGGTTCATTTACAAATAAATTATAGTTTAATTAAGGTTAGGGTTCAATTAAGATTCAATTATAGTTCAATTAGGGTTCAATTGTGGTTGCAATTAGGGTCATGGTTAGGGTTCATTTAGATTTATGCTTCAATTATGATTCAATTTAGGTTAAATTATACTTTGAATAAGATCCAATTAAGGTTAGGTTTCAATTGGGTTCAATTAGGGTAACGATTAGGGTTAGGGTTCAATTGCTAATTAAAATTGATTATAGTTAGGGTTAAGCTTAGGGTTCAATTATGATTCATAAAGGTTTACATTTGCAGTTACAGTTCAATAATAGTGATGGTTTAGTTAGGGTTCAATTACAATTCAACTAGGGTCATAGTTCAATTATAGTTAAATTAATATTACACTTAGGATTAAATTAGGGTTTGGTTCAATTGAAATTAGAGTCACAATTATAGACTTAATTATAATTACTTATGATTAAGATTATATATATAAAAAATTGTAATAATTAATTATACTAAATTAAAAATAAATTAACCATTTCATCACAATTGTTACTAATATATATCTTGACATATTTTATATAAATTATATTTAAGATATATATGCTAATTTTATTCAAAATTAAATCCATTACGATACTCCTTACCCTCATAGTTAAACAAAATATTTTCTTTCGTTCACATTCTAAGAGATCTTTTTCTTTATAGAAATGACCTCTTAATCATTTAGGTATTCATGATTTTCAGCTAGCTTGAATAAGGGAGAGGAGCCAATCATGGGTAGGGAACACATAGTGGGTATAGAATAAGCTTGAATAAGGGAGATGAGCCAATTGTGGGTAGGGGACACATAGTGGGTATAGAATATGATAGTCTGGGACTAGTTTTGGGTATTAAAAAAGTCAATAAATTTGCACTTACTATCCAATTGCAAAACACCTTTTTTCATAAAGTACACAAACTAACCAGTCATGTGATGCCACATCATCATACCAATAATACATGACTTAGTGACCCACTATGGTCAAGAACACATTTTGACTCTTTTTTGTGGGTTTTGAAAAATAATCCAAAAATATTAAAAAACGTGCACAAAATCAACATCACTCTAGGGGAAACGTACTAGTAGCCATCGGGGCTAACTTTGCACATTCGTGTAGAGTGAAAAATAGGTCCGATTTTAATTTTTTTTTTTTGGCCTTCTTCGTAAGCGAGTTAGGACCTTAAAAATAAAAAAATGGCTTGTGGGTATTTAAAATGTGTCTTGTAGAATCCGTCAAACGAAAAGTGCTAAAAAAAGGTGTTTTTAAACCTCCACCCATTACATTTTCATGACTTCGCCCATACCCGTTCATTCTAAATCCCAAAAAAATTAAGAAAAAAGCCTATTTACAATTATCAATTAACCTATTTCAAATTACGTTTGTATGTGGGCCCGATCAAAATATCACGTGGGTCCGCTAGGAGGTGGTCACTTTAATCTCAACCTCACTATATTACATTGTTAAACACGTGCCCCATATGCTTCATCATGCCATGCATATGAGTTTACCTCACCATCTTCGCTTGTTAACCACGTTCCCCATTTGCCTTCATCAAACGATGTTTAACTCTTAACCTAACCACATGTTGTTGGGCAACTTTAAGCCCTAAAATCATCATCTCCCACAATTTTTTCATCGTGGTCTCCTCTCTACCGCCGTCGACGCGAGATCGTGCGGCTGTGGAAACTTCGTCCGAAACCCAAATGCTATAGGTAATGTCTCCACCTCTCTTCACCTACAAGTTTGTTTGTAGAACAGTGGGTTTTCCTTGGCGTCGATGATGTTTGAGTGAATTTTAGTGTGTTTAACAACCATTTATTTGTATGGCATTAAGGGTTTGACTGTAATCATTTCTATTTACATGTGACTGGTACAAATTTGATCCCTAATGGTTTATTCTGTCTATGCCATTGAGGTTTTTCCTGGGTACTGTAATCATTTCGTTTTACATGTGATTGGTACAAAATTGATCCCTCATGAATTATTTTGTCTATGCCATCGAGGGTTTGCCTGGTTTTGATTGTAATCATTTCTTTTTACATGTGACTGGTACAAATTTGATCCCTCGTGAATTAATCTATCTATGCCATCGAGGGATTGCCTGCTATGATTTTTTTGACATTATTCTATTAACTAATCACATGTAATGTGATTTAAACAAAACATTGACCGAATTTTGACCAAGTATAATCATGAAATTTAGTGGGTATAATGTCAAATGTCGGTATAATCATGAAATTTTATGGGTTTCCAATTTTAACCCCTAATTATTGAGGGGTTTCAACATATAGGTTAATGGTTGGACATTTTCTATATTCAATAATTATAATATGCACATGAAATTAAATGGGTTTATAGATTTTGTTGGTTCTCTTTGAATCCCTGCATTATCATGATGAAACTTGATGGGTATATAGTTTTTGTCCCAAATTATACAATGGTTTTAAGATTACAATTTGTAGGCAAGCGATATATTTATATATATAGTCATGTCGTGTAGGGTTTCATTATATAAAGCCATGCAGGGTTTCATCACAAGTACCTTCACAAACAATGATATGTTTTTATTACAATGTATATATATTTTACCAGGGAATGATAAATTATTTTCAGACAATGATATGTTCTTATCAGATTGTATATATGTTTTTGCAGACAATGATATATTGTTTCCAGACAATGATATGTTATTATCAGAATGTATATATATGTTTGCAAGCAATGATATATTCTTCTCAGCCAATGATATGTTCTTATCAGATTGTATATATATTTGTGAACAATTATATTTATATATATATATACATATATATATATATGTGTTTATATATATATACACACATATATATAGGTATATATAGGTTCATGTGATGAAACCCTACACATCATGAGGCTTCTTATATATATATATATGTATCATTGTATGCAAATACAATGATATATTATTATCAGATTATATATATATACACACAAATGTGAATATATCATTGTATGCAAATACAATGAAATATTCTTATCAGATTGTGAGTATATATATATATATATACTCATGCCCTGTAGTGTTTCATCATATGAATCCATGTACAGTTTCATCACATGGACCTTAACATGATCCTCATACGGTTCGAGTAATATTTTGATATGTTTCAAGTATTTTTTAGCCATGTTTTTATGTTGTACCACCCAATGAATTATTTCAGTTTGATAAAAAAATATAACTATGATATGATTATAAAATTTCCTAATGCTATTGTTGTTATATATTCAAACCTCATAGCTAAGTCTCTTATATGTTTTATGAGGGTTTCAACCTTTTATTTCTGTGGTATCACTAAGTACACCAAGTTTCAATGTTTTTCAATAAAAAAAATCAGAACACTTTGATTGCAAACACAATTTGCTGACAATGATATGTTATTATCACATTGTATGTATATATTTGTAGACAATGATATATATTCTTATCACATATATACATACAATCTGATAAGAATATATCATTTGCATATATTCATTGTCTGCAAATTGTAATCTGATAAGAAATCTGCAGGGGATGATGAGTTTAGGGCTTAAAGATGCCCAACAAGCCGCAGTTAGGTAAACTAATATGCATGGTTTGATGAAGGCATATGGGGCATGTGGTTAACAATGTAACGTGGTGAGGTTGAGATTAAAGTGACCACCTCCTAGCAGACCCACGTGATATTTTGATTGGGCCCACATACAAATGTAACTTGAAATAGGTTAATTGATAATTGTAAATAGTTTTTTTTTTTTTTTAAATTACGCACCATTGAAATTAGACAGGAGTGGCCGCTGCAGTATGAATAGATCGATTGTTTGGTAGGAAAAATCAAATTTGAAATTCAATCACCACAATTCAATGCATTCAATATACACATTCAAATGATTTTATAAGAGGGAATTTCCAGTGTCATTTTCAATATGAATTCTCCCATGCTTTCACTGCATATCCTCTGCAAAATTCAGCTCGGTACATATAATGAAAACAAAAAACATATTATAAATCATATAATAGACTGAATTTATGCAAGCCACCTATTTTATCAAACACACTCCAATGTTTTGATAAGAGGGAATTTCCACAGTCATTCCCTCAATATCCTCTGCAAAATTCAGAGCTTACTAACTCAACCTATGCACATTCCTCTTAAAAGGCAACTTATTCATGTTGGTACACCCAGAATAACTAAATTCATGTTTTTATTTATCAGTATACTGGATTTACAATAATGTCGTCTATTTCATTATTCAATATACTCTTTTATATTTATGTACTGACTGTTTGTATTATTTTGAGGCATAAAAATTATTCAGTTTTCAGTTAGTTGTTCAAATGAGCATTATCCATTATGTAATCATATCACATCATTGTATGATGTGATATAATCTGTTTTATTCCACTTGCTATACGTGTTTCAATAGTTAGATTTGATATATGTATATACATATACATGTACATGTATATGTATATGTATGTACATGTACATGCATCTGTATATGTATGTACATATACATATGCATGTGGGTGATCCCACAATAGTGGTTTACAATTTTTGGCCAAACTGGACACTGACATTATTATTTTTAACTAAATCTTCACATTCGGGCAGCTATAGTGGCTAAACCGTGAGGAATTTGAAGATGATGGAAACTAGAGTCTCATCACATTTTGTCTATAGATTATAAAAATATTTTTTTCAAAATTTTTGGAATAAGATTGCATGTCTTTTTCCATCTCCCACGAAAATTGGTTTTTTTAAGAAAATAATATTTTAAAAAAGTGACGCTCATCGTATACAACATAATTTTTTTTGTATGAAGGATAAAATTCTAATTTTTTCAAATTTAGATTTGTAACTATGATATCTAGCACTTTCATTTGGTCTCATAGTTTTTTATTCAATATTTTTTCCTTAATAGAGTTTCGAAGTCAAACCAATTGCAATTCAGACATAGGCAGACTGTATACAACATAACTTTTATGTATCTATCGAGATTATATATATATTTTTTTAATGGATCAAAGACATCAATACCTAGCACAAGCATATTTAAAAAAAAATTATTTTGATAATTTTCTATTTTTCCACATGTGAAAAACAGAGAGCTTGATTTTCAGTGGAAAACCTATGTTTAATAAAACCAAAAAAACACATATATAATAAAACTAAAACATATTAAAATTATATTCATGGGATAGCTAATTTTGAGGACTACCATAATCATTTGAAATAAATTTTAAACGAATTCATTTGATCCCCCAAAAGGTAAATCAAAAGTGATTTTTTATCAGCATTTTGATAGGTGTAAAGGAGACTCATTTATAGGTATGGTTTAAAACTAGAGAGGTTCTATCCAAGGGGGTTTGATCTAAGGTGGTTTGATCAAACCCTCTTCAATTGGAATCCTTAAAATGGAAATTTTAAAGGCTTAAATCATTATATTTTCTAAAAATATGTGATTTCAGCAAGAATCGGTTCCTCTCATAAATTGTAAACCAGCTTTGTGGGATCACCCATCATGTACATGTGCATGTATCTGTACATACATATACATATACATGTATATGTATATACAAATTTATATACACTGTTATTTTCAGCTTCATACTAAGGATCGGAACATTGTGGATTTTAATGCTCCGATAAAAACTCTTATTGTTGTGCATGCAATATTGTAAGGATGATTTGATGTGGGAATGTTAAGAGTACTGAGTACTACCCCCGTTTGCTACAATTGTTTTGCAAGCAAGTGGGAGCATTGAGAGGTGAACCAAGTATGTGGATTATCAACATACCATGGAAGTTGTGTTTGTTAACACAATAAACTCTATAGGGACATTTTTCTCTTAATTCTTTATGATATGTTTATATTTTATGTTGTATTGTTTTCATAAATATTTTGTTCTTACAAATGCTCATTTGATTCAAGGAATCTATTTAACTACATTGGTTCTTAATGGCAAGCATGCAAGGACTTGTCCACAATCAACAAAAGGTATTAAGCGTTAATGACAGGTAAGGTCTTTGACTTTACTTTGGCAATGACCTAGTAATACAAAAAACTATGTGATTTTAGATATATGGCTGAAAGTTAGATGAATTGAGTAATAGTATAGAATAATTATGAGATTAGTTAACTCTAGTTTAATTATATATGTATTTATATACATATATAAATTGATAGGTATATATGTACATACTTATAGATTACTATACATATATGTATGTACATATATACCTATAAATATATGTGTCTATGTATATATATATATACTTAATCTGATAATTAATATGTAGTTTTGTTAAATTTTGATAGTGATATATTCTTATCAGATTGTATGTATAAAAAAAATATTAGGGTAATTATAATATGAAGTAAGATATTAATATTAGTATTATTTTTTATTGCAAATTTATTGTGTTAGAATGAAATCAAAATAACAATATTATTATGGAAACTTTAGGGTCACGTGTAACTGGATTTGTTTGAAATAATATGAAATCTATAGAGGGTTAACTTAGAGTTGGTTAGAAATAGCTAAGAGTGCAGTTCAATGTGGCTAGATTGTGATAATTGATGGTATAAGCTATAGTGTTAGTAAAACATTAATCATTAAGAAAGAACTAGTGATTGACAATTATATACAATTTGATCAGAATATACCATTATCTGCAAATAAAATGATTTCAATTTGTAGACAATGATATATTATTATTATATTGTATATATATAAATACAATTTGATAAGAATATATCATTGTCTACAAATATATACTTACAATCTGATAAGACTATATCAATGTCTGCAAATACAATGATTACTATTTGCAGACAATGATATATTCTTATCAGATTGTATGTATATATATATATGCATACAATCTGATAAGAATATATCATTGTGTGGAAATACATATATACAATGTGATAAGAACATTTCATTGTCTATAAATAATATATCATTGTCTACTAGGAGGTGGTTGCTTTAAACTCACCCTAACCACATTACCTTGTTAACTATGTGCACCATATTCCTTCATGAAACCACATGTATGGGTTTACCTAACCGCGGCTTGTTGGGCATCTTTAAGCCCTAAAATCATCATCTCCCATAGATTTTTTGTCAGATTACAATTTACAAACAATGATATATTCTTGTCAGATTGTATGTATATATGAATATATATACATACAAAGTGATAAGAATATATCATTGTCTGCAAATATTTACATACAATCAGATAATAACATATCATTGTCTGCAAATTTTGTTTGCAATCAAAGTGTTTTGATATTTTTTTTTGAAAAACACTGAAACATAGTGTACTTAGTGATACCATAGAAAATACAAGGTTGAAACCCTCATAAAACATATAAGAGACTTAACTATGAGGTTCGAATAAATATCAACAACAAAATTAGGACATTTTATAATCATATCATAGTTATATTTTTTATCAAATTGCAATAATTCATTGGGTGGTGCGACAAAAAAACATGGTTGAAAAATACTTGAAACATATGAAAATATTACTGGGTGCTTGTATTAAACTTCTTCTCACTTTAAACATATGTGAGGTTCCAAACATAATAACATCAGCATTATCACATCTTATAATCATATCACAGTTATAACTTGAAGCAAATATTTTGATATGATATGCAAAGCAGATCAACATAATATACTGCTACATCGATCCAAAAAGAAAACTCAATACCAACATATTTAGTTTTCCATATTGCTAGGAAAAGAAGGTGGTGTGAGATATTCGCCAGTAGCTGAGTCTGTTCCACTTGTAGGAGGTGATACTTGGTTAATTGAAGTTTGATGACATTTTTCTATTTGAGCAATCAATGTTTAGATTGCATCTACAGTTAGTCCCATTTGTTGTGAGCAACTCCGAACTTGCATATTGTTGATAGTTGTAAAGGCTAGTGCCAATATTTTCATCATATTGAGCAGTATAGGGTGCTGGGGGTTATAGGATTCCTTGTTGTAGACTTACGTTTTATCCTCTCTGCTTGTTTAGCTTTCTTTTCAATTGCCTTTTGTAGACGTTCAACCTTGGCTTGCTCCTATCTGATTGCTTTCTCTCGCATTCTAATCATCTTCTCCTCATCTTATCCTCATCTTCTATCACTTTCCTTGTTTGCTTCTCAGCCCTCATTGCTTCCTTTTTAATTGCTTATGCTTCACGTTCTTCCTTTCTCTTCAACATTTGATCCTTCTTACGTTGCTGTAACTCTGCTTGCCTTTTCTTTTCTACCTCTTGTTCACTATACATTTCGATGAAGGGATCCAATGTTAGTACTTGGGACTACCTACTAAGGTGAAGTGCTTCCGAATGACCTCCTCGTGAAGTTCCTTGCACCCGCTGCACTGGAAGTTTCAATAATTTTCTATTTCATCTAGTTGATTGTTATCCATCATGTGGGGTGCATGGCACAAACTCAGCTTCTTTGTCACTATATGCATTGTCATCTTCACTTCGACCATCACTATGCTCTTCCCAATTCCTTGTAGTAGTGAAGTAATGTATCACTTTAGCTAGATCAACATGTGGTGGGGATGGCATAGAAATGATGACTTCTTCCTCAATCGGATTTAATTGCACTCCAAGGTTCGTGGCTGCTTCATGCATCCAATCCGGTTGGCTGAATTGAGTTGGAAAACTTAGACCAATTGATGTAGTCTATGTATGTTCATTGCAGGGTGCAATAAGAGGTTGGACTTCTTCTTGGAAATCTGCAACAATTGGCTGAATTTCTAGTTGAATGTGTGTTGTAGTTTTAGTGCCCTCATTGTGGTCTAATGTAGTCTTTGTATGTTCATTGCAAGGTGCAATAAGAGGCTGGACTTCTGCTTGGAAATCTGCAACAACTGGCTGAATTTTTGGTTGAATGTGTGTTGTACTTTTAGTGCCTTCATTGTGGTCTGATGTAGTCTCTGTATGTTCATTGCAGGGTGCAATAAGAGGTTGGACTTCTACAACAACTGGATGAATTTCTTGTTGAATGTGTGTTGTAGTTTCAGTGCCCTCATTGCATTCCCGCACAAAACCATCAATATGTTCCTCATTGTAACCAAGTAGACACGGGCATGTCTCTACTGCCATAACATCCTCTTCATCTTCCATCGTGCAAGCATCATCTTTTGTTCTAGGACTTGGTACATCGTCTTCATAAATATAGCCCTGACTTGGCCCCATGTCCCTATCAAGGGATGATCGATCAAGTGGCCAAATTCCTATTCTATGGAACCCGCTAATAATTTGGATGGTGTTAAAGATTTTTTGAAAGCTTGGCTTACTAAAGTTTCCAACTCTTCATGCCCAATATCAATATGTTGGTTGTTAGCTTGCTAGATGGTTCATTGCTCTTTGAAATATGCTGACATCCAATGGCTACAACTTGTGACTGGTATGAGCAGGTAGCGTTAATAGTTCTATTCCTAAATTTCTTGCTTCTTCAATGGTTTTGAAAACCACATGGCTTCCATGGCCATAAAAAATCAAAAGGGCCCTGTTTGTTGGTGAAACCCCACTAGGGATATTACCTACAAAATGGTCTAACCATTTGACAAATAGTTCCTTTGTCATCCAAGCATGTTCTTGGATTGCCATTAATGCACCTATCTCACAATTTACTATATAATTATGCATGTGTCTTTTTGATTTAAACAAGTAGAAGCCAGGAATACTTAATCCAGCTATACTTACCCAAGCCAACACTATGATCCAGTCTCTGCTCTTTGAAACCAAATGTGGTACACCTCTTACACCCAATTTGGTAATAACTCTCATGCCACAGTTCCTACTAGCTTGAATGACAGTCTCATCGCAGTTCCAAATTCGGCTTGCTCCATAGTGGTTAAGGTTAATCATATTCTGAAGGTTGTCATAGAAAGTTTACATGATAAAAGGATGAACCATAATTGCTATGTCACTGTCCACTCCTTCAGCTGTTCTGATTGTCAAATCTAGGTGCCTTCTTCGAAATCCTGCCCACCATGACCTCTCGGGGACACCATTTGTGAATGGATTGGGCTGACTTGAAGTGATTTGGGAAACTGTGGATTGTAGTTGATTGACCTATAGTCCATGGCCCAATTCTGCCATGTCCTTGCACCATTGGACAACTTCAGCCTTCTCCTCATGATATAATATGGTACGTGGTCCCCTCTTCTTGGTGGTGGTAACTCCTAACAGCCACACCCTCAAATTGCTAGGTGGCATACCCCACTTGATTGTTGTTGCCCTGATTGACATGTTGTGTTCTTCGACGCTTTTAACTGCTCCTTCCATATCAGCATATGTCCACTACCTAATGGGTACAGGTGAGGGCAATTGTACATCAGACTGAACATCTGATTGAACAGGTGGTTCAACTTCTATTGTTTTGGTGGCTTCATTCGTAGAGTCAGGAACATCTTGTTGTGTGGGAATTGCATGCACTTCCTCTACAGGCTCTTCATCAATGAAGTGCACCCCACAAGTGACTCTAATGGTGTGTGGTCCTCTTCCTACAACCCTTTAAGAGAGACTTCTAGTAGGTACCATTATATTCCAGTTAACCTGCACAGATAGTAAAAGTTGCATAACTTGGTAGTGCAACAAAGAATATATCATTGTCTACATAGATATATATACAATCTGATAAGAACATATCATCCTCTACTAAAATATATATACAATCGGATTAGAACATATCATTGTCTATGAAGCTTCAACTCATTAAATTTCATGATTATAATGTAGGGATTCAAAGAGAATTTGACAAAATCTGTATACCCTTTTATTTTCATGTGCATATTATAATTACTGAAAATAGAAAACATCTACCCATTAACCCATATGTTGAAACCCATAAAATTTCATGATTATACTAGTGTTTGACAATATACCCATTAATTTTCAGGATTATACTTGGTCAAAATTTCGTCAATGTTCTGTTTAAATCACATTACATGTGATTAGTTCATAGAATAATGTCAAATAAAATCATAGCAGACAAACCCCTGATTGCATAGACAAATTAATTCACAAGGGATCAAATTTGTACCAATCACATGTAGAAAGAAATGATTACAGTCAAACCCAGGCAAACCCTCGATGGCATAGACAAAATAATTCATGAGGGATCAATTTTGTACCAATCACATGTAAAACGAAATGATTACAGTCAAAACCAGGAAAAGCCTTGATGGCATAGACAGAATAAACCACGATGGATCAAATTTGTACCAGTCACATGTAAATAGAAATGATTACAGTCAAACCCTTAATGCCATACAAAGAAATGATTTTTAAACACACCAAGAAAAACCCACTGTTCAATAAACAATCTTGTTGGTGATGAGAGGTGGAAACATTACCTGCAACATATGGGATTCGAAAAAACTTGACATGGTCACACAAGCTCGCATCGATGGTGGGAGAGAGGAGACCACAATGAAAAAACACATGGCATGACTGTATATATAGATATATATGTAATTTGATAAGAATATAAACAATATATCATTGTCATTGCATATTCTTATCAGATTGTATATATATATATATATATATATATGTATATATATGAATGTATGTATACATTATGATGAGAAAATATCATTCTATTTACAGAGAATGATATATTTTTATGAGAATGTATATATATATGTATGTATGTATGTATACAATCTGATAAGAATATATCATTGTATTTGCAGAGAATGTTATATTCTTATCAGATATATATATATATATATACAATCTGATATGATGAAACCCTACATGGCATGACTGCATATATATATATTTTTCTTCAAATTGTAATCCATAAACTGCTTAATAAATTGGGACAAAAACTATAAACCCATTAAACTTCATGATTAGTAAAGAGGGATTCAAAATATAACTATGATATGATTAAAAAATGGGTAATGCTGCTGTTATTATCTTGAATTATTACAAAATGGGTAATGTTGTTGTTATTATCTTGATTTATGATGAATGCAGGTGAAAAAAATGTAACTATGATATGATTAAATAATGGAAAATGTTAAGTTGAATAGCTGACTAAAAATAGAATAATTTGTATGCCTGAAAAAAAGGTAAATGCTAAGTACGTAAATATAAAAGAGTATATTGAATAATGAAATAGGCAACATAAATGTAAAACATATTGCCTGAAAAAAATGTAAACATTGAGTACGTAAATATAAAACAAAATATTGAATAATGAATCAGACAACATAAATTTAAAACAGTATGCCTGAAAATGTAAACATTGAGTACATAAATATAAAACAGTATCTTGAATAATGAAACAGATAAAATAAATGTAAAACAACAAACTGATAATAAAAAACATGAATTTACCTATTCTGGTTGTACCGACCTAAATAAGCTCCCTTTAAAGAGAAATGTGCAAAAATTGCCTTAGAAAGCTCTGAATTTTGCAAAGGATATTCAGTGAAAGCAGAGGATAATTCGTAATGAAAATGACCCTGGAAATTCCCTCTTATAAAATCATTCAAATGTGTAAATTGAATGCATTGAATTATAGTGAATGAATTTCAAATTCAAATGCATTGAATTGTGGTTGTTGAATTTCAAATTTGATTTTTTTGTGAGAAACAATCTGTCATTTCATTTTGTAGTGGCCATTTATGCCCGAGTTCTGTCGTGGCCTTTAGGAAATCAATTTTATATTTAGTTTAATAGATAAAATAGGTGGCTTGCATAAATTCAGTCATTTATATGAGTTATAATATGTTTTTTGGTTTATTAGGGAGCCTTACACCATGCAGGTACCAGAAATTGATGGAGTTAATACATGAAGATGTGATAGGAAGTGTGGGTGGATGTGCAATTGATAGCTCATAAAGTTGAAATATTTGCTATTATGTCAAAATGTGCACCATTAGCTATTCATAATGGTTTATTTAATGTGAAATTGTGTACCATTAACTATTCAAATATACATTTATATATAATGTAGATGAAGCTTTGAGCCACTTGCATAGAGTGGTAATTGTAAACATCAATGTACTTAAATAAATGTAAAAATTACTTTATTTTTTGAAACTTGTATTGTATTTAAAACATATATGTACCAATAGATGTTTAGATTTGTTTTTTTTATTGATTAGCTACACATTTAGTAGTGAACATATATTGATGTCATGTGTAAATTTTTATTGGCATGAATAAAATAATGTAATGACTAAATTATTTGGAAAATCATGTGAACATGAAGTGAACGAATATTAGATTGTAGGCGACAATTGGGTCTTTTCCCTTACCTACCACCTGTCCCTCTCCTTTTTAAGTGTTTCGATTTTTTCGAGTTTGAATATTGATTTTTGATATCGCTCTACATTCCGTGTCATTCAAGTTTCCTTATGGAAAGGACTTCCTGTCATGACTGAAAAACGTATGGCTGCATTTACATACCGAAGAAAACATGTCAAAGAGTACCTCCTCATACCACGTAATAGGCAGTCTTCTTACGCAAACATTATAAAAAATGCGCAAAAGGCGCTTTGAAATATTTCGCAAAAAATAGAAGCTACCAACCAAAGCACGCTTGTGACCAGAAATTTCAATAGTCTGCGTTGCTATTGGATTGGTTTTAGATTGATTCCAAAAGGTGTGAATTTAGTCTATTTTAACATATATAAGAAAAGAACGCCTAGAATTTCATAATTAACTCATAATTAACTGCATTCAATTTTATTGTTTCAAAATATTCTGCCTCTCTTCAGGCTTGGGACCAGAAATTTCAATTCTCTGCTTTGCTGTTGGAAGCGTAGAGATATGTCAGAAAGCAACATAATATTTTTTGTGGGTATAATCACACTGGTTTCAGCGGGTCTAGCGGCAGATGACCCACAGATTACTTACCTTGGCTCCGGCTGCGGCGAGAGTGTAAACAGGACTTATAGAGTTCTTACTACTTTTAATCAGAATCAAGCTGCTGTTTTCGAATCGCTGGCCTCAAATCTGTCTTCTAATGGATCCCATTTCGCCACTTCACTGATCGACAACGGCACGACAGATCCAGTGTACGGACTTGCTCAATGTAGAGAATATCTAACAACCAACGAGTGCTTAGAGTGCTTCACCGCAGCCAAGGATAAAGTGAAGGAGGTTTGCCCTCGATCTAATGGAGCAAAACTTCATCTTGATGGCTGTTTTCTGCGGTTTGAGAATAAAAGTTTCTTTGATGAGGGAGTAGATGGTGGAGATACTGAAAATTGCTCCCGCATCTCTGATACTCAAGACTTCTCCATCACAGCGCAGAAACTACTAAATCGGGTCATAGAAAACGCTTCTACAAACGACGGCTATGCCGTTGGCTCCAACAACTCTATCTATGCTCTTGTTCAGTGTGTGAAGTCCCTTGACAACGATACATGCCAAGAATGCCTGAATGAGGCTTACCAGCTTCTTGTAAAAAATTGCCTTCTCAGGCAGGAAGGCCATGCTTTGATGGCCGGTTGTTTTATGCGCTATGCAAATTATGCCTTTTTTTCTGATAACCTGTCCGGTACGGCCAACTCATGTTTTTAACAACATATTATGTTTTAGAGTTCTGTGACTTATATTGAAATCGGTCTTTCTTTTATATATGTGTGAGTGTGTTTATTCAACAGCGTCCCCAGAAAATCAAGGACAATCACAGTCGAAAAGAGTTCCTATATTGTTAGGAAGCATTGGAGGAGCAGCTTTGTTCGTGGCGTTGTGTGTTGGTGTTATTTGTAGATACCGCAAGAGGTTTAAGGGCTTCATCCCGGTCTTTGCCAAAGCAGGTGCTTTAAAATTCCCTTATCAATAATGATTTATAAAAATTATCAGAATCTAATAGTCTATGAAGAAGAACAAGGTACTAGAATACTCTTAATTTATAAATATTAAGACTTTCTTTACTTTCTAAGATTAGAAAGCATAAAAAGATTTTCTACTTTGTGAGAATAGAGGATTTGATGTAACAGAAAACAGCCCAGTTTTTAAAAAAAATAGTCTAACATATAAATTTATTCAAATTTATATGAATATTTTATTATTTTTCTTTGTCACACAATTTGTGATAGATTGAAGAAAGATATGATATTGATATCAGGATTCAAACATATAAATTTATTCAAACTTATATGAATATTTTATTATCCTTCTTTGTCACACAACCCGTGATAGCTTGAAGAAAGTTATGATATTGATACCAAGATTCAAACATTTAAATTTATTCAAACTTATATGAATATTTTATTATCCTTCTTTATCACACAACCCGTGATAACTTGAAGAAAGTTATTATATTGATGTTAGGATTCAAACATATAAATTTATTCAAACTTATATGAATATTTTATTATCCTTCTTTGTCACACAACCCGTGATAACTTGAATTCTGATAACAATATCATAATTTGACGTGCTGTGGAAAATACCTAAGAAAGTTGTTCCGACCTATTGATGAAACCCTAAAATGGAAAAGAAGGTTTTGACAACTTACGCCTTCTCATACGCTGGAGTCTCATTCATAGATGTCTTTTCATTACCCTAGTGCCATCTGTCATTGTGATGGCGGAGAGGGACAATTCTGTATCATTCATAGGTGTCTTTGTTTAGAAGGCTGAGCCGCATCCTTAAGAGTTCGGAGGTAAAGCTTGAGTATCCTTTCGCACCCACCTCTAAGTTGAATTCGTTGTTCATCTTATTGACTTTTCAACTTACAATAATCGCAGAAGACTGAGATTTTCTCTAATTCCACCGATTGTTTGTAGTCATCTTTACAACCTTCAAGGAGAATGTTCTTTGGTGGTGGTGTTGCAATGTTCTTTTGAATACATATCTGCACGTAGACACGGGATCCACTGTCAAAGATGAATCCTTAATAATAATAAAATATAATATTATACATAAAATGAATCCTTAATTATTCTTCAACATTGTCTGATTTAACAGTTATGTACAATATACAATAAGATTGGATGAGAGTAGATTTCTCAAGATTGTTTGCAATACTACAGACCAACATCGATGGCAATGGGTTTTATTTAGAAATGTTATGAAAATCTAAATATTCTCCTTAAGCACTGAAGAAAGATATTGTTGAGCTGTACATTTTTTAATTAATGGTTCTTTTTAAACAGCAAGTTTTAAGCTTCTATGTGTTTAGATGGCTTGTTTAAAAAGTAAATATGTTTATAAATAGACAGATTTAAACAAGTCAAAATTTAAAATGTGCTGTTTAAACCCCACTGCATTTGACTAACTGAAATATAACGTCCAATGTTTTGTGCAGCAGATGATCTGCGAGCAAGAGAGGCATTGGAGCAAGTTACAATTTTCAATTACGAAACTCTAAGAGATGCAACTGCTAATTTCGATCCCAGCAACCTACTCGGAAAAGGAGGATTTGGCGAAGTTTACAAGGTTTATAGTATACTATAAAGTGAACAACATTAGCTCTTTAGATTCCTCCATGATTTTAATTTTAAGTATTTATGTCCAGGGAAAACTTGTCGATGGGAAAGTCATTGCGGTTAAGAAGCTGAGCGAAAGACAAACAACGCAAGCCATGAATGAATTTCTGACGGAAGCGAAGCTGATCAGTAGTGTTCGTCACCGTAATCTTGTTCGTTTGCTTGGCTGTTGCTCGCACGGCCATGATCGCTTGCTCGTTTACGAATTTATGTCAAACAATAGTCTTGACAAACATCTTTTCGGTGGGTAATATCACATTAAGTTTCTTTTCCAAATTTCAGGTTGTAATGAAGTTGTGTGCATGAATTGGTTTGCTTATATATAAATGCTTTTGCAGGAGATAGAGGGACCTTTTTGGAGTGGGAAACCCGTTTGAACATCATAGTGGGCACAGCTCGAGGGCTTGCCTATCTTCATGAAGACTCCAATATTCGTATAGTACACAGAGATATCAAACCTGGAAACATCCTTCTAGATGATAAGTTTCTTCCAAAGATAGCAGATTTCGGATTGGCTAAATTTTTTCCCGAAGGGGAATCCCATGTTTCCACCAACGTTGGAGGAACAATGTAAGTGTATTTACAAAATTCTAACAACACTCCATCTCAAGTTTGGAGATTTACAACTACTCAGCTAACATATTTTTCAAGCAGAGGTTATACTGCGCCTGAGTACGTCGTTCGTGGGAAATTAAGTGAAAAAGCTGACGTATATAGTTTCGGGGTGGTGGTTCTTGAGATTGTTAGTGGAAGAAAGTGTATAGATGAAAGGTTGCCAGATCCTCTTCAGCTTCTTTTGCAATGGGTGCGCTCTCAATCTTCTCAACTGTTATTATTGCTCTATTATTTACTCATGCCTAATCGGTGACATATAATTTATTTCAATTTAATTATTAAACTCTAATACTTTGATGTTTTAGATTTGGCAACTGTATGAGAGCGGGCAAATATTGGATATGGCTGATCAAAAGTTGAAAGGAGAGTACCCGAAAGAGCAAATGGTGAGAGTAATAACAATTGGTCTACTCTGTGTAAAAGCCTCTCCATCCCTGCGTCCAACAATGACACAAGTTGTATCAATGTTAACAAGTGGTTTAGAGATAACTGATCAGCCTACCAAACCAGCGTTTGTAGATAGTAATGTGAATGAGAGAATTCAGACTTCTTCGTCAAGGGATTCAGCAGGATCTCATGGATCTATTACTGTATCTTTATTCGCTCGTTAGTTGTTCCTTTTTCACTGATAAGTCATTATTTCACCATAGTTGAACTGGCTAAGAACTATAGATAAAGACAATCCTAAGTTGGTATATGTTAATCTATATTAAACTTGAGTTCATTTATAGAAATTAAAGATACTGGCTTGTATTTAAAATGTCGTCGCCATAAATTTCAATTACTTCGATTTTATATTTTGAGTAAAATTAACAGAGTTTCAAAACTAGTTAATGGGTACTCTCACAACTGAAGATTCAACAATTCAACTAAATTACAGCCAGAAAAGTAATGGATTACAGCCAGAAAGTAAGGGCTGTTTAAGGACTGGTTCTTGTTTATTCTATTGGCTCTGATTTGTATTTAAGAATTTATTTAATATCTAGAACAGTTGTATTAATAAAAATAAACTTTTAATTTTTATCTTTCCAAATTAATTATTATTTAAAAATGTGATTTTTTTTTTTTAAGACAATAGTTTCTATTTTCTTTGATACACTCACTTTACTAGTTTATAAGTTTCATATTGATCATAAATTTCCTATTCTTAGTGATATTGATGTGCATCATGATGTTTTAACTTTGCCCATTTCCCTATTGCATGGTGGTGAAATTACACAATTCATAGCTATTCATGATGCGGTTAACTCTTCTTTTCATGGTCAACATTATGAGGAGCCTAGGGATAGTAATTTATGTGAGTTGCATTTCTTTATACATGATAATGTTGTGTCTTATCATGATAATCCTTTACCATCTCATGAAGCTTCTCTAGTTTAGTTATGATGATTCAATCTTTGTGTCATGTCCCATTTTTAATTAAATTTAATTTCATAAAAAATATGTTGATTCCAATATTTGCATGGATGAAGACAAAAATTAGTAAAATAATATCTTTAATACTTACTTCTTGGAGGTCCATATAAATTTATACTTTCAAAGTATATTAATTGGGGGTAGATTAGATATTAAATATTATTTTATGGTGATAGCAATTCAAAATGGGGTGTGGGGTTTCTTATAAAGAGGTATGTAGACTCTAGGTTTAGGTGGAAATCAATTATTGATAGTATTTTTTTTGACAACTTTCATATGAGAGGTTATTGTTTGATTTTGGTTAGAAATTTTGTAACGAAAAAAATTGTAATTTTTTTGGAGGCAAAATCATGAAAGTAATATTATTTTATTTATTTTTTCCAAAAGAGGGGAATTTGGATTTGATCTTTTTATTCGTAGGAAAACTCACATATTAGGATTTTTTTCATTTTTACTTCTCAAAGTTGCATTGTGTTCACTTCAAGTTGTATAATATTCTTTTGTAGACAAGAAATTATAAATGGAGTATGGATTGTGGTTAAACCCTTGTGAGTTACAAAAGTCAACAAATAAAAACCCTTTTATTTAGAAGGGCATTCTCATCTAGGAAGTGTAAATGAGCTTCACAGGTTATCACAATTCAACTAGTGGCACGTGGTGTGTTTGTTGTTTTCAAGTTTTTGGAATGTTGTGTGTTCTCAATTTTGTAGGTGGTATTATTGTGTGGAGTGACTTTTTCTAATATTTCACACCTTCCCATTATGCTTAGATGTTGAAGAAATTGTTTTTCCATTTGGATACTTTTTGGCAATGTTACAAGTGAGATACCAAGTTTATATATTTTCCTTTCGAGATAGTTTTTAGTTTTATTATTTCAAAAGTGTTATAGCAGTTGTGAGGGCTTACTCACATGGTTTCTACCATTAGTTCTAAGTTCTAAGTTTTATATTTTTATTTGGTGTTCTTCGGGTGGAAATCTGACAATGTATTATTAAAATAATAATTATTTTATGCACCCAATTTGTGTTAAAGATTGGTGTAAATCCATAATATTGTGTCCCACTTTTTGGCCAAAGTGGGACATCAAAATAAATATTTTTGACTATTTCAACCATGTTATCTATAAATTTCTAAAAGTAGTCCTATATGCTTTCCTCCACTTCTAGATATTTGCATTTGAACTACTGTCAATTACTTGATACAAGTGTCCTTGAAATATTAAATGCTCCAAGTTATTCCCTCAATTGCTACTTGTATTATCATAGAACATGTTTTCATCTTCATACCAAAATGCCTTAACTTCTAGGACCATCTTTTGCCTACATTGAACACCCTTCATTTCTTCATTATCATCAAGGGTTTTAGCCAGGGTTTAACAATAGTTTTCAACCTTATCTTGTGAATTCACTCCTACTGTATCCTTCTCTTGTGATAGACAAAATCTAACCTTTAGCCTTAGGATTGTTATAAACTACCCACTATCATAATTGACTGTTAAGAAAACTTGTACTCAATGATTTATACCTTGGCCTCATTATGCATTTTTCTAGTCCATTAACACCGTCTTTATCACTTTGTCATGTACTACCCATTTTTACCATTAAATCATTCTTCTACATTTCTTCTTGACTATTCACTCCCTAAGGAATTTTTCATTCACTACTTAAGTAAGCATTTCATTATCATAGTCAACCTTAATCTTTTGCTCCCTGGTCTATAGGTCATAGAACTCACCTTCATCAGGCTCATGTCATATCTTTTGATGTTTTGGTGAGTTCTTCATATCTTAGTCCCTTAGTTTCCTTTGTTATCTTTTCTTTATGAATATCATGAATTAACTTCATCTTGACTATCATGGCCATCCCCAAGTTGTATGTGGATCTTCCAACTATCTCTTCACTAACAATATATTGCAACAAGAACTTTGTATTATGCAATGTATATATCTTGCTACTATTTATTTTATCATATATAAATATTGTACCATGGAAGCCACCAATTGTTACCATCTTCTCAAGATACTACTAATATACATATTGATAATTAGCAAGATACATTCTTAGCTCATGATCAAAATGCTATTTAATATTAAAATTATACCCATTCTTAAAGAAGTTATATTGAAACTAATTGCTATTTTGATGGGAGATCTCTGAGTGCAAAATGCTTGTAATGGGAAATTTGCAAAATTTTGATCCATAGAAGCACCATGGCAAGGGTTTCCAGATGGTAGGGTCTAGCAGAAGATGTTAGAAACCCTACATCAGACATGCAAACCTAAACACCTTCCATAGAAGAGAAAATCAGATAAAAGCAAAGCTTTGCATGAAATGTGCAAATTGATAATATTCAGAATTAAGAAATTACAATAAGAGAATTGCTTTATAAAAGCAATGTATGCAACCCTAATGTTGACCTAAAAATAGCTCAACTAAATAAAGCTTACTTTTTAATTAAGTAAACTAATTATTACCTAAGAAAAACCTAAGTAAAGTTATGCAAGTGTAATTAAATATTAATTACACTAACACCCCCCCATAAGTGCAACTTAGGGAGACTAAAAAAGCATGCACCTAAAACTAAGATGAATGCAAGAAAGCATGAATGGGTCCCGGCAACAAGGCTTGATCAGGTACCCATGTACAAATACAATAATGAGGTAGAGAAGGAAAAACCCAGTGGGACAACCCCCCTACAATGAGATGACTGCTGCAAAGAAGCACTGGAAGAACACTGTGGAGTAACATTGGAACCGCAATTCGACAAGCAAGGAAAGATACTTATGTCTACAAGAAACCATATCAGAATCATAATAATGCAATAGCAGACCCGATGCCATGGAACACTCGAAAACACCAAACTGGAACAACCCTGGAATCTATGAAACAATAGTAGATGATATGATGATGATAGAATCTGGAAGCCATGAATCTCGATGTCGATGCCAAACTGAAACTAAAACTCTTCCATGGGAGCAAGTACGATATAGATTCAGGAACATTAACCACAAATATAGTGGCCCTAAAACTGAGATGGATCCAATGCAAATCATTAACCATAGGCTCTCAATCTAAAGTGTGAACTGATATGAATCTGAAATGTGTCAAGCTAAGACAAAAATGTGGCCAAAAGAAACTAAGAAACCAGATTACAACCCATGTGAGTTGCCATCAAAACATGATGAAGATTAAAGTTCATGCACACTCTAATCAGATTATTATGCAAGAAACCCCCCCGATGGAACTTTATATCAGTTCATTTATTACAATCCCCAATGACTGCAAAAGGAGAGAATGCCTAAAAATTCATAAACATAAAATTAAAAAAGATCTCAAATCTATGTAGAGGACTGAACCAGCTTTCCAATTCCGCAAGAATGGTGAAAAAAGGATCACCGAGTCAAAAGATATGCCCTCCAGAGTGAAACCAACAACATCTGAGTTCCAGGACTTGTAAAATTAAACTAGAGAATAATCAGATAAAATAACATGTGCCAACAAAATGAACTCAGAACCAACTTTCCAACGATATCTTGTTTGTGAAAAACTGACTCCGTATACAAAAGTTATGCTTGATTTCGTGAAAGTGCTCCAAAATGGCCAATAAGGCTTGTAGACAGCCCAGGGGGATAAAAATATTTCGGGCCCTGGTCCTATGCGTGACTAGGGGCTGGCATGCAGGGGGTTGGGGCAGAGCCCCTAGTTGCCCATATGACCACACTGGGGCTGAGGAGGCTAGCTGGGGGCTGGGCACATAGCGCCTGGTCCCCCATAGGATCGACGGCTGACTGTGCAGGCCCGCGGGGGTTGAGAAGGCTGGCGGTGCTGGGTGGGGGAGCCACCGGTGGCTACCTGGTGGCTGCCTGGTGGCAGGTCACGTTTGCACTAGAAGCGTTGGCCCACAAACCAAAAAATTGAGTTTTTTATATATTTTTTTCTATTTTCCTGCAAAAACTTGCCTCGAGATGCGTGCTAGGAGGCCGTTACGGCCTCCCTTGCAAATTTTTTTTGCCTTCCGGATCAAGTGCTCAGAAATCGACCAATCGATAGGCATTCTTAGGGTTTTTGGCCATTGCAAATGCAATGGTGACCTCTGTTTGTGCTCAAAATGCTCCGAAAAACCAGCTACCTCCAGAACTTGCAAAAAATCACCGAGCTTGAAACCCTCACAGATTGCTTCAATGATGAGGAAAATCAAAAAAATAAAAGTCATTCCTGACTTTTTCCAGCGCGTTGAATCCAATGATGAAGCCCAATCTGATCCAAGACACTGCATAAATAAACTCAAGGCATGATACCCTTGAGGAACCCCGAATGAACTCTATAATGAATTTCTCTAGAATTTGAGAAGGGGCTGCATGTCAAGGCTCTGATGCCATGTTAGAAACCCTAGATCAGAGATTCAAACCTAAACACCTTCCATAGAAGAGAAAATTAGATAAAATCAGAGCTTTGCATGAAATGTACAAATTGATAATATTCAAAATTAAGAAATTACAATAAGAGAATTGCTTTATAAAAGCAATGTATAAAAACCTAATGTTGACCTAAAAATAGCTCAACTAAATAAAGCTTACTTATTAATTAAGTAAACTAATTATTACCTAAGCAAAACCTAAGTAAAGTTATGCAGGTGTAATTAAATATTAATTACACTAACAAAATACTGCATACTAGTCATAAAATTATCAACAACCAAGATAGTTCAAGGGTCGAGGTCATGTAATCCTGTCTCTAAGGTCATAGAATACTAGGAAGGGTTTCGTGGGTTGGATAAATCCTACATTGTATCACCAAAAGTTAGTTCAATTCAAAATTTAGGGAACCAAAAGAACTCTTTCAAAGAAATTGGAAGGTGGGAAGGGTTGTATGAATTTCCCTAATAATATCCTCACCCTGAAATCAAGCCCATCTAGTGCCCCCATTAATCTTCCTTTACTAAGGAAACCATAGTTTCAAAATCCTGCTCAGAAACTTGTCAAGTGGCACAATAAGGAGAAATCAAGTCGTAAATTTTAAGAAAAAGGCACGATCTCAAGGCCTCAACTACAAAAAAAGGAAGTGAAATTGCTAGCTAAGTAACACAACAAGGCTTAGAAAAGTAACAAAAGTCTAGAAGATGACATCTAGGTAACATTCTCAGAAGAACATCACAACTTCCAAATCAAGGAGTTTCGAGAAAGAGCTATTATTGGTAAGTTTTGGAATCTTAACCATACCAAAAATATTCTAGTTAAATGGGTTGATGGTCATTGGGTGGAAGTCAATGAAGTTCATTACATAGATAAGGACAATAGGTTTTTTATTGCTATTTTTTAATTGAAGCAAGCAAGGGATGTTGTCTTCAAAGTGAAGATGTGGTACTTGCAAGGTGTGAGACTGTATATTCAGCCCTAGATCCCCAACTTTAACCCTTCATCTATAGTTATAAACTTTGTGTAATTTTGGGTGCAACTGCAAGCCCTACCACTTGAATAGAGAGATCTAAAAATAATAGAAGTCTTGGGAAATTAGATGGGTATTTTTATGAAGTATGATCAAACCTTTTATCACAACATCGAATATTTGATTTGGCTCTTTGTTTTGATACATACCACTAAATATCTCCCATAGGATTTTCAAATTTATTCTAGAAATAGGATTTGGTGACCATAAAGTTTCCTCGAAAGCCCTAAAATAGTATGTCATTATTGCCACCTAAAGGTTCATTCTAGCAAAAAATGTTTGTATCTTGCTACACAGCTTCAGCAGAGGCTTGTCAGGAGTAGGAAAACATACTACTTGATAAAACAATCCTTTCCAAGGATTATTTTATCTTGTTCCTAGAGATTTATTTAGTGACTAAAGAGGCTGCATCAAATAGTACTGAAATGTAGAAATTTTTTGCTCTATGTTTTGGGAGATAGAACCACCAATTTTCTTCAGGTTTCATTCAAGGAAACCTTAGAGATCTCAATCTAGGGATGAAAATGAGGGAAAGAGATCTGCAATAAGGTGTCCTAGGGGTGTGATTAAAGATTAAAAGGGGGTTCACCACCAAGAAAGAGCTTGTAAAGAAAGAAATGTAATGATATGTAAACCTAACTATGCAACTCAAGATAAGAAATTGAAATCAAAAGAATGAACTGAGAAAGAATAGAGGGGAACCTAGAAAGCTGAAGAGGATTGGAAGAAGGTCTGAAATCCTAAAAATCTAAATTTTAATGCTCACTGGGACTTATATGCTAATTAGGGCGATTTTGTCCCAGTTTAGGTTTTCAATCTAAAGCCAAAATCTGGAACTGCTAAACGAGGATCTACCAAAAATACTTGAAATTTGGTATATTGAGACTCATACACCACAAGTGGTGATTTGGTCCCACTATTAGGGTTGATCTAAAACTCTTATATCCTCTAATGTTCTCATGCAGCTTCTCTCCTATCAAATCTTCAAGTCTAAAACCTTGAATTATATCATGTAGGTGACTTTTTGTGATCTTGCGATGTAGATGACAACTTTTACAAGTTTGCAACTTTGACAACCTTTCTCCAATCTTGCTCCTTAATGGATCTTCAACCTAAATCTACAAATCACACATCAAAGAGAGGGGAATTTTTTTTTTTGTTAGTGGACAGGGATTTTCCTTGTTCAAACCTCGTTTCGGTAATCAAACCTTGAAATGAAATCAAATAGAATGGAGGAATGATGAATGGACAAATAAGCTATGTTGCAACTCACCAAACCCTTAGAATAAAGGCTACAATATTGTCTGCAATGGATAGCATGAATGTAGATCTTGACTCTTGATTGTATGTTATGTATTTTGACTTGAATGCTTGTTTGAATCATAGGAACGTACACCACAAATGTTAGCTCAAAAAACAACATGATGCATGATGAATTTGACATGATGCTTGATTCTTGAATGATGCTCCAAAATGCTTGATAATCACTCTTCAATGCTCTTCAATGCTCTTGTAAACTCTTATAGGTGTAAATTTGCTATAGGAATTCTCTAATCAACTTTCTAGGAGAAAATATGTGAAATGAACTTGTATTTAAATACATGTTTATGCGAAATTTCCTAAAATTACAACACTACAAGCTGACACCAGATCTAGGAGAAAAAAATCCTGCAAAGAATTGAATTCAAAATTAGGTCCAAGCTAAGCGGGAATCATATGCTAGTTGGGGTGTATGAGTCCCAGTAGGCTAAGCTTGGGACACATTTTTCAAGAAATGTTTAGTTTTATGTTAAATTCAAGATGAAGCCTCGAAACATAGGTGGGACCCATATGCCCAAGATGGCGTATGAGTCCCAAATCACTAAATCTGGGTCGTACAATCCAAAATCACTGAATTATGATTGGTCATTACATATGTGTTAGGATTATCCTAAAAAATATGCATTAATTAATGCTTGTGGATGTAAAATAGGACCAAATAAAGCATAAAGAAGCCCAATTTTAGTAGAGAGGGCCCAAACAAGTGTGAAAATGTAAGGGGATACATTTTCCTACATTACAAGTATCAAGGCTTTAGAGAAAAGTTCTCCAAAAAATATACTGGGAGGTAAGGATCTGATGAATGTCCAATTGGAAAAGGCTCTCTCTCCTTTAAAGGAACCTTCTCGTAGCAAGGAGAATTAAGTCTCAATGCAGTTGAATGTAATGTTGGAAATTCAAGATTCACAAGTACTAAAAAATGTTAAAAAAATATTAAATTTGATAGTATGATTCCAAACTCATGGGTAGAGGAAACAATGACACAAGATATTTCACTAGTAGTCTTAGATACAATGGTTGAAGATTCAGTTAAGCAGGATGAAGGAGTGTTCTCTTAGAGTGCTACTGCCAAGGCTTTGAAACTAAATAATCCTCCCAATCCCAACCATATAGTATGGATTGACATGGAAATGGATCTGCAATAAAAAATCATAAATGGGATATTATATAATGTATTCCTCCTAGATCTCAAGCTCCCTCCTCAAGGTATGTGTCAGCAATGGTAGAATAGATCTTAGAAAAAGTAGGAGGTAAAATAACTGATTAAATTAATGAGGAGGACCTAAATAACTTTGGTTACTCTCAAACACTCTCAATATCATAGACTGAATTTGATGTGATGACCTTGTCTCCTAAGACAAATACAAAGAGTAGAAAAAAGTACAAGGCAAGGAAAATACAAGAAAATATTATTATGGGTTTACAAACTACCCTAGATAAAAATATGTATTTGGACTGAGGAGAATTCGTCACTCTCCTTCAGACAATTGAAGGTCATTTTATGGAACGTTAGGGGCTTAAATTCCTCTAACAAAAGGTTCTTGATCAAGCACCAAATCAACTCAAGCGATGCTGATATTTTTACTACAGGAAATAAAATATTTTGATGAATATAATAAAGAAATTTTGAGTAGATGGACCAAATGGGAAGTGTTTTATATTCCATTGTTGGTCTGCAATGAACAATGAATCCTTCCAATGGCATAGAAAACTTCAAAAATAGCTAGAAGTTCTTTCTAGAGAAGAAATATATTAGAAACAAAAATAAGAGAAACCTGGTTAAAAGAGGGAGATAGGAATACAAAGTTCTTCCACACCTCAATGAAGGTCAGACGTATTACTAATACGATATTTTTATAAAATATGACTCTAATGAGATGTTAAAATATGAACTAGAGATTCAAAATGAGGTTGTCTTATTCTTTTCCAACCTCCTCACTAAACCAGTGAATCAGGATAGAGATTTGGATGGAAAATAATACAAATTTTTAAATTTTTGTTCAAGGGTACTTAGTTTAGATGACAAAAAATTTCTCCTAGCTCCATTACCATTGGAAGAATTCAAAACTATATTATTTACACTGGCTCTAGATAAAGCTCTAGGTCTAGACGGTTTCACTACATTATTTTATCAGAAATGTAGGGATTTTGTGGGGAGAGATCTCTAGATGGCCTTAGAAGAATCTCATAGGAATGACACAATGATAAAAGACATCAACACTACTCATATTTCCTTTATCCCCAAAATCATATATCCTTCCTCAACTGCAGATGTTAGACATATATCCCTTTGTAACACCATCAATAAAATCTTCTCAAAAGCTATTACTTTAAGGCTTTCCAAACTCATTCTAGGTTTAATTTTGGAGTAACAAGGAGCTTTTGTCTCAAGAAAAGAGATAGTTGAAGGAGCAATAATATCCCATGAAATATTGCACTCAATTCATCAAGACAAAATCCTATCCATGATCACGAAATTAGACATGATGAAGGCCTACGATAAAGTAAATTGGGAGTTCCTATAAAAGGTTTGGCAAGGCTCATATTTGCAATGGAATGGTGCAAATGGATCAGTGATAACTTTAATAAACCCTCCTTAAAAAAAGATATAAATGTTGGTATGTGGTGACTGATCATGCTATATTGTACACTTTTTTAGTACTGTACACTCTTCATGTATCCTCACCCCAGAGAATTTTTTTTTTCACCTTTTTTCGCTTTGTCACCTAAAATGAAAAAGGTCAACTTTGTAAACCCTAATTTCTGGAAGCTTCTAAAAGCTTGTTATAAATGGTTGGGATGGAGAGTTGTAGTATGAAATTATTTGTGATATTGTAATATGTTTTTCATTGGATAATAAAATCATTGGATGACTGCAATTTTGTGGATGTAGCCCAGATTGGGTGAACCATGTTAAATTCTTTGTGTTGTCTTGTTTCTACTATAATTTCTTTTGTGTTTTATTTCTCTATTTTATTGATCAAATCTGCATTTAACTTGTTAGATATATTCCTTCTTACCCTAACAATAAAATCTTGGCGAATCTTTTATATTTTAGGAAAAAATATTTATTTCTATTGGCAAATCTTTCCCTTTTTTTTGAAAAAATATTAATTTTATTGGTGAGTTTTTACATCATTAAAATTTTAAAGAAAATTTTGGTGAATCCTAAACAATAGTAGTAAAAAATATTAATAATGATGGTGAATCCATCCAATTTGAAAAATAATTCTCATGGAAAAGTAGGGGCCCAAGGGTGGAAATTATTGATGGATTTAAGGGGTAGACTATATAATATTTAATTGCCACCATTGTTTTAAACTATAATATGATGGCCCTCATTGTATTCTACAAGGTAAAATGTACCCACAATCTATAACTCACATGGGGTTCAAAATTACTTTTAGATCATTGATCTAACGACCCTTGTTGTACTTTGTAAGGTAAAATGCACCCACAATCTACAATGCTCATGAGACCCAAAATTATGGGTCCAATGAGCATTACAAATCGCGGGTAAAATTTTCCTTATGGAATACAACAAGGGCCATTAGATGATATTGTAAATTAATGGTAGAAACTAAAGATTGGAACTATAGTCCTAAAAAAACTAATAATTATGATATACTATTGGAAAATTAATATAGATTTCTGCTATAATTTATCAAATTTAGACGAATATGATCTAATCATGTATAAAAAATTATGGGCAATTCTCAAGTTACATTTTTTAATAAAATAAATTATATGGTGATTGAAATAAGACTATAATAAAATTTTGTAAAATTGGGGCGATTCAAGTCATGTTATAGCTCAAAATATTAGCCAATTTTGGATTCCCAAATTTTAACTATTAGCCAATTGGCGGATATTAGTCACTAAAAAAATCACTAAAATGGATCCTTTATTTTCTCAAATCAAGTAAGTTTTCAATCCTTATAAATGGATCTTTGAGCAGTTTCTTCTCTACTTCTCAAGGAGTAAGGCAAGGGGACCGTCTTTCTCCCTTCATCTTCATTATGATGGCAAAATTACTGAGTAGAGAAAATTCATCTTTCCATGTATCAAGTAAATGTTATGGTATGAAAATTCTAAGATCAAACATATCTTGCACACATTCCTTATTTGAAAATGATACATTATTATTTGGTCATCCATCAGTGCAAGAAGCAAAAAAATTATGTGCTAGAAAACTATCATTAAATCTCGAGATAAATGATCAATCCAAGAAAATAAAAAATATTTTTCAGAATATAAGTGCTCTAGTAATTGGTAACATCCTCTTTGTACTAGAATTTAGATAGAATAATCTCCCCTATAGCTATTTGGGGATTCCTTTCTTTGTAGGGGCTCAAAAGGCCTCATTTTGGAGTAAGATTTTGAAGGCTATTCAAAGTAGAGTAGCTTCCTGGAGGGGTAGATAGTTACCAATGGTAGGAAGATTTACTATGATCATATCAGTCTTATCTACCATCCCAAATTACTTCCTATCAATGCTTAAAATACCAAGAGGGGTTCATGAGAACATTGTTAAAGCAACTAGGCAATTTCTGTGGAAAGGTAATTTAGACAATTTAAGGAAAATACATTTAGTTTCTTGGGAAAAACTTTGCAAAGATAAAATCTTTGAAGGATTTGGCATACAAAACCCGGAATCGAGAAATCTAGCTATAGGAGAAAATCTAACATGGAAACTATATGTAAATCCTTCATCAAAATAGAGCAGAATCATGAGATCTAAATACCTAGATTTAGTAGCCCCAAAAAGAATCTTCACTCTAGTAAACCCATTAGAAGGTTAAAAAATGTAGAAATTTATCATCACAAGTCGATAGGTGCCCTCCCCTTTTGTTTCATAGACTTTCAAAAGTGGAGAAGAGGTAAATATTTGGGAAGATTCATGGAATAGGAATCCTCCCTTATTGTTAGTTGATGGTCTATAGGAGGCTCAAGATTGTCTAAACATACTTTGGGGCTTAAATTTAAAGCATTATGTAGTAAAATAAAAGTCAAATTTCAAATCCAACATGGTATGGAAGAATTTCCACAATCTCCCATTCTCCCAAAACCAAAAAAATTCTTGCAATTCATATTGGATGCAAGAACTATTTTCTTTCAGATTTTGAGAGAAAAATTATTTGGGCCCCATCCAAGTCAAGACAATATAATGTCAAAAAAGGTTATAAATCTTTGAATTTTGAGGACATAATTCAAATACGTAAATGGCCATATAATCCTTTTTCGCACTCCTTAATTCTCCCTAAATGAAGTGCTAAATTGCTTGGTTAGCCCTTCACAACTGGGTTCTCACAAGCTATAGTATTTCAAGGTTGGGCCTAGCTCATCCATTCAACTATATTCTATGTAGTTCTTGTGAGGAAACATTGGATCATATTTTTCTCTAATGTTATTTTTCTCAAAAATGATAGAATTGGATCCAAAATAAACTCCATTAGATTCCCCCTACCAAACTCCATTTTGGAGTTATTTTGGAGTTGGTCATTGCTATATAAAGGTTCTCTCTTTGAATCATTATGGGTGGTCACCTCAGCTTTAAAAACTTGGAATATATGGCTTGAATGTAATAAAAGGATCTTTAGAAATAAATTTTAAGATTTAAAAAATTTCATCACTAAATTTTAAAGGAATGCATCTAAATCAATGATGGAAAATGCCATGAGAAAATTACATCTATATAACTCATTTTCAATCTAGGATAATGAAACAATAAAGCATTGGCCTCTCCTCAAGATTCCTAATCAAGGGACATATTCTAGTGTCAAAATGTTATCAGAAGGAAAATCAAATGGTGCACTCCACCTCCAAATGTTATGAAACTAAACTTGGATGGTGCATCTAAAGGAAATTCTATGATCTCAGGGGTAGGCTATGTAATTCTTAATGACAAAGGAGAGATTCTAAAAGGTTTATCTTTGAAGCTAGCCATGGGCAATGATAATACTATAGAGGCTCATGACCTATTAGCAGGTGTAAAGATAATGCACAAAATTTAGCTCCAAAATATCCACAGTGAAGGAGATTCTTTAAACATTATTAATGGACATAGGAATAGACTAGCAAACAACTAGGTCATTTCCTACATCTTGAAACCTGATTGGGAAATTCTTGACGGGTTTTCTTTAGTAAAAAACACATTTCTGTAGGGAAGCTAATTGCATAGTAGAGGCCTGAACAAATTATTCTTGTAAAAATTAAATCAACAAACTCCAAATAGAGATTCATCCAATTTTCTCATCATTGAGGACTTTATGCAAACCATTCTTAAAGAAGGACAAGGGGCCAATGTCTCTAGGGTAGCAAGCTAATTTTTTGGTGAACGTTGGGTCAATTGAAATTTCCACATCATTGGTGTGGTAAGATGGTCATTCAATTCTAGGATTAGGAGTGTAGAATTTTAAATTTTTATCTTAAATGCCTGGTGCCCTATGCAACTTCTCTCCAAGGGAGGTTTCAAAAGATAAATTATAAACTTACAAGTCTGTTAGTGCATTGTGGTAAGCAATTTCATCGGGTTCCTAGGTTGGTTATTCTGATGGTCCAAAGCCTTGTTACTATTGCCATGTCCATTGTAATACATTTCCCCAAGAGAGGATCTATGGGTTTAGCTCTTGTTCCTGACATTAGAAATACCACATGCAACATATGTGAAAGACAAGGAATGTCTTCATAATAAAGATGTTGGAAGGTTGCTTCAAGAGAATTATTCATCTAAGGGAGAAGTCCACTCACTATATCCATGCCTTTTGTGCTGTATTTCCCCAAGGGAGGATTCTCATATTTATTTCTTGTGTTGATGTCCGAATTTCCATGTGTCACATATGAGAAAGTGCATAAATTTGTTCAGTATGAAGGTCGTATTAGGTTGCTTCAAGAAAAATATTCCTTTAAGGAATGATCTAAAGCTTAATCTTAACCCCAATGTCTGAAGTGTCATATAGAAGTTACTTCGTTTTGATATGGGGTTGGGTGTGATGTAGTTTTAAGCATACCTAATGAAAATGTGGGAAAAGGGGGAGATACCAAAATAGGATCTTCTAGGGTCCTTCATACAAATAACTAGGGAGTTATAATGATGCCCCTCTTCCCAAAATTTCACTAAAACTAAAAGATTTCAAAGTGTAGAGACTGAATTTCAAACCTAAGGTGAGCCAATATCACTTGCTTCTCTAAGTTTCTTAGGACAATAAGATTTGGAACTAAATGGAAATGATTGATGTTGCTAAACCTAATAAAAAATATGGTCTAGATGATAAAATGCAAGATCTCGAAGCTACAAGAATCAAATTGCCATTTTATAGGAAAATCTAAGAAGGGTTTACAAACATGTACCTTGCATTAAAAAATAGTTATGAGAACTGCTGGAGGACAAGGTCACCATAGGTGAATGAGTCCTATGTAGGGTTTTCAAAACAATCTTTGGTAGTCTTTTGATTTTGGATCTTAGCTTCAGTTTTACACATGTCCCACTGTCAAAAAGTCATAAATAAAATATGTAATTGAGTCTTCGTGGCTTGAAAAAAATGGTGAGAGCTTATGTAATATTGAAAAATTCCTATTTGAGATCCTTTCAGTCCTTCTTTAACCTATAATCTGCACATACAAAGAGAATAAAAATTGTTTGTTTTTCAATGGGGGTTTTCCTTAGTCAAACCCCATGCTTGCTAATAAAACTTTGATAGAATGATTATGAAAAATGATAAATGGAAGGAATTATGAATGAATACTTGGTTACTAAAACTCACCAAACCTTTAATGACTTCCCTTAGAGGAGTGAAGTCAAACAAATCACTCCAAGGAATTAGATCTTGCTTTTCATGATTTTTTGGATACTTGAATTCTTTGATGATTTAGGATCAACAATGCATAGTAGCCTTCACAAGATGATATGAATGTTCACATAATATTGAAGATGATTATAGGATCTTGAATTTTGCAACAAATGACTTAAAAACCTACTCTTGAATGTCCTTGGTGATAATATTTTCTCATATAAAATTCACTTCTTGATTTTTGATAATGTTTCTTAGATTTGAATTGATAAAAAGACTGTATTTATAGGTTTTTATCTAATTTACCAAGAATTAGATTCCAAAAGCCAAAAATTGTATATGAAATTTGAATCATTATAATACCACCAAAAAAATATTAAAATTTTGGATTTAGGACTTAAGGAGGACCCTGGCCCAAAATTCCATGACATTCATTTCGGGGTGATAAAAATATTAATTTAATTAATTAAATATAATCTCCCTTTTCAGAAAATAGGAATAACAGGGCTTTAGAATACATAATTTGGTAAAGTAGGAGCTTAATTAAGTCCAATTAATTAAGGGACCCAAACATATTGTGAAATTGTAAAGGTATACAATTTCTTACACTAAATTTAGCTTCCACTTTAGTGAGAGGATGAGATTACACTTAGAATCACACTAAAGTAGACAAATATGTGTCAAGAGCGATCCAAACATACAAATGTTAGAAAGATGGGATGAAAAGATCAAGGAGGTGGCCAAGCCCCTAGGATCAAATATCCCATGACAATCCAACATTAGGACAAAGGGACATACAAGATGTGTAAGACACGTGCAAAAAGACAAGATACAAAAGCATGCAATACTAAATCTAATGCAAAAAGGGATGAAATAACAAGTTCCATTATGCCATGTCCATCAAATACACTCACATGGCCCCACTGGCTAGCAAGCTGTGTTATGTTAGGTGGCCATGAAAATATACTCACAAGGGCTAGTGTAGTTCGTTATACACTAGGTGAGTCCCCAAGGCTAGATGAGAAACACACACTTGGTCTACAAGGTGTGTACCCATAATAAGGTGGTAGATGGAAAAGTCATGCTAGGTCTATAGGCCTTCCATACATCACCCATACCAAAATTTATACTCCTTGATAACTTTGATAAGGTACCACAACTTGATCAATATGGTATGCCAACAATACACTAAGTTCAACCTCCGTGAACAAAGTGAAGTAGGAAACAATATAATAATGCTAATTTGTATGCCCGTACTTCAAAGAAATTGTTGAACACCATACTTTGAGAAATTACTTTAAAGTAGAAATGATATATGCTAATTAATTAAAAGGAAATGAGAGCTTATTTGGAAAACCCTATGCCAAACATATGTTTCCAAATAAAGTTGTGTCATGAAAAGGGAGGGGTGTCTCCCACATGTAATCCAAAGATAACACATAGGGGATCCATAAATTTAGGGTCAAGACATGCCTTTGCTATAGTGATATAATATAGCTTGGAACCATCATCATTCCCCAAATACATTGTGGAATAATGAATAAAAACTAGGAACTACACATAGAGAGATAGAATACAAACAATCCTTTTGGTTCAACATGGAGGAGACCTAAATGTCTCAATGCTTTGCATCATCCCCAAAATGAAAACAAAAAATAAGTAAAAAGACTCTATTTATGACAGATAGAAGAATGTAGATATAAATAGAAAAATTTCACAACATATTCACTTCCTTTTTATCCATGCACCAATGGAGTAACAAGGGTCATCCAAAGAAAGCTCACAAACATAGACATGCCAAGCAACATAATACGAGTGATCACATTACACACATGCAATCAAAAATAATATAGAAAGACAAGAAAGCTAGTATGACACATGCGATCCAACCTAAAGCAAGCCATACTCATCCCAATCTTGTTCATCATATGTGAAAAGTGGATAAATAGCCAAAGGGAAAATAAAGTGTTGTACTAGGAAAATCATCAAGTTCAACATGTGGTGATGCACTCTTTTAAGGAGGATCATTGTGGTTGCACCCATCTAGGTTCATGGAAGAGGAAAATAATAAATTTAGCTCATTATACACTTCCTCATCAATCTTAACAATCTCATCATCATCATCCAAGTTAATCACAGTAGGAGGTCTAATGATAATATCCATTGTATACTCATGTTTTTTTTGTTTCAAAGGTAGAGAATCATCACTATTAGTTTGAGTTAGTGTTGAGGTGAAAAATAATATAGTAGGAGGGTTCATCAAAATGAATTGAATCAAAATAGTGAACCACTTTTATTTTCCACTTTAAACAATACAATTATGAGGGCCAAAAGATGCAAATAACAATCATAAACTAACCCTAACTATTATAGAAACTATGAGGGGATTTTTTAAAGCTCAAAATAATCTGTACCGTGCTACAAGAAGCCTGCATTCAAGGCACAAAGGACTCATTCTCCTTTAGTGGCGAATGGGTCCCTGTTAGGGTTTCTAAAATTGAGATCTAGGTTATTTTTCATGATGTCTGGACTCTCAGATCCCCAATTGTTAGCTCCCAAACACTTGTACTTAATTATGTAGCTCCAATTCTTTGTTCTTGTACTATGAAGGTCAATCTTGCAACTTGACAACTTTGACAATTTTGCATCCAATTTCTCCTCCACTTGATCTTCAACCTGAAAATCTGCAAACACACATTCAAGGGAATTAAAACTCATTGATTTTGAGTAAATAGGGGTTTTCCTAAGTCAAACCCTGTTTAGGTAATTAAACCAAATCATGAAATAATGAAATTGAAGCATGAACATGAAATATGCAATGTTGATACCTTGGATGTTGTCTTGTAATGAAAATCTGCAATCTAACATGTAGTGGCCATGAAGAATGTAGATCTTGATCCTTGGATAAGATGTAAACAATGATTGCAAGTAGATCTTCAATGCTACATCCACTATCTTAGCTCAACAACATGCATGGAAGCATTAAACCCTTGACATGATGAAATGATCTTGAATTGCTGTAATAAAATCTTGATAATCTTCCTTGAAATGCCTTTGGAAGTTCTCTTAAAGTGCTCTAATGCTTGAAAAATTGAGTTCTTGGAGAATTAGAATGAATTTCTAGGAGAAACAATGTGAATTAACCCCTTATTTATACTAAATAAAGAGATTAACGCCAAAATTCAAACAATTCAAGTCGACAATAGATCTAGATTTACAAACATTATTAAAATCTTGCCAGAATGAAAAACAAAAAGGGGTTCCTTATTAAGGGAGGACCCATTCGCCACCTAGGGTGAATGGGTCTTGGCATTGTTTTCTAGGACCTTGCATTCGAGGAATGAAAGAACACCAAAAACCCATGTGAAATATGCTAATAAAGGGGGGTCCTATAAAGCGAGGACCCATTCGCCACCTAGGGCGAATGGGTCCTAGCACCAATTTCTAGGACCTTGAATTTGTCCAATTAAATGTTTTACAATTTGAATTATGGGTTTCAGGATAAATCCTTGGGAGGTCTCATAAATAAGGCTTAAATTTTAATTAAATGGGCTAATTAACTCTAATTAACCATAATTAATCAAGGAGACCCTAGATAAATTTGAAAGTGTGTTAAAACACTTTACAAAACCTAAATAAGGTACAAGTTAAGTACATTTTATTAAGAGGGGAACCAAGATCAATGTGAATGTGTTACAACACATTACAACATTAAACCTAGGAGAAATTAGGTTAATTCAATGAAATTGTTCCCAAATTAAGGAAAAAAGATACTTTTTTCGTTACTACATTTCCCCCTCACGTTAGTGAGAAGATGACCTTGTAGTGTAGGAAAATGCATACCCTTGTATTTCCACACTTTTTTGGGCTCATCTTGCTTTATTTATCCCTATTTATGTCTTAATTGGTTGTATTTTGTATCCACAAGCCCAATAAATTACATCTTTTTCTGGCTAATCCCGACAAACATCAATGGATAAATGATAGTTTAATAATTTTGTCTGAGTGTCCCTATGTTTTGGGCCAGGACTAAGATGCCAGCTAGGGCATCTTCCCCCCCCCCGAGGTCTTGGGACCCTGATTTCAAAGGCACCTTAAATGGGCCCCTTTTTGGAGTCTATGCCCCAAGTTTTTAGCCTTGGGACTGAGATGCCACCTAGGGTGTCTTAGTCCCCCTTAAGATTTTTTTGGGATTTAATTCAAATTCTAGCAGGATTTAGCCTCCTTTAATTAATGAATTCATATGTCAACTTGTTGTGGTGTAATTTCAAGATATTAAGCATGAATAGGTATAAATGCAAGGTTTTTTCACTCATTTTCATATCTAAAAATATAATAAGCAATATAAGCATCCAAGCATTCAAGTATTCAAGTATTCAAGAGCAATTAATCAAGAATTATGAGCCATCATCAAGATTCAAACATCATATCAAGGAGATTGTTGCATCATGTGTATTTTTGAGCTAACATTTGTGATGTAGGGTTTTGGATTCAAGCAAGAAATTCAAGTCAAGATCTATCAAGCATTCATTTGATCCAAGATCTATATCCAAGCTAGCCATTTCACACAAGTTGGTAGACTTCATAACAAGGATTAGGTTTGTTGTAACATTGCATGTTGTTCATTCATCTTTTCCCTCCATTTCATTTCATTTCAAGGTTTAATTACCAACAATGGATTTGACCAAGGCAAACCCCCATTTACTAACAATCAACAATTTTTCCTCTCTTGTGTGTTTGTGATTATAGATTTAGGTTGAAGACTTGAAGATCATTTGAGGTGCAAAGTTGTCATCTTCACGTAAACTCACCTACAATCCAGATTCGGAAGACTCAGGACCTGAGATCCAAGAAGAAGGAAGTATAGACATTTAGCCTTAGGACCATATTCAAATATTTCAAAAATTCCAAATGGGACTAAGTTGCCACCTAGGGCATCTTAGCCCTCCTGAGGGTATTTTGCAAAGTTTATTTAGATCCGGTTCTGGCATCTGAAGATTCCAAATTTTCCCCAAAAAAGAACAGTGGGACTAAGTCAACAATAAGTGCATCTTAGTCCTCCATAGCACTTTTCGACAACATTTTTGCATTTCCAAACTTCCTAGGTACACATACCCTAACTTTCTGTTGGATAATTTCATCATTTGCATCACTCATTTAACTTGCATTGTTAGGTTTTGTAAGTTGAATGCTAAGTTGTCCTTTTCCAAGCTTTTGCTTGGTGGTGAACCCCTCAAAGCCTAAAGGAGCCCTTCCTAGGTCTTCCTTGTTGAGAATTGACTCACCCTTGAGGTTGATAGTCAATCCAATTAGGATTCCTAGGACCTTATTGAATGAAAATCTAAGATTAGTGGTGTTCTATATCTGAAACCCTAGAGAACCTATTTTACACATTGTTCAGACCCCATGTCAAAATCACACTAAATTAGACATTTAAGACACTTAAGTATGCAACAATAAAAAAGATACATAATCATACCCTATAAAAGGACAACAAAAATAAAAAAAGGATCAAGCACAACCATTCCAATGTGATGTGGAATGAGGATGTTTTTTTTTAGCACGTGTTTCTCACTCTGGGGTAGTGGAACCTATCTCTCCACTAGGTGAGTTTTCCAAAATATATGTATGCTCACTCTAGGTCAGTGGAACCTCAGTCTATCCACTAGGTGATTTATCCCAATGAGGTGTCAAATGAGAGAATCATATTAGCCTCTCATACCATACCAAATTTATCCTCCTAGCAACTTCGATAAGGCACCACAATGCAATGCTTTTTGTAAAAGCTTTTGTAATGTCATGTAAAATTTTGTTAAAGGGGATTTTTCTTTGTTCATGTAAGGTCTTCTTCTTAGAGAGCATTCTGCCTAATATCTCCAAGAGGACATATCAAGTGTGTCAAATCATCACTCATGGGATACCTCATTCACATATGCCATGATGGCAGATCGTACACTGTTAGAGGACATCAAACCCAATGACACCACCAAGAAAGCACAAATCACAAGAAAAAAGAAAAATCATACCATAAAATATTTCAAAAGTTGTCATCAATGTATTCCATCATTTTAATGTGATTGCTACACCATTATTGTGAACAATTGATTTAAAGTAGCCATGTTTTTCCTAAGACCTGAGATCTTTCCTTAGAAAACCCTATGCCAAGTCATATGTTTCTAAAATAAGCTGAATCATGAGATAGGAAGGAAGGGTTGCCCCCAAAAATACATAAGGGATCTATGGATTCATGGCTAGTATGTCTTTTCTACAATGTTTTCATAGAGCATGGAACTGTCATAATTCCCGAAATACTCATAGAATTGGAAGAATGACACAAAGAGAGCGAAAACAAAGAAAAAGCCTTTCAGGTCAAAATGGAAGAGACCTAAATGCCACGATGCCTTGCATCATCCCAAAAATAAAACACAAGATAAATGAAAAAGATAAGAGAAAATATTTTTGGTCAAAATGGAAGAGACCTAAATGTCTCAACGCTTTATTTTATCCCCAAAAGGAAAGCACAAGACAAATGAAAGGTGCATATAGAGGAATGCACAAAAATAGAGAAATACATCAAATGAAACAACACGGGGGATCACATTATGCACATGAAATCACATAAAGAAAACATGAAAATGAAAGACTAGTTAGGCACATGCTATTCAACCTAAAGTAGGTCATTCACATCTTAATATCGGTCTGTATAAATGGAAGGCGAACAACAAGCCAAATGGACAAGAGCAAGTGTTGAACTAGGGTAAGACTGTCGAATTATTTCCCCCACTTAGTGCAAGGAAAGAATGAGCCTAGATAGGTGATGAGAATAAGCTCCTTGCATCAAAGATAATGATTTACAATAAGTGTAAAACATGTAATAGTGAGAATTTTTGATATCCTACAACTATTACATGGCAAGGAGCAAAATGCATGCTCTAAAGGACTATTTATATGATGTCAGGTTGTTTCATTATACATTGTTAAGCACAAAAATCATCAATACTATGTCGAAGAGTTCTATGGTATCAACAATGTAGAAGATTTTCATATTTAGGATATAATTTTGGCATTTCTTGCATGGTTGGTAATGTTATAAGTCTGCAATGTAGAATTATCTATAAATTCCTTTCAATATTAGTTATTGGAGTTTCTTTAATTTTTAAGGCCTTCTATGCTTTCTAGATTCATCTATTTATCTAGGTGTATATAGGGTAGGAGGACTCGAGATGACCTTATCTTCTTTATTATTGTCATTAGGAGGCATTGGTTTCTCTTTAGGAAGGATAACACTTATGTCAGGAGGATGATCTAAGACAATCCTACCATCGTTATGAAGCATTAGTTGCTCTTTATGAAGGAGAACACTTATGTTAGGAGGAGGATCTTGATATCCTAACCCTTTAGTGTCTTTGGTTGGTTATTGTTCTAGGAGGTGATGAATTTCATGTTCACTTGTTGTATCACATCCTTGTTTTATTAAGATCATGAATCCTTTTCCATATGTCTCGTCAAGGTTAATTGATGTGTTGGATACTTTGTTAACATATGATGATTGAATGTTTTCTTGTTTAGAGGAGCTAGGTTCACCTATGGTAGAGAACTTAGGCCTAACTTTTATTTCAGATTCAGGAAGTAAATAACCACCTCAAGTAATGGGATAATGGGGGGTGTTGGTTGTCTCATGGATGGGTAAAAGGATACATCATTCTCAAGGTTGTTCAGGAAATAATTTATAAAGTTTTTCATGTTGTCATCATCATGAGGACATGCATTAGGAGTTTTGTGTGCATGAGTAAGTTCAATCTCGTAAGGGTCATTTCCAAAAACACAACTTGAAACATCAACCAAAGAGAACAAGGATTTCCACATGTTGCTTAAATAGTTATCCATTTTTAGAAAATTAGATCTAAACATGGTATTTTGCTGATTACACAATGCAATAAACTGAAAATGAAATGTTGTAAATGCAATTTTGAATTTTAAATGAAGCAATTTAAGAAATGATTTTGATGAAATAGAAAATCAAGAAACTGAAACAGGAAAGTAACATCACCAAATAGAAGCCTAAAACTAATATTTTAATTTCCAAAAATGCAGTTCTATAGCTAACAGGGACTCATTCACCACTAAGGGTGAATAGGTCCTGGTTAGGTTTTTCTGAGAAGTTTCTATGAATTTCAAAGTGATTTTTAATGCCTTTTCAGATGCCAGGAGCTTATAGGTTGGACTAGTGCAAGGAAAGATTCAATAGTAAAGGTGAATGGGTCTTGGTTAGGTATTTTTAAAGTGTTTTTATTTTTTTTCAAGATTTCAATAATGTCTTTCAATTCCAGGTCTGAGGTAGTGAGTTTTAGTTTTAGATTTTCTAGAAATGCAATGAAAAGAAGAATGCAAAGACCTATGTTGAAATGCAATTTTGTTTTAATTTTAAAATGCAAATAAATGAGATCTAAATGATATTCACAATGACAGATTTTTTTTTTGTATTTTTTCAGATTTAAAATGATGTAAAACAATGCAAATCTAAACCCTAAATGAGATGCAATTTTGAATGCAATGCAATAAACCCTAAATGTGATCTTAATTCAATGCAAATGAGATGGAAATGAGTGGAAGATGTAATCTAGGATGCAATGAAAGACTTCAAAATCAGAAGATTGCAATATTCAATAGGTCGGGTTTACCATTAATGTTGAGGTGAAAAATAATATAGTAGGAGGGTTCATCAAAATGAATTGAATCAAAATAATGAAGAACTTTGATTTTCTTCCTAAAACACTACAATTATGAGGGAAAAAGATGCAAATAAAAATTAGAAACTAACCCTAACTATTATAGCAACTATGAGGGGAGTTTTTAGAGCTCAAAATGATGTGTACCTTACTGCAAGAAGTATGTTTTTAGGGCACAAAGGACTCATTCGCCTTTAGTAGTGAATGGGTCCCTGTTATGGTTTGTGAAACTGAGATCTAGGTTATTTTCCTTGATGTCTTCACTCTCATATCCCCGATTTTTAGCTCCTAAAAACTTGTACTTAATTATGTAGCTCCAATTCTTTGCTCTTGCATTATGAAGGTCAATCTTGCAACTTGACAACTTTGAAAATTTTGCTTCCAATTTATCCCCACTTAATCTTCAACCTATAAATATTCAAACACACATTCAAGGGAAGAAAAACTTATTGATTGTTAGTAAATAGGGGTTCGCCTAAGTCAAATCTTGTTTAGGTAATGAAACCAAATGATGAAATAAGGAAATTGAAGCATGAACATGAAATATGCAATGTTGATACCTTGAAAGTTGTCTTGTAATGCAAATCTACTATCTAACATGTAGTGGCCATAAAGAATGTAGATCTTGATCCTTGGATAAGATGTAAACAATTCTTGCATGTAGATCTTTAATGTTACATCCACTATCTTAGCTCAACAACATGAATGGATGCATTAAACCCTTGACATGATGAAATGATCTTGAATTGGGGTGATCCCACAATAGTGGTTTACATTTTTTGGCCAAACTAGACACTGGAATTATTATTTTTAACTAAATCTTCACATTCAGGCACCTATAGCGGCTAAACCGTGGGGAATTTGAATATGATGCAAACTAGAGTCTTGTCACATTTTGTCTATAGATTCTAAAAATATTTTTTTCAAAATTTTTGGAATTAGATTGCACTTCTTTTTTCATCTCCCACGAAAACTGGTTTTTTCTTTTAGAAATCAACATTTTTAAAAAGTGGCGCACACCGTATAACGCATAAATTTTTTCCCATGAAGGATAAAGTTCTAATTTTTTCAAATTTAGATTTGTGACTCTGATATATAGTGCTTCCACTTGGTTAGGTAGGTTTTAATTGAATATATTTTTTCTTTAATCAAGTTTCAAAGTCAAACCAATTATAATTCAGACATAGCGCAACCATATAACGTGTAACTTTTAGTGTATAGATCAAAGTTCAATTTATTTTTTTGTTGGATCAAGGACTTCAATATCTGGTGCACTCATAGTTTTCAATTTTTTTTGATAATCTACTATTTTTCCACATGTGTAGTGTAGACATGGAAAATGTACAATTCGATTCGGCACACTTGATCCTGACTACTAACAAAATTTCTTCCTGAATCGCACTCTCAACTTATCATCACCTTCTGTCTCTTAATTAAATAAATCATTATTTATTTGATTAAATCTTTCTCCTCTATTGATTAAATTAATCAATTTAATTTAATTAACCTTATATCTCTATTTATTTTAAAAAAAATCATTTTATTTAAATCAAGTATCTAAAGTCTTCTTATTAAATTGAATAAATTAAACCTTATTTAATTTAATCTAACGTTATCCCCTTTAGTTAAATAAATCAAATCATTTATTTAATTAATCTTTTTCTTCTAAATTCTTGATTTAAATCAACTCATAAATTTGAGTCAAAATTGTCAAATCATCTAATCTCTCATTAAATTAATCAAAATATTGATTAAGTTAATCCCTATCACTAAAATCCTCTAGAGAATGTAACTTACACATGAAAATAGATTTAATTCATTTATTAAGTCTCTATTTTCCATCACATGGAATAAAAAGGGAATATTCCCTCAAGTTTGAATTCAAAAAGTCCAAGTGGATGAGTACTTCCAACAAACAATTCACTCCTCTTACATGTCCTTGTGCATTGAGCCAAGTGGCATTTATTTCATTCATTTTTCCCTCTCACATGTCATTTCCTCAATTTCAAATTCCACCTAATTGCATTTATTGGCACTTTGGCCAGAATGTGCACAACCTTCAACCATTCACATGGTGACAAGTGGCATTCAACCATTGGGTGAAAGTTAGTCCCACATTGTCCAAATCTTTCTCTTTCTTCCAAATTCAAATCTATAAGTTGGAGGCTTCTCTCCTCATTCTTCATCCACAATTTCATGCAAAGTTACTCTCTTCACATTGAGAGCTAATTTTGCCCATTGCTACTCAAGCATTCACCATTTTCACAATTCATAGCTAGGTTATGCTCAATTCTCATCATGGAGATTTGATCAATCTACAATCATCCACATTGCAATTTAGGATTTGGGAAATGGCCAATTTCAACACTTCAATTGACACCAATTCCCCCATGGGATCACTAGTTTGTTCACTTAAAAAGGATTTACATGCTTTTTCATATTTTGTTCATCTTTCCTAGTTTAAGTTTAGTAGATGTATTTTATGGGGAATCCTTCATTCTTGTTTGCATTTGATCTAAAATCTTGATTTGTTTGTTGTTCTTGTGCAATTGTAGGTTTAGGGGTTCACATTTTGGCAGTAGAAGGAGGGCTTGATCATTTTTTATTATGTTTTTCAAAAAAAAATCTACGATTTTTCACATTTTATTTTACAGGTTACAGGTCTGCAGTCCTGTACTGCACTGCATTTGTAGGCGTGGTGCTATATTGTGTCGCATATTTCCCAAACTCTGCCGCACTTATTCCTGCGCTTGGCTTTTTTGAAACTGCAAACTCTACGGCGGACTCACAGTGTGAAACTTCGCCATACTGAGTCCCATAGCTCTATATTGCGCTGCATTTGCAGGTGTGACGCTATATCGCACCGCATCATTCTCCAAATAGAGTCGCACTTGCGTTCCTGCCTAAATTTTTTGAAATTTGTCAAACTCGACTGTGTATTTTAGTTCCAAACTATGTCGCATGCAAAACTACGTCGCACCCGCAGTCTTTGTTTTTGCAGAGCGCCGCACCCATTCAAACACACGATGCTATATAGTTCCACCTTTGTTCCAAACTGTGCCACACTCGCTAACTCTACCATGAAAAATAGTCAGATTTTAAATTTTAACATGTGCTTTTTAATTTTTGGATTTTCTAACTATTGACCTATTTGTTGTTTTTGTGCTCTCTGGTTTCTATCATTTTGTAGGTTGGAAAAAGGGAGAAATAAAAATAGGAGGTTCATCATGACATCATGTTCATCATGCACAAGGTTTTTTTAAACACTATAGTGTTGTTCAACACTTTTTTAAGGATTTTTAATTCTGTTTTTAAAAGGAATTTGTTTACTTTCATGCCTTAGAAACACTAAATTTATTTTGGGTTTTAAAAAGATCAAACACATTTATTTTTCAAAATTTTGCAAAAGGCTAAAAAGAATGTAGAAACAATCTACTAGATTTTGTTTAAAGGTTTAAAAATTGAACAAGGCAACTGTCACACTTCAAAGTTGGTGCTTTAAAAAGAACTCATTTCTTGCTTTGAGGATTAAAATGAACACGTGTGTTTTTGATGTTTTTTAATCCTTTTCATAAAGTAATATCATTTAAAAGGTGTATGCGCTTCTCTTGTGCCTCACGGCGATCTTGAGAATCAAAAGTATTTTTGTGATATTAAGTTGTCAAAATAATTACCTCCACACTTCATTTTGTGTTTAAAATTGAACAAAACATCTTGCGAGTGTGAGTAGGCTTATTGTGTGTGCTCTCCCTTTGTTTCTAAACAAAGGTTGATCAAAATATGAATATGTTTACTCACTTTTGTTTATCTTAGCGGGCCTGCCTTGTGGGAAAAAGTACTCACCCAATGGAACAACCCAACTGGTAACACACTAAGGACAAGTGTATTTCTAGCCAGAATATAAAAGTGGGTACTGGAACAAAAGCGAGTATCATGTGGTTGGCTCTAATGAGAAGGGCAACAATGGTCTCTTGCCACATGGGTTAGCCTCCACGAACGGAAAGGCCAAATTAAAACCTTTGTTTAGAAGGCCAAATCCTTATCTATTTTGTTGGTGCAAAAGGTCATGTCCTTTGAAGCCACCCCACATTATACATGCGGTTTTGTTGTAGAGATCAAAAGTTTTCCATGGGAGATTCATGGGTACTGATGCTTGGTTGACCCGAGAAGTGTGTGCACTATAAGGGGGAGCCTGTGTGGTCAAGCATCTAGTCATCCGCACAAGATATGCGTAGCTGGATTCGTCCAAGTGGGAACCCAACAAAATATTGTCTCTTCATCCTAGGGTTGTACATGTGCTTGGAAATGAAAAATACATTGCTTGGTCCTTAAAACAATTGAAAAATGAACATTCAAAAAGAACTCCAAATTTTAAACCCCTTGGAGGAAACAAATATCCTTGACGAATTTAAATACTCTTGCTTTCCCTAGGGATCATATTGAACCTTGTGGGATGAAAAGAAAGTGGGACATTAGACATGTAGTTTGAAACATAATTAAGCAAGTGATTTTGGTAAAAATAATTCACTAAGGCAAGATAAAATACAAATTGGACCTCACATGTGTTGTCTCAAATGATTTCTTGAAAGGTCAAAATCCCAAAACCAAGATTCAAAAGGATTAGTCTCAAAGCACGCGAACAATGTCTTGAGATTATCTTTGAAGTCAGAGAAAGACTAGTGTACAAATTCTATAAGAAGGCTTCAAGAAACAACCCAATTTTTTATGCATTCTACTATCAACAGAATCCTAAGCTTTTTGAAAGCTTTTCTTTCCTCACATAGGAAGTATAGCATGTTCTTCAATACCGAGGTTTTGTAAAAAGAGTCGTGTCTAGGTCAAAGTCTAGGATCAAAGTCTTCACCCTCATCCATATCTCCATCAACCAAAATTCATCCCATCAAAAATCTTTTGGGAACTTTGGAAAAATCATTCATGCTAAACCTAAAAGGCTAAATCAGCATCACTCTATTTGGCTTAATACACCTAACTAAATAGTCAAATCTCTTGAACAAACTTGCCTCTAGGATAATACAACTTCCTGAGGTCTACTAGTTCATGATCACCTTGATTGGCTTAACACACTTAGCCAATCCATTCTCTTGTGCGAGCTCTCCCTAGGGTTTACAACTTCACTACCATCTTGTTTGACTTAATACACCTAGTCAAACCATCACAATCAATCCAAGCCCTAAAGTTTAGCATAACCCCTAAAAATTCCTTCAAAAGTTTCACTCATTCACTTCATCCATTTATCTCATCATCATCACCACCCCTTTTTTGATCCTTTGACCTCACTAGTTCTTCTCTTTTCGGCATAAAGATTAATATCAAACGATCCCTATTTTTATGGTCCAAACAAGATCACAATACAAGAGTAACATGGGAAACATCAACGAAATACCAACTTCCAGTGACTTGGGTCAAGTAACCATCGAAGTAAACCTTGCGGGATCAAGCAATCCCCCAAGTAGCTCTTCTCTACCATCACAAAATCCTCAGGAGGAAAGCTATGAAGATGACATCACAAACGAGGACTTGGGAATGACACAATCTGAAATGATAGAAATGGTTCAAAATCCAGAGAATCATAAAATTGTCAATGTCGTGTTTAAATACTTATGCACGTTAGCGAAAGGAGGGGTCCATTTCCCTTCCAACCTTGACGTAGGAACTAGTATTGACATGCCTCTTACAAATGCGTCCCCAATGTCAACTCCAAATATCAATAAAGAAATGCCTCAAACCACATCAACAATCACACCAACCTCACCAATTGTAGACAAAGGAAGTGCAATGTTTCGAGAGTTACAAAAGCATTGCCTTGTGAACAACAAAGAGGTAAGTGTCAACACCACACTAGATAAATCTCTCCTGGTGAATCCATCACACCCATATGTCCCACTCACTTTTCATAATCTCATGGATTCATCCTCGTTTCATGCAACACCTGCCTATCTATTAAACATACAAAATTTTCTACCGCAAGGAGAAGGTGGTCTGTTTGGAACAACAGGAGTTGTTGACCCATTCTCCTTCTAGGGGAACATATCATCTTCTCCTCCATTACCATTCACATCCACATCACCTCTTGGATTGGGTCTTCCCCCCTACCCATTGTTAGTTTCTCAAATCCGGGCACTCAAGCATCACATCGAATTCTATCCTTTTGCCAGCCACATCACAAGAAAAAGTGGCAGCCACTCAAGCCACCATGGTCCTCAAATCTCCTAAAACATACCTTCTCAAGGACCGATCATCTCAACCACACCTCCAACAACCCAAACCCTGACCACCACCACAACCCTTTCGCACATCACAATAGTTAGCACCATTCCCAATCCACCACCAATCCTACCAAAGGATAACGTGGCGAATTCATTCATCACCTTGATCCAAACCATCTAGAAAGCAAATCAACAAGCTGCATAGCAGGATGCTCAACAAGCACAAGCACAGCTAGCTACCCAACAAGCTACCCAAGCCCAGCAAGCCACACAAGCCGAGCAAGCAGCCCAACAAGCATAAGCTCAAGGTCAAGCCCAACACCAAGCTCAATAGGCACAAGCACAATATCAAACCCAACTACAAGTGATCCATCAACAAGCATACCAAAAATCCCTACAAGACTTTTAGGCACAACAACAAGCCAAACAACAAGCTTTGTTGGCACAACATCAGCTCGACCAACAACAAGCTTTGTTGGCACAACAACAGCTCAACCAACAACAAGATTTGTTGGCACAACAAAAACTCAACCAATAATAGTCTTTATGGGAACAATAATAGATGGACCAACAACAAGCTTTGTTGGAATAACATCAAAAAGATCAACAACAAGCATTGTTGATGCAAATTCAGGCATATCAGTAGGCCTTGAACAGGAAACAAAGCTTGCAGAAAACTCCCACTAGTACCCCTCCCACCAATCAAACACCCCAAACACCTCAAAACACATTCATCCCACCTCCTGATATGCACAATGATGTCGCAACACAAATCAAACTACTCTCACAACAGGTGTTAGACCTCCAAGCAGGAAAAACAACTAGAACATCAGACAAATTGTGCCCTTATCCATTTGACAAAAGTCTCACAATGGTACTGTTCCCAAAGGGATTTGAGATCCCCAAATTTGATAAGTATAATGGGACAGGCAACCCTGAAAACCATGTTAGGGAATTTCAGGTGCATTGCATGGAGGTCACATACAATGACACATATCTAATGTGAATTTTCCCCCGAAGCCTAACTGGTCCTGCCATGGAATGGTTTTCTCGTCTACCCACAGGCATTAAAACATTCTAGGAAATCATGGAAGAATTCCTTAAGAGTTATGCTTTCAACATGGGTGGAGATGTTAGTTTGGAAGAACTATCAACACTCAAACAAGGAAAAGGAGAGTTATTCGCATCCTTCTTGCAAAGATTGCCATCTAAGGCCAATCAGAGCAAGTGGAACATGCTAAAAGAACAAGTTTGCACAATCATATCCAATCTGGATGAAACTTGGCGTTCTATTTAAAAATTCAATGCATCACATCATATGATCAATTGATCCCAAAGGCGCTCAACATCAAAAGAGTTCTTACTGCATGAGGAGGCACATCAAAATTTACTCCACCATAAGATAACCGCCCCTCCAACAATTATAATGATAAACCTTGAACATGGTCAAGGAACAAAAATATCACAAATGACAGCATGGTCAATGTTAAAGTGGTCATAAATGCTCCCAAACCAAACATCCAAACTCACCACCAACCACAAAATCATAATCACAATAATGTGCAAACTAACGCAATAGTAGCACAACAACAACCACTTCCCACCAACCAAATAAATAACTTGGGTAATCAAGGAGGACCACCTCCCTCAGGCAGATACCCTCCCAAGCGGAAGTTCATGGCTCTTGGGGAATCCATCGAGTCCATAATGAAGAAGTTGGTCAAGGAAAACCTAATCAAAGTCTCCAACTCCATGCAATATGTGGAACCCATGACTAAACTGCCATGATATAATGAAAACCTCCTTTGTGACTTTCAAAGGATCAAGGGACATACCACCACAAATTGCATGAGACTAAAGAATATCATCCAAGACCTCATTGAGGACAAGATCATCAATGTCAAGAAACCAGACGGTAATCAAGATCTGAAGATATACACAAATCCGATGGCAAACCATAAAAAAGGAAACCATCAAGGGAACAACAAAGGAAAACAAAAATATGCTAGCGCTAACCTAGTATATGAAGAAATAATCACATGTATCAATGAAATGGTTACAGTCATTAATGTCAAAGGTGCCAACACTGACTGTGGAGTCACCACACATGGCGGAAAGGTCACTGTTTTCGTGGCACTGCAACCATCTAAGAACCCTGTTATAAATACAAAAGTCATTCCCTATGACTACAATGTCATTGACCAGCTAAAGAGAACTCCCACAAAGATCTCCATCATGGAACTATTAAAAATTTTCGCTGCCCATAGGAAAATTCTTGACAAAGCATTAGCGAAATCCACCATCTCTACCACCCTTGACATAGATCAGTTTTAGGCTATGGTTGGAAATATCAGCACCCTGAATCTCCTAACATTCTCTGATCAAGACTTCCCCCCCCAGCCATCTCATAACTGCACACTTCACCTACAAGTGCTGGTCCACAAAAATAAAGTTAAAAGGGTCCTACTAGATGGAGGTGCAAGCCTTAATATTTTCTCTCTCAAACTAATAAAGAACTTGGGATTCACTGAGGATTCCATTAACAAGAACAAGAGCATCACAATAAGGGTGTATGATGACCAAGAAAGAGTGTCTCACGACACTATTAAAATCCCCATTCAAGTGGGACCAACAACCATGGAGACTACCTATCAAGTCCTTGACCTCGACTTACCATATAAAATTCTCCTAGGACATCCATGTATTCATGGAATGAAAGAAGTGGCCTCAACATACCATCAATGCATAAAATTCCTGTACCAAAATGAGGAGGTCACTATACATAGGGACCCCGAACCATTCGCCTACTGCAAAAACTTGGAAGCCAAGTTTTATAAAATTCCCCAAGTTTCAAAAAATGATGAAGGCCCATCCACTACATACACCGACCTAGCTAACCTCACCTCCACTTATACAAAAAAGACACCCACCATCCTTGATATATCGGACATCAAACTCATGATCCAGGACAATGGATGCATAGACTATAGAATGAAGAAGAGTGCATTTGTTGTAGGAGACTTACCACAATCTCCTACGTCGCATGGGCAACCTCGATCAATTGAAACACCCATCCTCACCCTTAGGGAAGACCCCTCTGGATTCCCAGATTGGGGAGACCTAAGTCGGGAAAATGTTGGTGAGGAAGATATTTCAAGCATAATATACCATGATGCAGAACCCACACCCACATTACCTATAGATGAAGCCAATAGAGAGCTACAATAGAAACAAAAGCCTTGGAAGGAATAGTGATGGGCAGCTGGAGCCCATCATTGCAAAAAGAAGAATGTGAAACCCCGGCCTTAGATGTACTCCCCCGAGTATAACTATATGTGGCAGAGGTACTCCCGGTAGGGCAGTTAGGTCCTCTCCTCAAGTATCAAAAACCACCCTTAGACCACCCGTATGCACATGTATCCCACTTAACAACTTCACTTTTCACGTCACTGATGTTTGTGCCAGTAGTGATGATGATAATACCATAACAGGCCTTCCCATGCTATTTGAGGATTTGACCTTACTAATGATTAGTGCCTCACCCACTGAGTCAAACCAATCAACCCACAAAATCAGCTTAGTATACCCTCAACTTATCGACTATGACCAATGAGGACCACCGATTCTAGACTCATTCAAAAACGATGAGGCCCTCTCAGAATTCATGGGACTAAGGGATATAGTTTCATGTAGGGATCACAAGGATGGTTTTGACATCACATTAGACACCCAGGCATATTACAGGGAGACGATTGAGTCCTTCACTCGCAAAAGAAAAAGAACGAGAATAAGCTCAAAGTTATTGAATGAAAACCACATTGTGGCACTCTCTAACCACAGAACAGTAAAAATAAAGGATGCATCCAATGGTGAAAACCTCTTTAAGGTGTTGGAGGATGAAGGATTCAATCTCCCCCCTACCGCATTGCATCAAGAAAAATTAGTAGTCCTGACAGAGAAATGTAATCCTGTTAACTTGGGAATGGACACAGTGCCACAAATCACTTTCTATACTGAATCTCTGTTAACAGAGGAACAAGAACTACTAGTAGCATTTCTAAAATAAAGGAAGGTAAATTTTGCATGGACCTATGCTAATATGCCTGGTCTGGATCCAGAAGTAGTGGTTCATCATTTGGTTGTTTACCCTAGAGCGAAGCCAGTTAGACAAAAGTTAAGAAAAATGTATCCCCAGATAGCCTTGCTAGTCAAGGTAGAATTACAAAAGCTCCTAGATGTTGGCTTCATACGCCTGATTGACTATCTAGAATGGGTATCCAAACTTGTACCAGTCTCAAAACCAAATGGGGGCATCCGTATCTGCATAGACTTCAGAGACCTCAACAAAGCATTTTCTAAGGATGATTTTCCACTACCCAACATTGATATGATAGTGGAAATGACAACCAGGCATGAGATGCTATCCTTGATGGATGGCTTCTTGGGGTACAACCAGATAATGATTGCAAAAGAAGAACAACATAAGACAACATTCACCTATCCTTGGGGCACCTACTGCTGGAATGTGATGTCATTTGGGCTAAAAAATGTAGGGGCTACGTATCAGAGAGCCATGACACTAATCTTCCATGACATGATACACAAGACTATCAAAGATTACGTGGATGATATACTGGCTAAAGAAAATAAGAGACATAACCACATAACAACCCTAAGTGCCATTTTTCATAAACTATAAAAATACAAGGTTTGGCTCAACCCAAAGAAATGTGTCTTTGGGGTACAATCAGGTAAACTCTTGGGATACATAGTATCAATGAGGGGAATAGAGGTGGATCCCGCACATGTTAAAGAAATCCACAATATGGAAGCACCAAAAACACTGAAACAACTTAGAGGATTACAAGGCAGATTCCAGTCCATCCGAAGGTTCATAGCGCAACTGGCAGACAGACAGATTACATATTCACATCTACTCCACAAGGGAGTAGCATACAAGTGGGATGACAAGTACAATTAGGCATTTGATAAAATCAAAGAATATCTACTCACACCACTAGTGTTAATGCCACCCATTGCAGGAAAACCACTTATCCTATATATCTCAGCAACAACAGTAGCCTTGGGTGCTCTTTTGGCTCAACACAATGAAAATGGGACAGAGTGGGCCATCTATTACATCATTAGAACAATGGTTGGCCATGGGTTAAACTATTCATTCATTGAAAAATCCTATCTAGCAACACTATTCGCATCACAAAAATTATGACACTACATGCTGGCACATAAAATCAAACTCATTGCCAAGATAGATCCCCTAAAGTATCTATTGTCGAAGGCTATGCTCACAGGAAGGATGGCTAAGTGAGTAATGATATTATCAAAGTATGACATAGATTATGTGGAGCAAAAGGCAATAAAAGTACAAGTCATTGTAGACCAACTGGTAGAAGCTCCCATCTATGTAGAGAATCCACTCATATAAGAGTTTTTAGACGAGGCCATCTTTAATCTCAGCATAGCTAATCGCTGGAAAATCTACTTCGATGGTTCCCACACACAACATGGATCAGGAGCCGGTGTTTTCTTCATTACCCCACAAGGGGATTGTATACCTAGATCCTACAAGTTGGCATTCCCCTATACCAAAAACATTATAGAGTACGAGGCTTTAACCATAGGTCTCAAGATTGTAGCATAGTGGCGAATCATGGCAGTAAAGGTCTACGAAGATTCATAGCTTATAATCAACCAAGTCAACAGTGAATACCAAACTAAGGATGATAAGCTCACACCATACAAGAAGGTAGTAGAAATCCTCAAGGAATCATTTATTGATATCACTTTTGAGCAAATACCGAGGGCTAACAACCGAGCAGCTGATGCCATGGCAACAATTGGATCCTTGCTAGATATCCCTCACAATGTCTCGAAACATGAATTCCTTGTACAGTAGCTTCTCGTACGCACTTTCGAGGTACTGGAGTTAGAATATGCGTGCGAACTCATTGGTCCCAGTGATATTTGGTATCACAACATCTACACCTACCTGAGATTAGGAGTCCTCCCAACAGACATTACCCCGAACCTCAAGCGAACCTTTGTCAAAAGGTCCTTACGATTTGTCATCCTAGGAGAAACCCTCTTCCGTAGGAGCATTGACGAAACTTTTTTATGTTGATTAAAACCTAAGGAAGCCCTAACTTCTTTGGCTATGGTACATATGGCACTTGTGGTTCACACTCGAGCGGTATGACCTTGGCTAAGAAGTATCTAAGAACCGGGTACTACTGGCCGACAATGGAAAGAGAGGCTTATGAATTTGTTAGAAAGTGTTTACAATGCCATCAACATGGAGACCTTATTCATGCACCGACTCAAGAACTGCATCCTATTGTTACACCATGGCCCTTTTCACAATGGGGGATCGATCTCATAGGTAAAAGCTCACCCACCTCATCCAATGGCCACAAGTTCATTATCACCGCCACAGAGTATTTCACAAAGTGGGTCGAAGCAATTCCCATGACCTACATCATTGGAAATCTAATATCCAAGTTCTTCCTAAACTATCTGATTTGCCAATATGGTGTTCCCTAATCCATTATCTCTCATAATGGGACACCTTTCAAGAATCAGGATGTCCATGACTTGTGCAAAAAATTCAAAATCCAACATCACTTTTCCACCCCATATTACCTACAAGGCAATGGCCAAGTAGAAGCTACTAATAAAACCATTCTAAAAATCCTTAAGAAAATAGTCAATGACTTTGGTCGTGATTGACATCTATAGCTAAATCCCTCCTTATGGGCCTACTGCACTAGCATCCACATGCCAATAGGTGCCACCCCATTTTCCCTGGTCTATGGATTAGAAGCCATACTCCCAATAGAGATCAAGCTCCCGTCACTAAGAATATCATTACAAAACCTCATCACAGATGAAGAATACAGGGTCTCATGACTAAATGAGATGGATTTACTAGATGAATGCCACATGGATGCCCTCAACCATCTAAAGGTCTATCAGAATCTCCTGAAACATAGCTACAACAAGAAGATCAGGCAACACACCTTCCAAGTCGGCGAACTTGTGATGAAAGATAACCAAAAGAATGTGCCTAATCCAAAGAGAAAAGGTAAATTTGTACCCAATTGGCTAGGACCTTTCTTCATCATAGCCAGCTATAAATCAAGAGCATATCAATTAGCAACACCAAAAGGCGAGCCTCTGCAAGAGCCTCTAAACAGATCCCATCTCAAAAATTTATATGCCTAGGAACTTGCAAGGTATAGAACCAAAAATACAAAAAAATCAGAATTTATGTCCTGAAAAAATGGTCACCTTGATGAAAAACTGACAAACAAGAATCTTGGCGACAACAAAGTAATCAAAAAATACAAAAATCCAAAACAAATTAGAAAATGATTGAAAACAGTAGAGAAAAAATCATCCTCTAGGGAAAACCACTTCGGTGGCGCTTTGGACAAATACCTTGGTGAAAACCTGGCAAATAGGCACCAAGCGTAAATAAGGCACTTCCCATCCATCAAGATTTTCATGACTCACCCATCCATTCCATCATAGCTCATTAATCCTCCATCCACCCATCCACTCGCACCCATACCATAGCCTGAACTGATGCCCATATCATATTCCACCATAGTACTACTTAGCATATTTCTAAGGTCAGTTTGTCGTGTCTTTATTGAAGTAGTCTAATTGCTTAAATGTTGGGGGCATGTCCTTGAAGTTGGCATTGGATCGGATTTTTGTATGTTCCTAAGACATTAGAAAATCAAAACATTCATAAAATTCATCAAAAAATTAAAAAAAAAACATGTCCAAAATCTTAGAAAATCTTCAAAAAGTTCATCATTCAATCTTGTCAGTCTTCCACCTTGTTTGAACTACATCATCTCTGAGCTTTAATGTAGGAAAGGTTAATCTTTGATCATCCACTGAGACATCCTAGGTCAGTCCTTAGGCTTCCATGGGATAAAATGGTAATCCATTTTCCCATCTATCTCATCATTGAGTCAAGTCTGTTGTTAGTCGAACTACGTGGTCTTTGCATGTATAACGTAGGAAAGGATAATCTATGGATCAGCTCTCGAGACCCCTAGGATAGGTCTTTAGGTTAGTCTCTTCACCGTAAATCATAAAAATACCAAAAATATCTGTAAAACATCACAAAAATATCAAAAACAACCTCAAAACATCTGAAAAACCCAAAATGGTGCATCCATTTCATCTTGCTTTCACCCACGATCTTTCATCATTCCTAATAAATCAATCATCACCTTGACCCTTTGGTGAGTCAGTCAGAAGCAAGTCTAGCAGGTTCAAAAGTGAAAACCCAAATCGTCAGAGTCTCGAAAGTCTAATTTAGTAAGCAAGGAAGTTAATCAACTGATAATATCAATAGCTTATCATTCAATCAGTCCCACCAAAACCCTGATCACAACATGTCCTAGGATGAATCCTTCCCATGATGGACATTAGCATTAGGTATCTCGCATTAGTTTAGCCTTGGCTAGTGGTATGAAGAACATTAGCTTGTTTGTTTACTTTATCTGGTCTTTTTGACTTATCTTATTTTGCGCTCATTCCAAGGACCTCTCGATGATGCCTAAACAAAACAGGTTTAGAGAGAAAGGAATGGGGCAATGATCATTATCTTTTTTATCTGCTATGTTTGTTGGATATTCTTGTAAAATAACTTGGCGAATACTTGGTTTGTTAGGCCCATCCTAGCAAGGTTTCCGTATGTCAAGAGTGAACAAGAATACTCCTATCTGATTGACGATTCAAAGTCCATCACACTAGGTACCACACCATCTTGGTCCTTTATAACTTGATGCATCATACTTATGTGTGTTATCAAACATAAAGTAATTGGCTCTTTCAAAATCCCAACTCTTGGTAAGAAAATCATCATCATCATCATCATTAATAACGTAGGCTTGTTGGATCCTCCTTCCATCCATCTTATTCTTCTATCTTTACTAACATTTCTATCTAAAGGAAGGTGTGAGATCTCAAAATATACTTGAGGCTACCCATGGCCGATGACTATCTACACATCATTAGAATTGTCTACATCAAAGAATTATCTTTCGTCCTCTGATCAATAGAACCACTCTCACATTTTATCATGATCTCGATCAGAAAATTGAACATTTCCGCTCGATCTCTCGGGGGGGCAATATAGTAGCATAATCCTTCTACTAGGGAAACAGTGGGGCATTCAAAAAATGATAAAAATTTTTGAACTTTGATCACAACAGTTTATTCTTTGAATCAATGCAACAAGTACATTGCTTCAAAGAGTTGCAAAATGTAGACATGAAAAATGTACAATTCGATTCGACACACTTGATCCTGACTACTAACAACATTTTTTCTTGAATCAAACTCTCAACTTATCATCACCTTCTGTCTCTTAATTAAATAAATCATTATTTATTTGATTAAGTCTTTCTCCTCTATTGATTAAATTAATTAATTTAATTTAATTAACCTTATATCTCCGTTTATTTTAAAAAAATCATTTTATTAAAATCAAGTCTCTAAAGTCTTCTTATTAAATTAAATAAATTAAACCTTATTTAATTTAATCTAACATTATCCCCTTTAGTTAAATAAATAAAATCATTTATTTAATCAATCATTTTCTTCTAAATTCTTGATTTAAATCAACTCATAAATTTGAATGAAAATTGTCAAATCATCTAATCTCTCATTAAATTAATCAAAATCTTGATTAAGTTAATCCCTATCACTAAAATCTTTTAGAGAATGCAACTTGCACATGAAAATAGATTTAATTCATTTATTAAATCTCTATTTTCCCTCACACAGCATAAAAAGGGAATATTCTCTCAAGTTTGAATTCAAAAAGTCCAAGTGGATGAGTACTTCCAACAAAGCATTCACTCCTCTTACATGTCCCTGTGCATTGAGCCAAGTGGTATTTATTTCATTCATTTTTCCCTCTCACATGTCATTTTCGTAATCTCAAATTCCACCTAATTGCATTTATTGGAACTTTGGCCAAAATGTGCACAACCTTAAACCATTCACATGGTGACAAGTGGCATTCAACCATTGGGTGAAAGTTAATCCCACATTGTCCAAATCTTGCTCTTTCTTCCAAATTCAAATCTATAAATTGGAGGCTTCTCTCCTCATTCTTCATCCACAATTTCATGTAAAGTTACTCTCTTCACATTCAGAGCTAATTTTTCCCATTGCTACTCAAGCATTCACCATTTTCACAATTCATAGCTAGGTTATGCTCAAATCTCATCATGGAGATTTGATCAATCTACAATCATCCACATTGAAATTTAGGAGTTGGGAAAGGGCCAATTTCAACACTTCAATTGGCACCAATTCCCCCATGGGATCACTAGTTTGCTCACTTAATTAGGATTTAAATGTTTTTTCATATTTTTTTCTTCATCTTTCCTAGTTTAAGTTTAGTAGATGGATTTTATGGGGAATCGTTCATTCTTGTTTGCATTTGATCTAATATCTTGATTTGTTTGTTGTTCTTGTGCAATTGTAGGTTTAGGGGTTCACATGTAGAATCAAAGACCTTCATTTTCAATGAAAAACCTATGTTTAATAAAACTAAAATAAAAATACATAATAAAACCAAAACATATTAAAATTATATTCGTTGGATAGCTCATTTTGAGGACTACCATAATCATTTGAATTAAATTTTAAATGAATTCATTTGATCCCCCAAAAGGTAAATTAAAAGTGATTTTTTATCAGCATTTTGATAGGTGTAAAGCAGACTCATTTATAGGTATGGTTTAAAACTAGTGAGGTTCTATCCAAGGGGGTTTGATATAAGGTGGTTTGATATAACCCTCTTCAATTGGAATCCTTAAAATGAAAATTTTTAAGGCTTAAATCATTATATTTTCTAAAAATATGAGATTTCAGAAAAAATCAGTTCCTCTCAAAAATTGTAAACTAACTTTGTGGGATCACCCATTTCTAAAATAAAATATTGATAATCTTCCTTGAAATGCCTTTGAAAATTCTCTTGGGGTGATCCCACAATACTAGTTTGCAATTTTTGGCCAAACTGGACATTGAAATATTTTTTTCTAACTAAATCTTCACTTTCAAGCACCTATAGCGGCTAAAGCATGAGGAATTTGAAGATGACGAAAATTAGAGATTTATGACATTTTGTTGTAGATTCTAAATATATTTTTTGCAAAATTTTTGGAATCATATTGCACTTCTTTTTCCATCTCCTTTGAAAACTAGTTTTTTTCAGTAAACAATCTTTTTAAGGAGTGACACTCACTGTATACAACATAACTTTTTTTCCATGAAAGATAATTTTTTTTTTTTTTTTGAATTTAGGATTATAACTACAATATCTAGTGCTTCCAATTGGTCTCATAGTTTTTTATTGAATAATTTTTCCTTAATCAAGTTTTGAATTCAAACCAATTACAATTCAGAAATAGGTAGACTGTATACAAGGTAGCTTTTTTTGTATGTATTGAAATTCATCTTTTTTTTTGGATCAAGAACTTCAATATCTGGTGCACTCATATTTTTCATTTTTTTTTTATAATCTGCTATTTTTCCCCATGTGCAGAAGAAACAGCTTGATTTTTGGTGAAAATCCTATGTTTAATAAAACTAAAAATACAAATACATAATAAAACCAAAACATATTAAAATTGTATTTGTTGGATAGCTCGTTCCAAGGACTAGCATCACCCAGTTGGGTCTGTGAAGTCTCCTCCATTTTCATCCTCAACTTGAGCTTCAAAATGCAAAATTCTGAATTTTTTTGGTGCTTGAGGAGGAGAAGGGGGGTTCGAGCGAACCAAGGGGGTTCACTCAAACCCCCAGGGGTTTGCTCAAACCAGGGTTCGCTCAAACCAAGATTCAAGTGATTCCCCTTTCCACAAGCCTTTCCTTTTGGCTTTTTGTCGACAATGGTGGGCCCCATCACTAAATGGGTTCACTTGAACCTGGGTTCTAGAGAACCCTCTTTTGGTTCACTCAAACCAAATAGTTCATTCGAACCCCTAAATGCAATTTTTTTTGCATGGGGTCATTTTTTGCAACTTTTCCTTCCTCACTCGAATTGTAAACCACTTTTGTGGGTTTACCCCTTGAAGTGCTATAATGCTTGAAACCTTGAATTCTTGGAGAATTAGAATGAATTTCTAGGAGAAAACATGTGAATTAACCCCTTAGTTATACTAAATCAAGAAATTAACCTAGAAATTCAAACAATTCAAGTCAACACTAGATTTGGAAACAAACATTTTTAAAATCTCGCTAGAATGAAATTCAAAAAGGGGGTCCTCATTAAGGGAGGACCCATTCGCCACCTAGGGTGAATGGGTCTTGGCACTGTTTTCTAGGACCTTGCCTTCAAGGAATGAAAGAACACCAAAAACCTATGTGAAATATGTTGATAAAGGGGGGTCCTATAGAGGGAGGACCCATTTTCCACCTAGGGAAAATGGGTCCTGGCACCAATTTCTAGGACCTTCAATTTTCCCAATGAAATGTTTTATAATTTGAATTATGGGTTTCGGGATAGATCCTTGGGAGGTGTCATAAATAAGGATTAAATTTGTATCAAAGGGTCTAATTAACCAAAATTAATTAAGGAGACCCTAGATAAATGTGAAAATGTGTTAGAACACTTTACAACACCTAAATAAGGTACATGTTAAGCACATTCTATAAAAAGGGGGCCCAAGATCAATGTGAATGTGTTACAACACATTACAACATTAAACCTAGGAAACATTAGTTTTTGATCTTGATTTTTTGGTTTGATCTTTTCTTTTAACTAATGGGAAATACCATGATGCCTATGCCTATGCTCTTTAGCATTTAAATTTATTCTTGCATGGTTTTCAAGTTGTGATGGTGTAGGAGCGATTTTATCAATCATTGATTACCAAAATGAAAAGGTGGGAAAATGGGGAGATCCCAAAATAGGGTGTCTTAGGTCCTTCATACAGAGAACTAAGGAACTAATGATGCCCCTCTTCCCAAAATTTCATTAAAACTAGGAGGTTGTAAAGTGTAGAGATTGAATTTCAACCTATAATGTTGTAAAATTTCACCCCTTGCAATTTCACTTACATTTTTGTATCCACTTTAGTGTCCACTCCCTTAGCATCTTGTGTAGGCTCATTTTAGCCCCTGCATCAACCTTTTCCCCTCTCAGGATGCTCAAGCCCCTTTTCAGTAGCTACCCCTTGCGTATCAACTTTGCTTCAAACTTTGTGCCTTTCCTGTTTGCATCATTTTATAGCGTGACATGTCCGGACACTAGCACGACACGTGGACATCTACGCACTGCGCTAGCATCCTTTGATGTATCAATGTTCAAATGACCATTTCTGTACATGTTTTCCACTTGCCATTTTCTTTTGTTGGTGGTAACAGCTCGAGATGCCTTGTAACCACTTGAGAAGCTTATTTTTGCTTCTCTTCTCTCTTTAAAAGATGTCTTTTCAATTCATTTGCACTTTTGGTTTCTCTCTGGCTTTGGCTCTTTCCTTTTGCTCCTCTCTTTCTCTTTCTACCTAGATTGCATAGCTCCATACAACTTGTTATAGCAGCTTCAAACACTCTTACATTCTCACAACACTCTTTGTAGCTATCTTGGCTCTCACAACCCTCTCTTTTGTCCTTGCTTTGCCTCTTTGTATTGATTAAACCTTGCAACTCTATCTACCTTATCTCTTTCTTGCAAGAATCTTGGGATTTCAAACATCCCCTATTTATTGCACCTATAATTTGTGATACGGGTTCTCCTCCTTGAGCAGGGATTGTTTTTATCACTCCTTTGTTCATTTCTCTCTATCTATTTGGTTTTCTGTGGAGGTGGGAACACCGAAGGAAGGGTTTGACTGAGGCAAAACCCTATATAGCCCCTACACTTTCTCTAGATTTTATGCATGTAGGTAAATTGAAGACATTCATCTGTTGGAGGCTTCATTACTTGAGTGGTTGTAAGCACTTTATTTCTTCTCCTTATCTTTATCATTTATACTATGCTTCATTTTAGTTCTGCTATGTTCTATCACTTTCCTATAGTCTGGAGGTTCTAAGTAATTAGAGAAGAAGTAGTCAGCTCTGTCATTTTTTGTGAAAAAATCGCTCTCTGGTCCATACGAGATTCTAGTGTGCCTCTGGGATGAAAAAATGTCACACTGTCGTTCATATTTTGTGTTTCTATCCTTTGGCTGAGAGCTTGTTAGTTTGTCCAAAAAATCTTCATGACCGACTCTTTCAAGTTCTAGAACTCCTGCTTTGTTCCCTTAGGTAGTTTAGGGCAGTTCACCCCTTGGGAATCTCTTGAGAATAAAGAGACTCATGAGTAGTGAATCTTGCCTTCTCTACATTTTGATGAACCCGACGTGAACTGAAAAACTAAGAATTTATTTACACCAACTTGGTGGGGTCATAACTTTTAACTCGGTGCTCGAAATTCAAAACTATTTGCACCATCGGAAAGGTCTCCAAGAGGACTAGTTCAATCCATGAAATACTATGCCTTTGAATATTGAACTTATAAGTCCGACGCAAGTTACAAACCCAAATTCTGCTCTAAAGACCTTCAAAAATGTAATTTACTAGAACCTAGAAAATATTGAAAAAATTTAAAAAATCTGGATTTTTAGTTTTTCTCAGTTCCGTCACTTCAAAATGAATTTAATATCTTCTTTTATTAGTTCAATATCTAGTTTTTTTCAAAATGTTAATGATGTTCCATTTGATGCATATGATAGTGACTTGGCTTTGCCCATGTCACTTTGTATCTTTGAACCTTCTCATCAGATTCCTCTTGCTTTGGAGGATATCTTGTTACAAGAAGATGAAATCATTGATACCTTTCTTAATGTTACCCTACCTTCTATTCATTCTAGTACACTCTCTTCTAGAGACGTTGCATTGGTGAATAATGAATCTCCAAGAGATGATACATTTTTCAATGATGAATCTCTTCTCTATTCTAATGCACTCTCCTCTAGAGATGATGCATTAGTGAATGATGAATCTCCTTCCAAATTTGATCCTCCTTGGATCGATGTTGAGAATATTTATTCGAATAATTATTCCAGTAGTTGTGATGATTCTATAAATGTAATCTATGTCTCTGCTTCCCCTCAAAGACCTAAGAGATCGGTCATTTATCTGACTCTAGCTATTCCTTCTTCTAAAAGGATTTGTTCTATTGATGGTGTTTCATTTGATAGTGATTCTCTTGATCTTTCTATGGCTCCCTCTTATAGAGCAGTAGCCCATACTTATAAGAATATAATGAATAGACATTCAATCCTTCCTCAAGCACCTAAACCTACAACTGAAGCACCCGGTGATTACAATCTTATCAAGAAACTCCAAGTTACCCGACTAAGATCTCACTATTGGACTTGCTTCAATCTTCTCCAATTTATCAAGGCATGCTTCAAGAAGCCTTGCAAAATATCCTCTTGCTTGCCTCCACTAGGCCAATGGATGCTAATGCATTGATAGCTTATATTCATGTGGATTTGTTGAATACCACATTCTATCCACAAGAAATTTTTCTCCCTGATGTGCAAAAACAAGTGGGCCCTCTAATGATCATATTTAATATTAATAACATTGGAATTATATGTACTCTCATTGATGTCAGTTCAATTATCAATGCATGTAGCATTGATCTATTACCTAAGATTAATATTGATTCATCTTCTCTTAATGCTTATTCTATTGACATTCATGGGTTTGATAATGTCGGTCGACAAGCCCTAGGCATGATAGTCTTGCCTTTGAGGTTGGGACCTGTTACTATACCCACCCTTGTATATGTTATGTCAAAGAAATTATCGTATAACCTTCTTCTCTATAGACCATGGATTCATGCCATGGGTCCAATCTCATCTACCTTGCATAAATCTATTAAGTTCATTTGCAATAATTGAGTAGTCACAGTCAAGGTTGACCCTAAGGCTATGCACTTATGTGAGATGGCAGTTTCTAGTCAGGTTTTGGTTGTGCCTACTCTTATTCCTTTAGTTTCTTCCACTGTGCCAGTGCTTAATCCAACAATACCTACTACAGAGGATACTCTTGAGATAGATGTCCCTAAAGAAGATCCTTCCAAAGAAAGAAATCCTAAGTCTACTCCTTCTACTTCTCAAAGGAATGCATGTCTTGGTGATGATTGAGGTTCCTTAGAATTTACAGATTCCTATAGTGGGGAATATAAAGTTGACCTGATCCACTCAAGCCTTCCAATAAAATTATCCAAACCTGCTATCGAAGATGGTTATTCTTCTATATCATGGCATAACATCAATGTAAATTATAATATTCTTAGTGTTGATCCTCCTAAGGAAGATGATAACACTTCTATTAAAGAGGCTAATGTTGGTAGTCCAATCAAGAAGGCTGATAGTGACCCCATAGAAGAGTGTGATCTCAATTTTTGGAATAATACTCTCTATGAAGACCCTCTATTATCTTCTATCTTCATGTCTTCTTCTTATGAGTAGTCAAGCTTTTCTCCACACAAGAAAGGGTTGCTCCCTGATCCTCACTTTTTTTTTGAGAAAGAGTGTATTTTGTTGAAGCTTCTTAAAGACCACTTAATTACTCTTACTCCTCTTAAGAGATCTCATAAGCATGATAAAGAAAAGAATTATTTATGTTCATATACCATCAAGTGCTTGGCCATTCCACTAGTGAATGTAAGGCCTTGAAGGACAAAGTACAACAACTTCATGATTTAGGTTCCATCACACATCTATTTTTTGATGCACCTACCTCTTCTTCAAATGACAAGTGATATCGAGGTCTACCTCTATCCTGTATGTTCTATAGTATCTTGCATGGTTCTCCTCCATGGTATGTTGGGGGAAGTGATAACTTGTTCTGGAAATGTGCATCCTTCTAAGGACCCCCTCTCTTCTCCATGTATTTCAAATGAAGCGTCCATTGAGTGGATCCCTTTTTCTTTTGAAGGGTTCTCGAGGGACCCCCTTTGAAAGACTTTATAAATTCTATGGTGTCTAGCTTGGGGGCAGCCCGACTAGACCTATTTCATATCTTTGTGTCTAGCCTTGGGGTAGCCTGACTATACCTTAGTTTTCAAATAGTTCATCCCTTGAGTGGACCCCTTTTCTTTTGAAGGGTTCCCGAGGGATCCCTTTGAAAGCATTTCAACTTGTTGATGATTTGTGTGACTGTCTATTTATTTGCCTATGTAGCTTCTTTTTTTTTGACATGTTTTATTTGCAGATTAAAATGTCTCTTTACAGGTGCACTTGTAAAGCCGCTTTCCAATCTAACTCTATGGAGTCCCCTTTCACTAGGCTTCCTTCATGAGAGAACTTGGGGGTTTCCTTCTTACAATTTTGCAAGCCTGTAACGTGCTTACTTCATTAGGATTCCTTCATGAGAGAGTACTTGGGGGAATGCCTTCTTGTAGGTCTGCGGGCCCATGAGACGCTTACATCCTTTGGCATTTATCCATCGTTGGTCTAAGGGCCTTTGGTGTACTTTGTGTATCTTCATAGTTCCACGAAGCTATGGAGTCCTTTCATTCAAACCTTCTTAGGAGAGAGTACTTGTGGAGCCATCTCTCTTGGAATTTTTATTCCTTTCTCTCTCTTAAATTTTCTTCACTTTCTTCTCTTCTCAATTGTGTATACCGGATCAAAGATATGCATTTTCCTCATCCTGAGTATATGCTCTTTCTCTCTTCGACATTGGTTTCCTCCTTGAATTTTAGGTGCATTCTTCCCTTCATTGAAGAATTCTTCTCTATTATTTCTTAATTTGGGGATGACACATAATATTAAGACAAGCTTATACATTGAGGTCTCTTTCACTTTGCTAACTCAAATCCTTTAGCTTTTTGTGTTCTAACATTGTTGTCTTGTGCATGCCTTTCTTTTCTAATGCATTTGTTTTGTAGGTCTTTAGTTTGGGGGCATGCTTCCTTGGATCGAAGAGTTATTTGCTTCCTCTACAATATCCTTTTGGCATAGCGATATTATTTATGTTTGGTAGATTTCCTTTCTAAGCGTGCATATTAGTGTAGATTCATATGCCCACTAAAGTGGGGGCAAAATGTAACGTCATAAAATTGCACCCCTTGCAATTTCACTCACATTCTTGTATCCACTTTAGTTTCCACTCTCTTAGCATCTTTTGTAGGCTCATTTTAACCCCTAAATTAGCTTTCTCCCCTCTCAGGATGCTCAGGACCCCTTTTCAGTAGCTACCCCTCACACGTCAGCTTTACATCAAAATTTGTGCCTTTCCCATTCTTGTTGTTTTGTAGTGACGTGTCCAGACACTAGTGCACCACATGTATGTTTGCACACTACGCTAGCATCCTTTGATGTCTCAACATTGAAATAATCATTTTCATGCATGTTTTCCACTTGTCATTTTCTTTAGTCGGTGGTAACACTTAGGATTCCTTGTAACCGCTTGGGAAGCTTCTTTTTGCTTCTCTTCTCTCTTTAAAAGATGTCTTTTCAATTCATTTTCACTTTTGGATTCTCTCTGGCTTTGGCTCTTGCCTTTTCCTCCTCTCTTTCTCTTTCTATCTAGGTTGCATAGCTCCATACATCTTTTATAGAATAGCTTCAAACGCTAGATCAAATTCTCACAACACTCTTTGTAGCTATCTGCGCTATCACAATCCTCTCTTTTGTCCTTGGTCTCCCTCTTTGGCTTGCTTAAGCCTTGTAGCTCTATCTCCCTTGTCTCTTGCTTGTGAGCATCTTGGGATTTCACACATCCCCTATTTATTTCACCTATAATTTGTGATACAGGTTCTCCTCCTCGAGCGAGGATTGATTTTTCCACTCCTTTGTTCATTTATCTCTATCTATTTGGTTGTCCATGGAGGTGGGAACACCAAAATGGGGGTTTGATTGAGGCAAACCCCAATACAACCCCAACACTTTCTCTAGATCTTACGAATGCAGGTACATTGAAGACATTCGTCTATTGGAGGCTCCATTACTTGGGTGGTTGTAAGCACTTTCTTTCTTCTCCTTATCTTTATCATTTATACTCTGCTTCATTTCAATTCTATTGCATTATATCACTTTCTTGTATTCTGGAGGTTCTTAGTAATTAGAGTAGAAGTAGCCACTCTGTCATTTTTTGTGATAAGCTCACTCTCTAGTTTGTACGAGATGCCATCATGCCTCTAGGATTCTAGGGCGTCGCGTTGTCATCCCTATTTTATGTTGCCTTGATGTCCTTTGGCCGAGAGCCCGTTAGTTTGTCCAAAAAATCTTTGTGGCCTAGTCTTTCAGGTTCTAGAACTCTCACTTTGTTCCCCAAGGTAGTTTAGGGTAGTTCTTCCCTTAGGAATCTCTTGAGAATAAAGAGACTCATGAGTAGTGAACCCCCCTTCTCTACACAACCCTAAGGTGAGATAATCTCACTTGAATCTCTAGGTTTCTTAAGACAAGAACTAAATGGAAATAATTTGATGCAACTAAATCTAATGAACAATATGACCTAGATGATCAAATGCAAGATTGAAAAGCTATAGGAATCAAATTGATAGTTTGCAGACATATCTAAGAAGGGTCTAGACACATGTACCTAGCATTAAAAATTGGTTTTGAGCTCTACTAGAGGACAAGTTCTCCCTAGGATGAATGAGTCCTAGGTAGGGTTTCCAAAAATAGCTTTGATAATCCTTTGATGCTAGATCCTAGCTTCAGTTTGACATAGGTCCCATTGTGGGAAAGTCAAAAATAAAATCTACAATTGAGTTTATGTGGCTTGACAATAATGGTGACAACTTATGCAATATTACAAAATTTCTCGTTGAGATCTCCTTTTAGTCCTTCAACCTATAATTTACACATACAAAGATAATAATAAAATGCTTATTTTTGAATGGCGATTTTTCTTAGTCAAACCCCATGTTTGGTAATTAAACCCTAATAGAATGATAATTGATAAATGGAAGGATTGAAGAATGATCACTTTCTTGCTATAACTCACCAAACCTTTAATGGCTTCCCTTATAGGACTGAAGTCAAACACATCACTCCAAGGGATTAGGTCTTTTTTTCTTGATTTGTTGGATACTTGAATGCTTGGATGCTTTAGGATCAATAATGCATATTAGTCTTCACAGCATGACATGAATTTACATAAGCTTGAACATGATGATAGGATCTTGAATGCTACAAAAAATGAGTGAAAAACTTTCTGTTGAATGCTCTTGACAAAAATATTTGCTCATATAAAGTTCACCTCTTGCTTGTTGATAATCTTTCTTAGATTTGAATTGATAAAAGACTATGTATTTATAGGTTTTTATCCAATTTCTCAAGAATTAGATTTCAAAAGCTGACAATTACATATGAAATTTGAATCATTAAAATATCACCATAAACATATTAAAATTTGGGATCCAGGACTTAAGGATGACCCATTCGCCCTTGGGAAAATGGGTCCAATCCCAAAAATCTAGGACACATTTATTTTGGGGTGATTAAAATATTAATTGAATTAATTAAATATGGGTTTCCCTTTCAGAAAAAAGGGGAAAAAATAGGGCTTTGGAATGCATAATTTATGCAATCCAAAGCACCTTAAATTTTCCATCTTAAGTGAATGTTATTCATGCAATATCTTTGCCAAAGGTTGTAGTAATTCATTTATGTACCAAAATTACTTCAAATCTCTTGATTTCACAGACATTAATGACTATTATTCTACCTCGGTGGTACTATTCATAAATGAAGGAAAGGAAATGATATTTTATAATATTATGAACCCGTTTTAACACCTATTTTTCGGGAACCTTCTCCAAGATCGAGGATAGGAACGTGAAAAGGCCAAAGGACATCATCATAAATCAAATAATCACACAAAATATTTTTTATCAATTCCTATCATTAGATCCATCTATGTGCTTCTATTGTAATAGTAATATTATCATTCAGAGTGCCTTAACTAGCATAGAAGCCTAAAACCCATTGTGTGCAGGGCTGCTGATTTTTTTGTGTGGAGGCATGGAAACTCCCATTAGATTAGTGAGTTCCACAAGGAATATGGATTTCTTTAGAAAAATATTAGAGCTTCAGCTGAAGTGAATTATGCTAGAAGCAGATTTCCTATTGATTGGAGTAGTTAAAATCATTCTGGGTCATGAATTTTATCACCCACTTCTCACCCTCTTTGGGTTAGAAAGACTTGATAGTATAGGTACTTGGGTAGGGAATCCAAAAAATGACAAATGTACATAGTCAGATCATCATAGTGGGCCACATGCTTTATTTGAAAGCTCTACCTTCGATCCATATAAATTTCAAAAGGCAACAAGGATACGTGAATGGGATAGCTCCATGCATGAGGAATATGATTGCTTGATAAAATTCACACTTCAAACATGACATATCTTCTTAAGCAAAGAAATTTTGTTCAATATATGTGGATATATCAAACCAAGTTTGTTGCAAATGATTGATTGACAAGTATAAGGAACATTCGATTGTCAATATATTTTCACAAGTAATTGGCATTGGCTACATAAAGACCTTTGCACTCGTGGCTAAAATGACTTCAATCTAACTTACTCTTTTTATTTCCACAACACATGGTTGGAATGTGCGCTAGAGGGATTTGAAGAGTGCATTTACTCACAATGACCTTAAGAAGGAGATCTACATGGAGTAGCCACTAGGATTTGTCCAAGATTCATCCTTAGTTTTCAAACTTAGGAAATCCATCTATTACCTCAAAATAGAACCCTCGAGCTTGAACTACACCATGTTGGATTCCTTCCTCCTAGATTCAACTTTCACTTGGTTTCATTTAGATCCTAATGTATATCTTTTATGGTATAATAATTCTTTATTTATTCTTGTACATTATGTTGGTGATCTTATAATCACTCAGAGCTCTTCATCAACCATTGTAATAGTTAACTCAACTCTACAAGATAGATTTGACATGACAAACTTGGATTTGTTACATTACTTCCTTGGCATTGAGATCTCACAATCTAGCTTGGATTAATCTTACATAACCCAAGTACACTCTTGACCTACTTTCTTTGTTTCACATGATTGATTACAAACCATCTCTAACTCCTATTTTATCTAGAGTCACACTTGAGGCTACATGTATTACAGCACATGTCAATGCTACTTTGTATTGACAACTTGTTGGAAATCTCATCTATGTAACTCACGCTAGGCCTGACATATCATATATAATTGGCACAATTTTGGGATTCATGTAGGATCTTCATGAGCTAAATTGGAAAGCAACTATGAAAATTCAAGTCACTAACTTTAGGGTAATCATAATTTTGGGATTCATTATAGATTTGGTACAAATTCTAACTTGGTTGGCTACATAGATTTAGATTAGGCTAGTGATACTCAGGATCGTAAGTTCACTTCAAGTTACAATTTATCTCTAGGTTATAGTCCTATCAGTTGATCTAACAAGAAGAAAATATCTATTTCTTTATCATCCAAAAAGGTAGAATACAAAGGATTTTTCAATGTAGCTACTGAGGCTATTTAAATTCAAGGGATTCTCTCTGATTTTAACATTTCATTCAAGTAGCCCACTACAATCATCTATTGTGACAACCAGAGCACCATCCAAATATGTAGGAACCCATTACAACATCGACGAAATAATCACATAGATATTCACATGCATGACATTCAATAGCTTATTCATAGTCAAATCATTGACTTAGTCTTTTGCCAGTCTTTAGAGAAGGTTGTTGAAATTTTCACCAAACCTTTTATTGAGAGCAAGTTAACTCATCTATAAAATATTCTTGGGTTGCGGTCTACTTTAGCACCATCATCATCTTCTAGGGGGTCCTTATAGTCCTCTTATTTATCTTTTCTATCCTTTTGGAGGATTTTTTTGACTAGGTTTTTTCCTTTTTTTCACCTTATGAAAGATTACACTATAGTTGGGTACCTTATCAAGCCTATTTGCTAGGACCTAGTTTCTTTGTACCCACCTAAGTTATGCCTAAGGGGGGTGTTAGTGTATAATATTCCTTTGCATATTCTCTTGCATGGATTTTTCCTTTTTTAGAGATAAGATTGCTTAGGTGTCTTTTTTCTTTTTTCTTATGGAGTTTGCATGCACCACTTTTATAGATGGAAATTGGTCTCCTTTATGCTATATATCTATTGTAAGTTAATTCATTGTAGGTTATTCCATATTTATGTGTTATCTTCTTACTCATAATATTCTATGTTTTCTAAATAACTTGTAGGGTGTGTCATAGTTGGTCTTTCATTGTTGACCAATCCAACATATATTGGTAAAATTTACAATTAATATTCACCATCATCCTCTTATTATTTATTATCCTTTGTTCATAGTCATTTAATTAAATAATTTCAATTATTTAATTAAAAAACCTAATTTATCATATTATTCATTATTCAAATAAAATATTATTATCTACCTAATACTCATCTCTTATTCATCAATAAATTAAATAAATATCAAAATTCCACCTATTATGCACCAATTATCCACTAAATAAATAATTAAATTCTCTAATCCCACTTCATCTAGTTAACTATCCAATCTATTCAGTTCATTCCCTTATCCAATTAGTCAACTCACGCATCCACTTAGTTAATTATTTCATACAAATAGGTAACTCATCCTAGCTTCCTTCATGCATTCAATCAACTTCTTCATGCAAGCACTTAACCCCTTCATGTACTCAGTCAACTCACTCATCTATCCCCCATGCAATCAATGAAATCTTTATCAATTCACTTAACAAGCAATAATAAAAATTTAGAATAATCTTTAACTCACCTAAACAAATTGCATTTCTTCATCCAAGCACTTTAACTCTTTCATGTACTCAGTCAACCCATTCATCCATCTCTCGTGCAATCGGTTAAATGCTTATTAATTCATTCAACTCATAATCACAAAATTAATTCAAAATTAAAATAATTTTTAACTCACCTAAACTTGTCACCTCTCCTCATTAGCTCCACCAATCTTGAATTAGATTCATGATCCAAAATTCAATCTGCACCATCCATTTCTCTCCCTAAAAATCTATAAACTTGCATCTCACCCATCATATTGAACATCAATCCTCCATGCAATATCATGCTATTATTTCCATAATACAATGAATGTCATCGAAATGAGAGAACCCATGTCATGAGCACACCATACTCGGCACTCAACCAAAAGTTTACGTGAATTAAAATAAGATTTTTTAAATTATTCTTTTTAATTTATTTATTTGTTTTTATTTCTGGCTTATAATAGAAAATTTTCATACATCTTTTATTAGATAATATGAAATGGCTTGCTAATGGCTTGCTAACATTTATTAAAGTCATTTGATTATTAGAATTTTTAGCAGTTCCGTGTCAACCTTAGAATAAATTTGAATATGGAATGACTTATCAATAGGTATTTGATTATTAGAATTTTTAGCAGTTCCGTGTCAACCTTAGAATAAATTTGCAGTGTCAACCTTACAATGAATTTGCACCTTGGATCAGTTGAATAAGCATTCATGAATTTCACGTACTCTATTGACTCTTGATATCACTCAATTTTCCACGTGATTTCGTGTCATTTAAGTGCAGGACTTCTGGTCATGACTAAAAATGCATCGTTACTGATGCCACGTGATAGGCATTCTTCTTACGTCACCATAGCAAACCATCTCAATAAAACGAAAAAGGCACTTCAAAATACATTCACAAAATCGAAGCCATCCAAACAGGCTTGTAAGCAGAAATTTCAATATTTTTCAATCAGAATCGAGCTGCTGTTTATGAATCGCTCGCCTCAAATCTGTCTTCTAATGAATCCCATTTCACTACTTCACTGATAGACAACGGCACGACAGATCCAGCGTACGGAATTTTTCAATGTAGAGAATATCTAACACCCACAGAGTGCTTAGAGTGCTTCACCGTTGCCAAGGCTAAAGTGAAGGAGACTTGCCCTCGATCTAATGGAGCATTAGTCTTCTTGTACCTTGTTCTTCTTCATAGACCATTAGATTCTGGCATTTTTTCTAAATCATTGTTGAGAAGAATGGAATTTTAAATCACCTGCTTTAGCAAAGATCGGGATGAAGCTCTTAAACCTCTGGCAGCACTGGCAGTATCTACAAATAACAGCAACACACAACAAACCTGCTCCTCCAATGCTTCCTAACAAGATAGGCACTCTTTTGGACTCTGATCGTCTTTGATTCTCTGGAGACCCTGTTATATATATGTATATATATAAAAGAAAGACTGATTTCAATATAAGCCACAAAACTCTAAAACATAATATATTGTTAAAAGAAGTCGGGCGTACCGGATGCGACGCTATCAGAAAAGAAAGAATAATTTGCATAGCGCATAAAATAGCCGGCCATTAAAGCACGGCCTTCCTTTCTGGGAAGGCAACTCTGGAGGAGAAGATCCCGAGCATCATTGAGGCATCCTTGGCATGTGATGTTGTTGAGGGAGTTCACACACTGAACAAGAGCATTGATAGAATTGAGGGAGCCAACGGCATAGCCATCGTTTGTAGAAGCGTTTTCTATGAGCTGATCTAGTAGTTTCTGCGCTGTGCTGGAGAACTCTTGACTATCAAAGACAGAGGAACAGTACTTATCAGTTCCAATGTCTTCTCCCTCGCTAAAGAAAGTGTTATTCTCAAAACGCAAAAAACAGCCATCAAGATGAAGCTGTACTTTTGATTTATAAATATTTAGACTTTTGATCTATAAATATTTAAATATAAATATAGTTAATTTCCAAGATGAAGTGACGTCTTTCTATTTATTTTATCTAAAAAAATTTGCACATTAAAATTAAGTTATTACGTTTTTTAGCAGTTAAAAAGAGTCAATACTCTCACCCATATATTATATAATATACCTCAAATAGGAAGTATACAGAGATTTTCCACTTTGTGAGAATAGAGGATTTGATGTAACTTATGTGTTGGTGTCTCCACCTTATGTGTTCCATCTATCATTGTGATGTCTATAATTCTGTTTTAGGTTCTTCTCACGTTTGCTGAATTGTTGGATTACATCAAATAGGAACAATAGGTTGTTCCTATTGATGAGTGTCCTCCAACAACTGGGTTTTTTAACCAATACCCACATCTTATCATTTGTATTGGATAATACATTCAAATCCTCATCAATAATGACTCTTGTGACTCTTAGGTTGCTTAGGATGTTTGTATATATTTTCTAAAGGGCCCTCTTATCCAAGTACATAGTGGGGTTCTACGTAGTCAATGAAAAACTTCTTATCTTATAGAGTTGAAAATTGTTATAAAAAATGGTGATATTTATGTGAGTTACAAGAGCATACTACATAATATCCAATATTTTCAAAGCTTCTATTGAGTTGACAAAAAACCTATGCCGCTTACTTCCTTTTTTGAAAAGATTTGTTGCTTCCCTAGTATTGAACTTGGTTGCTTGAAAAGGAATGAGGTCAAGCCTCAAAAAATCTAATTAATGCTTAACCAAAGATTGAGGCCCCTAACATTCTAGGATAAGATCTTCATTACACGTTTGAAGGGAATTTCACTCCTCAATAATCATCTTCAAGGTAGAATGAGATTGCACCTTTATCTCTTCTTGCATCTTATCAACCTCAAATTTCTTTCCTTGCGTATTCTTTACTGGAGTGTGTTAAAATAATAAGCTATGTTTAATCACACCCAAGACAACATATTTGTTATGTAAAGTCATGTCATGTAAAGTTGGGTCTCATGAAAGAGAAACATCTCTCCAAGCATGATACCTATTTAAGGATCTTTGGATCCATCTATTTGTCAAGAGACAATATCAATTCAAGATCTACAATTTTAACAATTGGTATTAGAGTAGAAATATTATGGGAGACTTGACTATTGAGTATTTTAGTTGATTAAGTTTACAAATGCTTGAAGAGGAAGATTAGTAAAACAATTATGAGTCAAATTATTCAAAATAAACAATGATTAAGAATGCATATATATTGAACATCGTATAAGTAATAGAGTAAATTATAGATAAATCAAAACCTTGAATCTATTTTGGAAATAAGACAATGAAAATTGAGATCAAGATAGAGGTGAAACACATTGAAACTTGAGGACTACATATTCAGTGAAAACCAAACTCCAATGTAAAAATTCATGGATAGTTGAATCTTGAAACCAAGTTACAAAAATCAAAATCAAATGAGACCACATATAAAAAGTGCATATATCCCATAATCAAAGATCTAGTAGAAATCATGGAAACACTAAAAGCCATTGGAATAGTTTGTCTAGGAAATGTTGAAGTAGACATAAACAAAGAAGAACATTTTGTATCCATTAAATATCATAGGTTTATATTATGTTGTTAGAATTATTTTGTTGGTTTTTATATTGGCTGGAATATCCTTCACCAACTCAATTTTTGATTTACAATTAAACAACAATACAAATGATTTAGCTAGTGAAAATATGTGCAAATACCATGATAATTATTAATGTGCTTTAAAAATAAGGTGGTGCAATCATAATTGGAAACATGAAAGAAAGATGATCAAGGATTTGTTGCTTGAGGATGAGCACAACTACCAAAGAGATTGTAGCCAATGAAAAAAATGTTGCTAGTTTAGGAATGATATTTTGTGTGTCTTATAGGGTATGTAGTAGTTTTGTATAATCTAGTATGCACAAGATTACATCTCAGAGATAAAATTATATGAAGAATGGAGTCATTAATTTTTCTGGGGTTTCAACTAGTTTGAACATGGATTCAATGGAATAGATAACATGGTGTTTTCTTCCATAGAATATATTAGTTGAAGTGCATGATTTTAAATCAAGAAGATATTTATTGATGCCAAGAGGAGGCAGTAACAAACATTTCTATAATTCTTTCAATAGTAAGAGTTAAAGAGCTAGAATAATTTTTGTGACATTTTAAATGATTATTTACTTGAAATTCAAGTTACAAATTATAGTTGTGTTACAAGGATCCATTATGATGCAAATCTTATGGAAGTAAATTTAAGAAGGGAAAAGACCTTAATGTATTTTGATATTAAAAATTAAAAATTGATAGGAACATTTGATCTTAAAAATATTTTCCTATTAAGGATTATTCATTGTCCAAACCTTGTGGAGATAGAAAATAAAGATTGTAAAAATTTGAAAAGTATGTTCAGAATATTTAACCTTGTAGAGCTTGTAGAACTAGATATTTATGATTGTGGGAAGCTAGAGTTTGTCACTTGTGTCTTAGTGGTATGAAGTGTCTTGAGAGGATGGCATTGTTGGAAGTATGAGTAGTTATGTGTTGTCGTTGATGTCAACAGTTCTTTGTTATTGTATTAATGTCAACATATCTATGGAGATATTGTTGGAAGTTTATAATGATGCTTTGATTGGTTGCACTATGTTGTCATGAGTAGTATCACTAATGTCAACCTCAAGTGCTTCTTTGATGAGTATGTTTTGATGATATTCAACCTCTTGGGTGGTTGAGATGCTAAGAAGATGTTCCAAGTGATGAGTTTGAGTTTGTGGTGCTTGGTTTCCAAGATCTTTTGAGAAAATTTGAAGAAAAGAGAAAACAATATGGTTGAGAGGTGTTTAGTATAGCAGAGTAATGTTCAGTTTTTTTGTCCACATTTCTTCTTTGTTGAAGCTCTATCTATGTGGTTTAGATATGTTGATCAGAGGTGTTTAGAGGTGTTATATCTAGAGTTTTAGGTGTTAGATCATTGTGTAAAGAAATTTGTGTTCACTAGTTTGTGAACTATGTAAGAAACATTGTTTGGGATAAATTTTTTTGCTCCACATATCTCTGTAGTTTTTCTTCTAATCTAGCAAATTTGAGGGTGTGCTTATATTGATCATATCTATTTTCAATTTGATTTTTTTGAGTTTGGTGCTCTGCAAGGTTGGATTCAGGTGTTGTTGTGTGTGGAAGGTTAGCTAGTCATGCAAGATGAATATGTTCTTCTAGTGTATGATGTTGTTAAGGAGTTATTAGATTTCAAGGTGTTGATGGAATATTATAGATGATGTTAAAGTATTGTGTGTGGTATGTGAGTTGTCTTTGGATCATAAGAAGCATGTACTTAATTTTTAATGGTGTTAACATTTTTTGACTTCGACCTTGGGTGTTTACACTAATTATGAATATTCTTTGGTGTTTGTGGAAGTGTGGTGTGGTGTTTTTATATGTATTTGGGTCTAAGTTAAGGTATTTTGTGGTCCTCCTTCATTCATTTCCACCATGGGAATGTTTTGGTGCTGACCTAATTTGAATTTGCACAATTGAGGTGCATAGCCAACCTTGTGAATTATTTTCAAGCTTGAAGATGCTATAAATAAGTGGTGAGTTGATGGAAAAAGGTGTGTGTGATATTTTTTATGATGTGAAGTGTGAAAGTGTGAAATGCAATGGGATATTTAATGCCAAAGACTACTGGAAGCAGTTTGCAGAAGGTGTGTACATTATATAGAGAGAGTGTGAATGTTTTGGTGAATCAGTGGTGGATATTTTTGTTGCTTTGAGATGGATTTCTCGTTGTAACAATATTATTTCTTCTTCTTTCTAGTCTGGTAGTGAGCCATTGGTAGTGAGCCCTCTAATAGTGAGCATATTGTATTCATTGTTGCAATTACTTTATATTATGAGCTAATTCTCACTATGGTTTTTACCTTCTTGGGTTTCCATGTAAATCTGGTGTTCTTACGTGTTTGGATGTGTTTGCATTACCGTTTCTCATGTTTAAATTTTGACAAGGGTTTAATGATTGTTAAGGGTTTAAGGACTAATGCATATCTGAAGGTTTATGAGGGTTTTCATGTTTTAATGTAAAACTGATTCACCCCCCTCTCAATTGTTTTTTTCATTCAACTATGGTTTTTACCTTCTTGGGTTTTCCATGTAAATATGGTGTTCTTATGTGTTTGGATGTGTTTGCATTACCATTTCTCATGTTTACATTTTGACAAGGGTTTAATGATTGTTAAGGGTTTAAGGACTAATGTAGATCTTAAGGTTTATGAGGGTTTTGATGTTATAATGTAAAACTGATTCACCCCCCTCTCAATTATTTTTTTCATTTAACGATGGTATTAGAGCAAGGCTCCTTAGAAGAAAGCTTAACTGCTTGAGGTAGATCTGAGATGGTGCACAAGAATGAGGATCCCTTTTTTGATGGATCTAATTATGCATTCTAGAAAACTAGGATGGAAGGTTTTTTTGCTTCACTGGGATTTGGAGTTTGGAGGTCTATTGAAACTAGGTATACAATACATGCAAATTTTTTGAGTGTTGATGTTGATATCAATACATATGAGAAGAATGGAAAAGCAAGGTATGCTCTTTTGAGTGGTCTTTCTAATTCAAAACTTGTTAAAGTTATGAGTCTTAAAATTGCTAGTAAAATTTAGAAAAAGCTAGAAAGTATCTATGAAGGAGATGATAAAGTCAAGCAAGCAAAGATACAGAATCTGAAGACTAAATTTGAGACCTTAAGGATGACAAAATATAAATATATTATAGGCTATATGCATAGAGTGGATGAAGTTGTCAATTCCATCAGAGGCCTTAGACGAAAACTTGAAGAAGGAGAGGTGGTAAAGAAGGTAATAAGAACTCTTACTAAAGCTTATAGTCATAAGATTTCTACTATTTAAGAGTTTCAAGATTTAGATCAGTATTCTAGAGATCATTGTTTGGAACTTTAACTACTTTTGAATTGAGAGAGTTTGGTTCGAGTGATGTAAAAAGGGAGAATAATTTTAAAGTTGGAAAAGTAGAGAAGAATAAGGAATCTGATCCAAATGAAATTGATGAGTTGGAGGCAAAATTTGTGAGGAAATTGGAAAAGGGCACTGGAAAATAAAAAGGTAAGTTACATTTCAAATGCTTTAACTATGAAAATATTAGTCATTATACTTCAAGATGTCCTTTCAAATCTTCAAGAGATAGACCTAAGGAGAATAAAGGTAAATCATTTAAGAAAATTTATTGTTTTAGAGAAAATTCTAGTATATCTGATGATGAATGTGATTATCGTGATGATGAAGATGATGAATTCTTGTTCACGATTCTAAATGACAGAACTAATTCTGCTAACTCTGAGAGATGTATGAAGGAAATTTCTTCGGAAGTAGGTCTAATGACTATTTTTCATGCAAGAGAAGATAAGAAAAATTGGATCATTGACAGTGGATGCGCAAATCACATGAAACGTGATAAGAGTATCTTTGTTAAGCTTGAGAAGTTTGAAGGTTATTTAGTTAACTTTGGTGATGATACATTTTCTAAGGTATGTGGAAAAGGTTCAATCATTTTTTATGGCAAGCATAATATAGATGTTTTTTATGTTAAGGGTCTATGACATAACCTTTTGAGTGTAGGAAAAATGTGTAGCAAATCATATAATCTTGTGTTTCAGGTCAATGGGTGTGAGATCAAAAAAGGCTTTGGAACTATGGTTGCAGTAGGAATAAGGATAGATGGAAATTTTTATCAAATTTAGGGCACAAATGGTCAATGCATTATGACTTAGATGAATTAAAACTGGTTATGATATAGAAGAATGTGTCACATCAATTTTGATAGCCTAGTGAGGATTAGTTCAAATTAAGCTGTGAGAGATCTAACAATTATTACAAATCTTATTAATGTTGTTTGCATGGAATATTAGATTGGGAAGCAAGCTAGAAAGAGTTTAAAAGTCAAAGAACAATCTACTACCGGTCCTTTGGAGTTGTTGGATATAGATCTTTGTGGACCTACAAGAATTAGAAGTTTTCAAGGTGAGGTATTTCATGTTATCAATTGATGATTATTCTAGAATAACTTGGGTTACTTTTCTCAAAGAAAAATAAAAAGCTTTAGATATGTTTAAGGCATTCAAAGCTATGGTTGAGAGTGAAATGGATATGAAGATCAAATGTTTGAGATCTGACAGAGGTGGATAATTCACCTCCAATGAGTTTAACACATTTTGTGAAGATCATGGAATAAAGAGGCATTGTGATCCCCTAGGACTACTTAGTAGAATTGAGTTGTTGAAAGAAAGAATAGGACTGTTCAGGAAGCAATTAGGACAATGATGAAGGAATAAAATCTACTAGGTATCTATTGGAGAGAGGAAATTTATACTAGACTATACATACTTAACATAGCATAAGCAAGGAAAAATAATTCAAAGACTCCCTATGAGTTATGGTAGGGTAAAAGCACAAAGTTGTGTCACACTTTCAACCAACTTATCAACACAATTGAATTTAAGTATATTTCTAACAAAAAATAAAAAAAAATTCAAACATATGATCTAGTAAGATTCATTCTAGCTAAGCTAGATACTTCCACACCTTTTTCAACTAAAATTGTTGGCTAAAAATATATGGAGCACTAATTTGAGTCCAATTTACCAAAAAAATAAATTATTTGAAAAACTTGAAGTTTGAATAACAATTATTGATGTAAATAACATTTAAAAAAATATATAAAAAATACCCTTTTGTAGATCCATAAGTGTAGTTTTCAAAAATATATTTATTTTAATAGTTTAATTATTGTTTATATTTTATATATTTTTTTTACTAAAAGTAGGTTATCAACATAAAATATTAGGTTGATTACCATGCCAAGGAATAATATCAAAACTTATTAAAAAAATTGATAAAAGTATGATGAGCTAGATAAAGGAATCTATTTCAAGATGGTATAATTTTTTTTCCATTTTAGATAAATATTTAATATGAAAGTTGATGTCCCATGGAAACAACTATTTTTTTATTCAAGCACATTTTAATATTTATTTTAAAATATATATTAATCAAAATTGAAAAAAAAAAACATCCATCCACTAAAGTTTCAAGTTATAAATACACATAAAAAATTTGAAGGTAAAAAAAAAGAAATTTACTATAAAAAGTTTGGCATCTCATGCAACTTCACTTTTTAGCACTTTATCAGCAACTAAATTATAGTTTTAATTTATTAAAAGCTACTTTAAAACAATTTTAAAAAATAAATAAATAAATAAAGACATAAAATATACTAAAAAATACATATTTTACTAGTTTACATCATTTCAAAATTCAAAACATATATGCCACTTTTTAGTAATTCAAGTTTAAAAGTTGGATCAGTGTTGGTTGTTTTCTTTATAAAGAGTGAAAAAAAATTGTGGTTTTACCTAGTATGGAAGAACCCCTACTGTGAAATATTTCAGTTTTTGGAAGCAAATCCTATACTAGAAGAGATGAAGAAAGCTTAGGAAATTTTGATGCAAGATCTAATGAATGAATATTCCTTGGATATTCTACAAGAAGAAAGGCTTATCGGTGCTACAATAAGAGGCTAAAAAAGATTTTTGAAAGTGCAAGTTCAAAGTGAATGAAGAGCTACATAAAATTTCAGTAATGATAGATGTATAAGAATCAGATGAGTCCTCTTGGAAAGAAGAAGAGAAAGGTGAAAACGAAAAATAATTGCAAGTTGAAGAGAAAGAAGCTCTGAAAAAGATCCCTTAAACTCCTATGTCATTGTAGAAGAATCATTCAGAAGATATAATTATTGATGAAAAAAGTAAAGGTGTATTGATAAGAAGTGTAAGTGTGAATAAGGTGAAAAACACTAAAGACACTTCTTAATACGACATTATATCAAAAACAAAGCAAATGAACTAATTCAAAGCAATAATCTATTGAAAGCGTCATATTGATCTCTATCTCCAAATATTTATTAAATCACTGTGGCTCTCAGATTATGTAAGCAATGTGATTGTTAAAATGACTATTTGAAGAACAAGAAAGATGCTAATGCAATGATATGAAGCCTAAAGTGATAATAATAGATGATAAAGAAACTAAACTAGCATGAATTGAAATGGAAATAGATAAATACAGCTACAGGAGACAACCATGATTGTAAAAGCTTGATTTATTGATGCTGGATGCTTGATGCTTGAATTTCTGCAGAGCAAGAGTGCATAAGTTAGATTATCTGGATCCTTTCTTAGTTGAATGAGGTTGTATTTATAAATTTCTTGGTTGTAGAAATGCACAGGGAAGGCATTGAGAGGCTTGGATTCAATCTAGAGGATTGAATGGTGAGAGATGGAGGACATTGAGAGAAATTTGGAGATTGTCTCTACCCATGAAAACATCAGGCAAGAGAAGAGGAAAGATTGATGGAGGGGGATTGAGAGAAGAATTTGGAATTTGTCTCCAAAACTTCCCGTGAAGTTTCAATCAATTAATTTAGACATGATTTTGACATAAATTAGACATAGGATATCTAATTCATTTTTGAGGAAATATAGATGGAATATTTCTTATGCCTTTATTCAAATATTTTTGATTTATTTAAATTAGCAAAAGGGAGATAAATAATTTAATAAAACAAACTATAGATGTTTTTTATTAAATTAAATAGAAGAATATGGCAATTAATCAATAAAGCATTTGTTCTTTATTTAATTAATTTAAGATCGATGTGATAGAATAAAATAGGGATTTGATAATTAAATCATACAAAGTATTTAATTTTTTTATTTAATTAAGATAAGATTGGAAGAAAATTAGAAGAATTTAAATGTGAACTATATAAATAAATATTTCTATTCATTTAAATAGTAGAGGAATTTAGGATAATTAATCAAATAATTCATATTTAATTAATCGGATTCTCAAGACCATTTTTAGGTGTATACATTTTTCCCCTCTTTGAAGTGATGTGTTTACATGTTGCTTCAAAGAAAATTTTTGCTGCTACTGCCAAGATCGATGATTATAAATAATTCAGTGTGCCGCAAACATGCCCGAGATATTGATTTTCAGATGATTTCCGATAATATGCCCCCTTAGGAGATAAATTAATGATACAATGATTTTTAAGATTTTTGAAATTTTATGATGATTTGACGATTTGATGAAGATTTGATTAAGAAATAATTTATCTCCCGACAATGATGAATAAAATAGAGCCCACGGATGAATTTCAATTAATTCCATGAATAAAATTAATTAAAATATAATAAAACCCACAATAATCCCCTTTCCAAAAGTGATATAAAGTCCAAAAGGTCATTTTCAAAGTCATTTGAACCTTTTGACTTTTAACACCTAGTGAGAGAGACATTTCAGCCAACTTGAGCAAGATGCCAATCCCTTACCACACTCACCATTTTGAGCGCGTTCAACGTTACCAGCAGTCGATCATGTACGAACCTCCGATATGTACCCATAATCCTCTTCGTTTTTCGTGCAATTTTGTTTTCTATGATTTTTAATGCTTTTTGTATTTTTTAGCTAGTTTAGCGCTTCCAAGTCGCATTGTAGCGCTTTCACTCTAGTGTAGTGCTTTGATTAACTATTTTAGCGCTTGCGTTATTTTCTCTAGCACTTTTGTAGGATAATGTAGTGCTTTCATGATGTAGCACTTAGGTAGTTAGAATTAGCGCATAGATGCTAGATTTTAGCGCCTAGAGAGTTCTAGCTCTTTGATTTGGTAAATTAGTGCATCGATGATCTATTATAGCGCTTTGATAAAGCGGCACTTTGCGGAGTGTTTTAGCACATTGATGTGGTGAAACAACGCTTTGGGTAAAGTAGCACCTCAATTGCTCGTTATAGTGCATTGAAGGTGTGAAATAGCGCTTTAGATAAAGTAGCGCTTTGAAAACCTATTTTAGCGCATCCGATTGATAAAGTAGCGCTTTTGAGTTTTAGCGCTTTGGATGCTTGTTCTAGCGCATCCATGTCAGAATTGTAGATTTTGACTTAGTTAAAATTTGATTTCGTCAATTCCGATCATGTCCATTCTTTAGTTTGGTATGATTGATTATCAAATTCCCTGATGATTGATTGTGATGAGTTTTAAATAAGACTTACTCTCATGATAGGCAAGAAATAATCCTATTTGTGATGACCTTCATGATAGGTGAGGAAATGATTCATATTTGATAAACCTCATGATAGGCAAGATTAGATAACGTTTGATGAACCTCATGATAGGTGAGGTTTGTTGATGTTTGTTAATGAATTTTGATCAAAAATTCATACCAAAGTTTGATTAGACCTGATAATAGAATGAATTTTGATTTCTTGATATAGTGCACTGATTGTAGATTTTTCATTGTGATAGGAGGATTTGGGTACTCTCCAGATGCGAGAGTGGTTTCCTTGGATGACCGATTTGATACCTCATTTGACTCCAGATGAGATTCAGATTATAGGCCGATGTGGTCTTACTAGTTTACTCGACATGCCCCAGATTAGGACTAATCAGGGTCTCCTTACCGCTTTGGCTGAGAGATGGCACAGTGACCATAACACTTTACATTTGCCTACTAGTGAGATGATGGTCACACTTGAGGATGTGTGGTTGGGTTCTGCAGATTCCTTTCATGGGCGAGATTGTGGTGTATGATTCTCATGAGGTTGGTGGCAGAGATGCTCTCCGCAGAGTATTTCAGGATCAACATATTAGAGGTCTGAGCATTCGATGGAGGACGATTGCTGATGCATACGCTTCATTACTAGCAGTTCTTGTTGGATTCATTGGAGGTTTCCTTTTCCCTAATCGTAGGTCAAAGGGATTCCCTATGGGTTGGGGTAGGATTCTAGAGAGCATGTTTGTACATGGTACGAGATATGCATGGGGTATGTGTATGTTGGCACACCTCTACCATGACCATCATTCAGTGGTGTATTTGGGGGCATGAAGTCTATCAGCAGGGATGACCCTGTTATAGGTGTGGGCATGGGAGCACTTTTACATTGCTCGACCATTTCCAGTTATGGACAGACTAGCAGGCAGACCGTAAATTTTTTGGTACAGAGGTTGGCTTACCCAAGCTCAGATGGGTAAGTTGGAGCACAATTGGAGGTGATTTTTTGATGATACAGAGAGCATTGTTTGGTGACCATATCTAGATTGCGAGTAGTGGAACGAGGGTGATGTAGTGCTTAGATACTTTTGTGATTCCATGTACCTGATTGGTCGGACAAATTTCATGTTGGAGAGATTTTTTCTACGACGAGTGTATAGGCAGTATGGCATCATATAGTGTATGCCTCAAGGGGTAGCCCACTATGCTAGACGACGAAGTGATGTAGAGGATTGGGGGCCTTATATGTCTTATGTTGTTATCACAGAGGGATACAAGACACTGCAGCCATCAACCTAGGACATGTGCAAAGATATTGCAGAGGCAGCAGTGATAGAGGAGTATGCTGCATTTTTGGCTTTGACTCCACACCCTTGCATCACCATTCTAGAATAGCCAGCACCTTTACCTATAGAGGAGGATGTTGTCAAGGGTTTAAAGGATAGCGGGGGTGTTACTCCATCAGGCAATAGCACAAAGAGTGGTAGTGATGGCAGCAACAATGGGGATGACAGTGATGGTGGTGACGAAGGTGGCAGAGGGGTAGGGCTAGTCAGCGTTGGTCCATCATTCACTAAACCTTGTAAGAGGTGAGCAGTGGTGGTACCATTAGTGGATCACCAGAGATAGATTGCAGGTCTCTAGACTCAAGTACATACGCTACAGGGATAGCTAGTACAAGCCCAAGGTTTGTTGGTTCAGACATAGACTCAAATGTAGGCCCAGGCTCAGGCCCATGCTCAGGAATTAGCATAGGTTCAGGGACAGTTGGCCGTTGTGTAGACTGAGGTTGCCACATTGACAACCAAGTGAGATAGTGTATGATAGATTGCTGAGAGGGCACAAGAGACAATCGAGACCCTACAGAGAGTGGCAGATGGTACCTCAGTGGCAGACTACATGAGAGAGGTTTTGTGGGCTGGCCAAGAGGTAGAGTTCTACTAGGGGAGATATCATGATGCAGTGCCTGTTGATCGCAGAGTCAGCTATGCCCCATCAAGATCTGGTCGGACTCACACTCAGACAGTTAGTGAGGGTGTGACACAACCTGCTTGAGGATATCCAAGAGATCTTGGTCCTTTCGAGGGTGGTGGTGGTATTGGTCCTGTTGGGCCCACACAGTTTGGCAGTAGCAGATCATAGATGCTATTGTGATTTTGAGATATTCTTTTTGAGACATGATGTACACTCTGAGTTAGCTCATTTTTAATGTTGTATTTTTACTTTAGACTTTATTGTATACTTGACTTTGATGATATATATATGAGATGCAGTTGATTTGATCCTATGATGGTTTATGATTTCTATGTGATGGATGCATTTATTTTGATGATGTATCATGCGATGTTTCTATATGAATTCTTTTATTTCATGTAATGATTCTATGATAAATGCATGTGCAAAATATTTGATGTATGGATGTATGATGTAATGTATGAAATTCTAAATGATAAATGATAATGATGATGTATAGAAAATATAATGATGATAATGACATGACTTGCATTTATTTTACGTAATGAAATGTATGGATATATGGATGTATGGATAACATAATGATAATAATGATGATGTAATGATGATTTAAATGTACCTAGAATGTATGGTATAAAGCATGATGTATTTATTGCGATGTGATGATGATAGTGACGTATTTGATAAATGTATAACTATTTGATGTTAAAATGCATGAATGATGAATTGATGAAAACTTAACGATGAAGTGATGACTTCTATATGTTTTTGATGATTTTAGATTTATGTCAAGTATACTCAGTCATGATTATAAAAAAGATAATTTTTGATTGGAATCCCTTATGCAACAAATACTCTAGAGATAATGAATTTATTATGAATGCAATCTAATTTTATCATGCAACTATATGCAACCATTGTCATTTTAACAGTATTTTTGTGCTTGGTATCATCATAGAGCTTTTATTGGATGTTGAAAGTGAGTACAAGTGTCAATGGTATGTGTTAGACCAATGACGACCTGAGTATTACTTTCATGATTTTTGATATTGCAAGTGAACACAAGCATCTAGGTAAAATTGAACTGAGATGACCTGAGCATTCATTGTGTAAACAGGCAGAGATTAATCATTTTAGTGTGTGAATTCTGAATGTCATTGGTGATACATTTGCATAGCACATACCTCTACAAATCACACATTTATATGATTAACTTAGAGACAACAAAAAATAAAAATATAATTCTTTTTCATTGTTTCTCTAGTTCAATACAACATTGAGTAACGCTAAAGAAATGATAATTATAAATACAATTTATCCATATTTTACTTAGAGTGTTTCATTCATTATTCAAATTTTAGATCATCCATCCTGATTTTGTGATGTTTTGTATTTTTCAAGATTTTGACCAAAGACTTAACCTACCAACCTATCCTAGGGGTCTCGGGGGCTGATCAAAGATTAGCCTTGCCTACGTTACACACGCAGAGACCACATAGTTCGACTGACACATACCTAATGATTTTGGATTTCACTTTTCTAGACTGACTTTTTGACATGTTTTTGGATTTTTTGATATGATATGGATGCTTGATGTCCTCCTGATGGTGATTGATGTTACATTTTGATCTTTTTTCTTTTCTTTTCTTGTCATACTGTTTTTCTCCCATATTGGTGAAATTAATGTTTTTGTTGCCCCTAGTGATATCCATATGTTGCCCCCAAGCTTTGGAGTGAGACTTGACCATGTGAAATGATTTTGATATGGATGCAATGATGGCCAGACTAATGATCCTGATATGTTCAAAATAGATGGGAAAGCTGATCTTGAATCACATACGATGCCTGTTTCTAGGTTTTCACCAATATGTTTTGATTACACTTTGCTTTTGTATATTTTTCTCATTTTTCCTTTTCTCTTTCGCTTTTTTTGTATTTTCTATTTTTTTGTATTTTTATGTTTCCAAGACACCTGTTTGCCAGGTTTTCACCAAGGAAACCTATTTCAAAAAATTTGGCACGTGCACTAGGTGATTCAAGTATAGAACTTTCTTAGATGGATACTGTTCATAGTTTCATCAAAAAAATTCCCTTATGATGTTGATAGTTGATATGCCCCTGATCCATACACTGATATGACAACAAAAGGACGTAGCCAGTTAGGCTCAAATTTCCCTTTCTTCTCCATGTCCTGTTGATTCTTAGGATTCTCTTTTAGAACTAAATCACCAACCTGAAAGACCCTCAGCTTTACCCTATGGTTGTAACTCCTTGACATTCTTTGTTGATAAGTCGTTAGATGATTAACAACTTGTTGATAACGCTCATCCAACAATTCTAGTTCCTGCAGTCTAGATACCCTATAATCCTCATTTAATATGATTCCTCTAAGTGATACGTGGAGGGATAGAATCTCTACTTCTATGCATAATATGGCTTCTGATCCATATACCAAGGCATATGGTGTAGCCCCCATTGGTGTTCTAATACTTGTTTTGTAGGCCAATAGTGCAGGATTGAGTTGAACATGCCAATCACATCCAACATCGTTAATCGTCTTCTTTAGAATTTTAAGAATCATTTTGTTTGAGGCCTCTGCTTGGCCATTTCCTTGAGGATAGTACGGTGTTGAAAAATGATGTTGGATATGGAACTTTTCACATATTTCTTGGACATATTAGTTCTTGAATGGTCATCCATTATCAGTGATAATGGATTGAGGGATGCTATATTGACAAATTATGTAGTTCAAGATGAATGAGGAGATCCGCTTCCCAGTGATGGTTGTAAGAGGCACTGCTTCTATACACTTTGTGAAATATTTTGTAGCTGTGATAATGAACTTACTTCCATTGGATGAAGAGGGATGTATCTTTCCTACTAGATCTAGACCCCATTGACAAAAGGGCCATGTTGTTGTAAACGGATGCAATTCCTGAGCTGATGAATGAATCAGATTGTTGTGAACCTGACACTTTTGACACTTCTTGACAAATTGATAAGATTCTTTCTCCATGCATGGCCAATAATATCCCAAATAGAGGAGTTTCTTAGCTAGAGTTATCCCACTCGAATGAGTTCCACAAATACCCTCGTGAACCTCTCGTAAGCCCGTTTCAGATTCATTGTGTTCGAGACATCAAAGTAAGGTACCATCAAGATCTCGACGATAAAGGATGTCTATGATTAAAATATGTTGGGTGGATTGGCGGATAAAACTTCGTTTTTGGTTCCTAGAAAGATCGGGAGGTAGGGTATTGTCTTTCAAGTAAGCATAGGTTTTTTCGTAGATGGAGGTTTCAATGGTTTCAAGATGGCATATAGTATTGGATTTTGAATTATTATGGGAAGGACATGGTACTTTTTCTACCATAAACTCATTATTACCACATTTCTCTGGCAAGTGTGGCCATAGCATCCGTAGCTTTGTTCTCCACCCTTGGAATTTGATCAAACTTGATATTGAGGAAGAACTGTTTTAGATCATCTATTTGTTGCTTGTAGGGCATCAAATTTTCATCCTTTGTTTGATACTCATCATTTACTTGATAAATGACTAGTTGAGAGTCCCCATATACTTGTAAGTCCGTGATCTTCCATTGAATTGCTATTTTGACCCCAATGATCAATGCTTCATATTCTGTTACATTATTTGTACATTGAAACATCAATTTGTATGATTTAGGAATGGTGTGTCCTTGGGGATTGATGAACAAAATCCCTTCTGATCCTCACTATGTGTACGATCCATCAAAACATAATACCCATTGTTGTGGCATCACTGTCAGAATGTCTGCATCCGCAAACTCCATTGTCATTGGTCGATCATCTGGTAGAGGAGCTTCAGCTAATTGTTCAACAATTGCTTGACCCTTGATTGCTTTTCTCTCCACAAATTGGATATCAAATTTACTTAGGAGCATGACCCATTTTTCCAGTCTACCTGTTAAGGAAGCCTTATTGAGTAGATATTTGAAAGGATCGATCTTTGCTATTAGTCGAATAGTATGAGTTAGCATGTAGTGTCTTAGCTGTTGAGTAGCAAACACTAATGCCAAGCAAGATTTCTCTATGAAATTATAGTTTATTTCATATCCATTTAATGTTCTACTGATATAGTAGATGGCATGTTCTTTTCCTTCATAATCCTCTTGCGCTAATAGTGCCCCCAAAGAGATATTGGTCATTGCAATGTACAATATCAAAGGTTTTCCTTCTGTTGGTGGCATGAGAATGGGTGGTGACATTAGATAATTTTTTATTTTATTGAATTTTGTTTCACACCAATTATCCCATTTGAAAACCACATTTTTATACAACAGATGATTGAAAGGATGACTTTTGTCCGCTAGCTGGGAGATAAATCTCCTGATCGATTGGAGCCTTCCCTGTAGTGATTTGAGTTGACTGATATTCTTAGGAGGCAACATCTCCATTAATACTTTGAATTTCACTGGATCCACTTCAATGCCCTTTTTCGAGACAATGTATCCCAACAGTTTCACTGATGTGACCCCAAAGACACACTTCTTGGGGTTTAACCTGACATTGAATTTTTCTAGCCATGTGAAGATTTTGCCTAGAATATGCAAATGTCCTTCCCTAGTACAAGATTTTTCCAAGATGTCATCCACATAATCCTCCATGATAGTGTGCATCAGATCATGAAATATTGTTGTCATTGCTCTTTGATATGTGGCTCCTGCATTTTTTAGACCAAATGGCATGATGTTCCAGCAGAAGGTTCCCCATGGACATGTAAAATTCATCGTTTCCTGATCTTTTGGAGCTATTTTTATTTGATTATACCTAGAGAAACTATCCACAATTGACAACATGGCATGCCTTGCCGTCAATTCCACAATGATATCTATATTTGGTAATGGAAAATCATCCTCCGGGCATGCTTTATTTAGGTCCCTGAAATCCGTACATATCATGATGTTGTTGTCTAGATTTGAAACAGGTACAATGTTTGATATCCACTCTGCATAGTCTATAGACCTTATGAATCTAGCATCCAATAATTTCTTTAACTCAGTCTTTACCATTAATGCGATATGGCAATGAATTTTTCTCAATTTTTTCTTGACAGGCTTGATTCCTGTAGGCAAAGACAAATGATGCATGAGTAGATTTGGATCTAAGCTTGGCATATCAGAATATGACCAAGCGAAGTTGATGCTTCTTTCCTTAAAGAAATTGATGAATTCTGGTCTTTCTTGATCTGTCATGGATTCTGCCAGATGTAGGATTTTTTTTTTTCTTTAGTGCTAATGTTCATAGATTGTGTTGGTTCTACCAGAACTGATCATCGCTCATGATAATGTTCTAGAAGAGTGTCAAATATTCCATCTTTCGGTGCCTCAGAAAGGTTTTCACCATTAGATGCATTCTTTATTTTTTCTTTTTCCTGATCTAATGCGTCCATAGAATGGTTTTCACCATTAGACCTATTTTCCCTGTGTTCACTTTTGCAACTAGAAGATTTGACACCCTCCTACTGAGTCATGTTGTTATGAGTATTATAGATAGAACTTGTGCCAGGTTCATCATGACATAGGAAATTAATGATGGCATCATCATTTGCAAATTGTGGTACAGTCAAAGGTTCGATAGGTTCCCAGTCAATAAGTTTGGGATGGATTAAAGGCATGAAGTCATCAGATTGAATTAGGTCGATGGAAGTGAGGGTTAGGACAAAAATGTCATCATAGTCATTATCAGGGAGATTGAGATCAATTATCGTACCCTCTTCAAGATCGTCTAGTTCACTCAAATTTTGTTCATCCCCACTTGAGTCATCGATATTTAGTGATCCTGCTACGAATGGTCTAGACCCAAAGCCTTGTCTCTCCTCACGCTTGGGTGCATATTGTTGGATTACGTCAACTTGAATATTAGTGAAAGATACAGCAGAACCCACACCCCACTCATATTCATTTGAATCCATTTAAGAGCTATCTCTAAGTTGAAGGATCCTTTCAACAAATTTATTTGTCATCTCCTATTTTTGCTCTTCAGAATATCTTAGTCCTGGTTTCTCTTTTGAATGGAGAGTGAGAGGTTGAATAGGCTCTATGATTCCATCCTTCCTTAATCTAATAGGTCCTTGTCCCTCATAACCCATTTTTTCGAGGATAGCTTTCCCTTTTCCATACTTTTCGGTGTTGATATTGACATTTTTTATACTAATATTTGATGCCGAGGGTTCCTCATCCTTGTATAGCCAATCCAAGATTTCTTTGTTGTCTGATTCTTCCTCTAGGGTACTAGATTTTACAAACCTTTCTTCAAGAGCTGTGACAGGTAATGATGTTTGGAGGTTTGATCATAGATGGTTGACCATATGTCTTAGGAGATGGCATTAACTATGAAAGGTTAAGCGATTGCTCCATAGAATATTGCCCCATTCCCTTGTTTTTCAGCTGGACTTGTTCTTGAAATTTTTGTGATAGAGAAGTCTGTGGATCCGGATTGTCTGTTTCAACATGACTTGTCTCTTTTGCTTTATCCTTCTTCTCTACCCACTTGGTGGTGATACTTGGACATTTCTCCTCATTGGATGATTTTGAACTGGCTGCTTCCCTATTGTGAGGCACAAATATATCCTGAGAGATTCTAAGGGTGTCACAATGTTGAGAATGATTATAATCAGCAGCTATAGTCACCTCTTGTCCATTTATTGGGAACTTTAGGCATTGATGATATGTTGAAGGCACAACCTGCATTTCATGGATCCATGGTCATCCTAAGAGTATGTTGTAAGTCAACTCTCTTTCCAATACTTGACATGCTATATGTTTCATCATTGGCCCCACTTGAATGGGTAACACAATTAATCCCTTAGACGATCTTTCTTCCTCATCATATGCTTTTATATTCATTTTCCTTCGGGCATCAATAACATCATCGAAATACCCTAGTGCACAAATTAACTTGAGAGTGAAAATGTTTAGACCATCTCCCCCATCTATTAAGACTCTCTTGACATGATGATTGTGGATTAAGACTTTGATATGGAGTGCGGTATTATGGGGATGGTTTAGTGAGACATCATCCTGTTCAGAGAATGATAGACAATGTGGGGTTGTCAAATGCCCCACCATAGCTTGGAATTGGAAAATTTCTAGATTTTTTGGTATCGTGGTGGCAACTAGTGCTTGTTCTAGAGCTTCCTTATGCGATGGTGATAATTTAAGGAGTTCTAGTATCAATATTTGTACAGGAATTTTTTGCAATTGATCGATAATATTATAATGAGATGGAGGTGGAACTGCATGTTTAGACCCAACTCCCTTTAACACTACCTTGAATTTCCCCCTAGTCATTACATTTGTTGGTTGATGTTCTTGACTTTCTCTGATTTTTAAGACATTGATTTGATTTTCATAGTTTTGTATGTTTGGGAGAAAATCCAAAGGGGTAGTGTTGTTGATTTCATTTTTGTCGATGTTATGACTAACTGTATGATCACACTCTACTTCAGATAGACAAAGGATTGTTTTGTCATAGACATGATTGATGTTCTTGCCTTTGTTGTTTGTAGAGGATGATGCTCCTTTGTCATAGTTTGGAAAAGGATCCTTGAAGGCGGAATGATCATTATTATTTTGAGGTCCCTCCACATATATTATGTTTTTGTCAATCAAATCTTGTACCACATGTTTCAACTCCATAAAATCGTTGGTTTTGTGGCATTTTTTATTATGAAAGTTGCAATAATCTGCATCATTCCACCATGATGGTCTGACCTTTGGATCCTAGAATTGGGATTTCCGTGTAGTGATAAGGCCACTGGTGACTAATTCTTTCATTTTTGATCCCATTGTTTGGCCCAAAGGTGTGAACCTACACTAATTTGATGGTTTTTGATATGACTATGTTTTTGCGATCTCGTTGCTATGTATGATATTTGACTTGATAATTTGATCATTGTTTTGATCATTTGACATAGATGCTGTCAAGTTAAAAACTGGTTTGACATTTCTAGAATCATTTATTGTTTCATTGGTAGTCGTGTTTCGATTATTTTGCCAAAATTTTGGTTTATCACTACTTGAGTATTGATTGGAGGAGTTATTTGTGTTATTTGTTTCATCGTTGAAATTCTTAAGGACTCCTCTTTTGACTAACGCCTCTTCAATTTTAATACCATTTTCTATTACTTTTTCGAATGTGGGAGGACATTGCAATTCAAGTCTATAACTCATTTCCTCCGTTAAGTTGTCAATGAAAAACTCCATCTTTTCTTCCTCAGGAATGGATTGAGGATATCTAGCGAAAAAGCATCACCATCTTGGAGAAAAGACAAGAAAATCTCCCCTTTGTTTTGTTTTAGGTTATAAAGATCCTTTATTGAAACATCATGTTGGATGTTAAAGGAATACTAGGAGATAAATTTGTTGACGAATTCCTCAAAAGTCTTGATACCTGGTTGTAATTTTGAAAACCACTCCATACATGATCCTCCCAAGCTCATTAGGAATAATCTCATTAAGTAATTTTCCTCTTGGGTAAACTCAATGTTTCGAATTCCCTAATATGATCTATTGGATCCATTCTTCCATTGTATTTATCATTCTTTGGAAACTCACAGTGTCTAGGAAAAGGTATCAGACTGACTGTTGCATCGAAAGGATAAGGACAAATGTCTTGTATCTCATATCTTTTGGTACTCCCTTTCGTCATATCCTATATCTGTTGTTGTAACATTTTCATTTGAGATGTCAAAGTAGCAACCGGATCTATTTCTTGTGTGGGTGGTAGTATCTCGGTCTCATTTGTTCCAGGTGTTTCTTTTAGATGGTTTACGTCAAAATCCTTTGGAAGTTTAGCCCCTGATTCAGGCAACATCAAAAGATATTTCTCCATATCTTGTTCTAAGATTTTTTCCATAAATTTATGGAACTTGGGATCTTATTGAGCTGTTTGAATATCCTCTGGAGTTATTTCGTTCTTATCATTTTGGTTCAGATTGTTCCACAGATTATCTTCTGCCATTGCTTGTGATGTTTGAAGTTCTTGTTCTAAGAGTCACTATTTTTGGGACCTAGTGAAGATTGGCATACAAATTTTTGCCCTTTCTTCCGAAATGTTGATCTTTTATGCTGAAAACAAATGTCAATTGAAATTTTAACAAAGTCGAATAAGATAATTGATCTTATTGATAAGATTATGTTAAAAGTTTGATTATTATACTCGGTTTCGTGATAAAGGATGATAGTATCCTGATAATGAAATGTCACTGTATTAATCGATTATGTATTTGATTTGACACTTCTGATTTTGCAAGATCTTGTTTCAGTTGATAAGATTGGAAATTTGTATAAACCTATCTGATTTCAATTTTTAGACAGTGATTGTGATAAAAAGAAACTTGTGTTTTGGTAAAAACTATGGATAAATGACAAACAGATCGACTGTTATGATTTTTGAACTCTCTATTTTGAAAGTGCTAAAATAGAATACAGAGGCGCTATTTCACAAAAGCGCTAGAATAGAGTTTTGAAGTGCTGAAACAGGCGACAAAAGCGTTATCTTGATAGAAGCACAGAAATAGTGCCCGAAAGCGCTGGAAAAAGTGATGAAAGCGCTATCTTGATAGAAGCATTATCTTGACAGAAGCGTTATCTTGATAGAAGTGCTAAAACAGTGCCCGAAGGCACTAGAACAAGTGATGAAAGTGCTATCTTGATAGAAGCGCTGAAACAGTGCTCGAAAATGCTGAAAAAGATGATAAAAGTTTCATTTCGATGAAAGCGCTAAAATAAATACTGTAAGTGCTAAAACAGTGCACGAAAGTGCTAAAACAATGACCTGAAGAGCTGAAAAAAGATTTTCCAGAGTGCTAACAAAAATAGGACTTTTAAGACTCTCTATTGTAAAATTTGATTTGGCCTTGTGGCATACTGTATCATGGGTTGTGGAAAATAAGAATGACGTATACGTTGACTACGATTGTGATACTGTGTGAGAGCTCTCCTTTGGAAGAAGGCTCGTGAATAGAGTGGTTCTACTGTGTAATCTAAATTGTGACCCTTAGCAAAATCGTGATATATGTGGATGAATTTTCTATGTTGTAAAAATTATTTTCAATTCTGATATAGAAAACGCGTTCTTAAATTATCTCGATAACCGAAAGGTTTCTTGGGTTTTGTGATTTTGATTTTTCTCTTGAAAAACTTGGTGGACTTCCACTTTTGAATCATGAATTTCTTGACCTAACTTGACTTGACATTTTCAAGATGATCTTTAATCTGATTTTAATGAATTTGTGAAAACACAACAAGCAATTGTGGATAATGTTTTGTAAACTGAATAGATCATGTATGTTCAAAAACCAAGAATGGTCCTTATTGATTTTTACAGGTTGTTTTGACAAATGTACACAAATCAGACAAACTCACACTTAAGGACAAATAGGTCATCATTATACTCACAACCCACATCTTGAAATTGCATTGGCGCACATAGTCGTGTCACCCCCTAGAAGGCACCCGTGTTTTTGTCTTTTCTAGGCGTGTACTCAGAGTTGGATTTCTCATCCTCTGAGTAAACAGTCTTTGGAAATTATATGGTGAGTGTCTTGGGGGAAGATTCTTCCCTCCCCTTGCACTATGAGTATGACAATGTATGGTTACTGACCTGGCAAGATACTACTCTATGGTTTGTAGCTAGGGCTTTCGTGTGGTGCGGAAATTGAAAAACTCCCTCAGGAGACCTCCCAATCTTTAGAACAAAGATTTTGGGGATGGTTATCTTGCTCACTACCATCAAGTTGGACTTTCATCAACAACTTACATTTTGATTATAGTGGCTTGGAATCCTTGGCTTTAGGTGTTCCCACTTAGGTCATTCTCGTAGGGTGAGTACTTTTTCCCACTACGGCTAGCCTTCTAAAGGATTTAAATAAAGCGTAAATAACATGAAGTAAAGATGAATCTGGTGCTTTGATCACCTAGTTAAGGGGAGAGCATAAGCCTAATCACCACAAACACAACATATAAGTTGTTCTATTTTAAGCCCAAAAATAAATTTCCTAATCTATGTGAAGATGTTGCTTCACAAAAATCATGATGTTCTTTTTAATTTATACTACAAAATGTGATGACTACCCTAGGATTGATAAATTTTATTTAAGAAAAATAGAAAGTGGCTATCCTAGGATTGATACATTTTAGAAAACCAGAAGTGACTATCCGAGGATTGATAAATTTTAGTCTAACTGTGAAAAAAATAAAATTTGGCCACAGTCACGTTGGATCTACACTGATTTTACAAAAGTGCTGAAATAGTCCACCAAAGCCCTATAACTTTTACCTAATGCGCAAAAATTGAAAGCGCTGAAACAAAACAATGAAGCGCTGAAATTTGCCATGGAAGCGCTAAATCAACTTTTCTGGAAATGGTTCATTGAAGCGCCAAAATAGGTCATGGAAGCCCTAGAGTTGTAAGCGCTGAAAGTTTAGATAGATGCACTATAGTATCATGGAAGAGCCGAAATAGAGAACATAAGCGTCTTATTTTTCCATAGATGCACTATAGTATTTGATGAAAGCGCTGAAAGTTTAGATAGATGCGCTATAGTATCATGGAAGAGCCGAAATAGAGAACAGAAGCGTCTTATTTTTCCATAGATGCACTATAGTATTTGATGAAAGCGCTGAAATAAAACAGGCCGAAAACCTGCGTGACACTTTTCAAAAAAAAAATGATAAAATTGGGGTTAAGTCCCCATGGTGGGCCCCAAATTGTAAGTGTGAATAAAGTGAAAACAACTAAAGACACTTCTTAATACAAATTTATATCAAAGACAAAGCCAAATGAACTAATTCAAAGCAATAATCTATTGAAAGCGTCATATTGATCTCTATCTCCAAATATTTATTAAATCAAGGTGGCTCTCAGATCATGTAAGCAATGTGCCTATTAAAATGACTATCTGAAGAATGAGAAAGATGCTAATGTAATGATATGAATCCTAAAGTGATAATGATAGATGATAAAGAAACTAAACTAGCATGAATTGACATAGAAACAGATAAATGCAGCTACAAGAGGCAGCCATGATTGTGAAAGCTTGATTGCTTGATGTTGGATGCTTGATGCTTGAATTCCTACAGAGTAAGATTGCATAAGTTAGATTATCTAGATCCTTTCTTGGTTGAATGAGACTGTATTTATAGATTTCCTAGCTGTAGACATGCATAGGGAAGGCATTGAGAGGCTTGGATTCAATCTTGAGGATTGAATGGTGAGAGATGGAGGAGATTGAGAGAAATTTGGAGATTGTCTCTACCCGTGAAAACACCAAGCAAGAGAAGAGGAAATATTGATGGAGGAGGATTGAGAGAAGAATTTTTAATTTGTCTCCAAAACTTCTCGTGAAGTTTCAATCAATTAATTTAGACATGATTTTGACATAAATTAGACATAGGATATCTAATTCATTTTTGAGGAAATATAGATGGAATATTCCTTATGCCTTTATTCAAATATTTTTGATTTATTTAAATTAGCAAAAGGAGATAAATAATTTAATAAAAGGGTATGTACAAGATCATCATGGAAAAAACAGGTCCTTAAGTGGTAATGAAAATTCAAAAACTTAGAGTTGGGCAACTTGACATAAAAATTTGAATAAGTTATCTATATTATTTAAAAAATATGTAAGAATAGAATATGTGGAAAATTGAATGTAGTTTCTAAACTACTAGGTTAATATTTGTAAAAAAAAAATCTATTTGGTGAAAATTTGAAATTTCAATGGAGTAGTACTAAAATTTCAGGGAAAAAATAAAAAGTAGGTGTCTGTCTGACCACCCTAACCATAATAAAATCATAATATTTTTTTATAAAATTTTAGATATAAGTAGAGGACTCATGTCCGAATGTGATGCATATTTTTTTGTAATTTTTTAAAAATAAATAATTAATTATGAATTTTTTATTACAAATTTTTAAAAATATAAAAACTCGTATGTCTGACCACCTTAACTTGGTCAAAACTTAATGAAATTCATTTTTATTTTTTTTAATCCTATAGTATGTGAAGCATAGAATGTGACACATGTTTTGGATTCAAAAAATGTGATACCGTTTGAAAGCTATAGATGTTTTTCTATCAGACTATCAATTAGGACTTTAGTCGTAATTCTAATAAAAAATAAATAATTATTATTTAGATTCTAAAGAAAATATAATTTATATTGGTAGAAAGCTGAGAAGCTCCTTTACAAACCCTTTTTGTTTTATCAATTTTAGGTAAAAAAAAATTCATTAGCCACATGGGCGAAGTCTGGAAAAATAAGGTAAGTTGTTAAACACGTTTTACGTGTTGACTTTTAGGATTGGTAGGTCCGAACCAAATCCTAAGCCTAATACCGAGCCTAATACCAAGGCATTAAATTTTGTGTTAGAATATCGGATATCGGATTTTAATCGCATATCCAATTCAAATTGGATATCCGATTTGAATTTGATATATGATATCTTTTAGATCAGTTTTAAAACAATTTATACAATCTTTAATATATTATTTTAAAATGCAATTAAGTTTATAATTTAATATATATAATATCCAATAAAGTTTATAATGTAATATATTTAATATACAATTTATGGTAATCTCTTGCCGAATTATGTATTTAATATATAATATATTATTAAATGTATAATATTTAAATATTATTTAAATATTTTAGTTAATCTAAAAATATTTTAATATTATTTCAGTATTTTAGTTAATCCATAAATAATTAAATATATATATTACCAATTTATAAACTATTTAAATATTATCTATTTCCCTCTCGCTCTCTCCACCTCTATCTCTCTCAAGTCTCTCACTCAATCACTCCTCTCTCTCTCTCTCTCTCTCTCTCTCACTCTCCCCTCTCCTTCTCACTCCCTCTCCTTCTATCTCTCCTCTCTCCCTCAGCTCTAAACCCACTCTCTCCTCTCCCACTCTCCTCCTCCTCCCCCACACTCTCTCTCTCTCTCTCTCACTCTCCCCTCTCCTTCTCACTCCCTCTCCTTCTATCTCTCTCGCTCCCTCTCTCCCTCTCCCTCTCCCTCTCCCTCTATCCGTCTCCCTCTCACTATCTCACTCTCTCTCCCTCTCCCACTCTCCCTCTCACTCTCTCACTCTCCCTCCCTTTATCTCCATCTCCCTCTCTCCCTCTCTCT